>AP025072.1:21925181-22158467 GCA_036186865.1 Eustoma russellianum
TTGATATGGATTTACGATTGACTAACATCTATAATTCTCTTGAGTCTCTTGGCAAAGCTTTTTCTACACAAGAAAAGGTCCAAAAAGTATTAAGAAGTTTCCCATCCGAATGGGACCCTAAAGTCACGGCGATTGAAGAAAGTAAAGAAACGAGATCAATAAAAATAGAGGAACTAATCGGATCTCTAAATGTATATGAAAACAAACTCACTTTAAGAAATTTCGAATTTACTTCTAAACAAGATAAGGTTATAGCGTTTAAATCAAATGAATACGTCTCTACTTCTTATGATCGCGTAGATGATAGTGACACAGATTCCGATGATAAAGATCTAATCACAATGGCTAGAAGATTAAGAAAGATCACGAGAAAATCAATTAAAAACAAACACAAGCCTACTTCATCTAAGAACCATAGAAATAAAAATAATGAGGAAATAAGGTGTTATGAATATGGGAAACTTGGACACTTGTCATATGATTGCCCTAACAAGGACAAACAAACAAACAAATACCTTGACAAAGATCGGATCAAAAATAGACTCGTCTCAAAACCTAAACAAAGGAGAAGAGCCTTCAAAGCCTCCACTTGGGAGTGATTCATACGACTCTGAGACTGACGATACGGAAGAACAAACGGCACAAGTATGCTTTACATTTAAGGCATCAAATGAGGTATCTTCTGACTCTGATTCTGATTCTGAGTCTTCTTATGATGATCTATTCTGTCAATATCTTGAGTTCCATAAGTTTCTAAGACTCTTGCAAAAGAAAAAAAACGATTAATTGAAGACAAGAAGTTGTTAGAATCATCTAGCACGAACCTTGTTGCTCAATTAAACGATTCAAAAGAAGTGTCGTCTTGCACAATCAATGCATTAAAATCAGAGGTCTCATCATTAATGACACAAAACAATGAAATAAAATCCGAGATTTCAAATTTGAAATCAAGGAATATTGATTTAGAAAAAATGGTGAAGCAATTTGACACAGGTACAAACATGCTAGATCGCATCATTTCTTCACAAAAGCATGATAGCGACAAAACCAGATTAGGTTACGTTGAGAAAAACGAGACACTAAATAAATCAACCAAATTCATTCCATCTAAGAGAATACATGAGTCCAAGATATATGTGGCGCCTAAGAAGATGCCTAGACCCCCTCTTTCTTCATCTCATCATGCTTCTACTTCATATCATACATGATATAATTATGTGCCGTATAGATATGAAAAGAAACCATTGATGCATACACGACATTTATTCCATGCATCTAGATCACACACTATGCACACTAACACAAGAACATATCAAAAACAAAGATCATACCATGTGCATGATGGGATTCTCGGCCAAAGGCCAAACGCCTTTGACTCTAACGTATATTATATTGCATCTTCATCTCATTTCTCATTTTTTGAGACCTAGGAAGGTCACCCAAATTTGGCTACCAAAAGAGACATTTGCAAAGGGTTGAATAAATAACCCTTAATAGTGCACTTGAAATGCATGAGTTTTGTTGTATACTATAAACTACTATTTCTTTCTTGCATGTACTTTTGATATTATTTACAAAATAAAGGTGGAGAGAAAGTGCATGATTTAAGGAGGAGAGAGAGTGATTTAAGGGGGAGAAAGAGCATGATTGCACGATTCAAAGGGGAGACAATTTAAAATTCAAAATTCAAATTTTTGCCCAATTAGAGGGGGAGCGGTTAAATTTAAATCATGAAATAATGTTATATCGTAAATCATCAAAAGGGGGAGATTGTTGAGAAAAAGAGTTTGAGTGATTTATGAATACATGATTTGAATAAAACGTGTTTAAGAAATGCATGACAAAATTCGTTACTTGACACGTGTTTGTGTCATACATGCCTTATATGCTTTATATATAATGTTGCCATACTAACAAGCCATGAAGCGTTAAAGCTTAAATCAAATGGCAAACATTTTTTGTGTTTGAACTAATTTCAGGTGTCACCATTAATGAACTAAACTAGTTCGTTAAGTGAAGTACTTAGCTTAATGAACTAACTAGTTCATTAAATGTAGATATATTTGGAGAAGGCATGATGGAACAAATTGAAACATGGAAAGTCTCCTCTCCATTTGATATACACGTTATATATATATATATATATATATATATATATATATATATATATATATGTGTGTGTGTGTGTGTGTGTGTGTGTGTGTGTGTGTGTGTTCGGATTTTTAAAAAAGGCACAATACACATATATTCCGATGTACTACCGACACGTTGCATATATTACAAACGTACGTCAACGTCACACCACTATATTTACCTCATATTTATGAGTATATTTAGGTCTTATATCATATGATATAAGTCATGGTGATGACAAAATTATTACGACGCGTTACAAGGTTGTAAACTAAAAGCTGTCGTATCAGGTGACTACCGAAACTTTGCCAACGTGTCACGTACTTGCCATATATAGATGGCCAGCCCATATACTTTAAAAAGAGCCAAGAATTTCGTGGCTTACATGGTATATTCATCCATGAAATCATTCCATGTTGGCACACACAAATCACCCCCAATTAAGACCAAATTATGGAGATTTCAAATTCAATCTTTTTTGTCACATGTGGACGCCATTTCAAATAGCCTTATGAGCTGAATATTTAATTTAGTTTATTATATTATATGTGACATAATATATATATAACATGTGCAAAAAGTTTTGAATTTAACCGGAGAAAAATCGCGTAATCGACAAAAGTTGAAAATTCGGTTTTCTACGAACACAACACATTGAACGTTTTTGGCATGACATGTAACATATATCTAGACACTTTTTACATATTCAAGAAAATGTTAAAGTGTACTAGAATATTCAAATTAGGGCTGATTGGAATATGCCATATATGTGTAATTATTGTGCAATATTTGACAAAGTTTACAAAAGTGAAATTCAGCACATGTTGGAGACAAAGTGCACGCCATTCTCAGCCTTGGTGGAGCCTATGTGGAGATTAGTTGGCATCTTGATTGGTGGAGAATATACCGCACAAGGTTACTAACATAAAGGAGGGAGCTACACAAGGTAACAATTCAAACATTTGGTAAATTTAACACATGCTGAAAATTCAGCATGTGACAATGTATGGCTGGCCGATTTTTTACCTAGAATGTGTGACTAATTGACATCCCAAATTGAAAGGATTAATTGTTAATTATTTGAAAACATTTTAAACTTTATTTGGCACATATTTTTACATTTTAACATCAGAATTTACAGCTACTAAATGGTGACAAGATTCATCCAATCATAGAGTGCCAAATAAGCAAAGTCAAGACATTCATCCAATCATGTTGTGCCAAGTAAGCAAGATGGTGTCATATCTACATAAGGTAATCTTTCAAGGGCATTAAAGAGAATTTTTAAGGTGTTGGAAGACCTAAAGGGGGCGGCCGTGTTGTGATAAAAAGAAGAGAATAGAGCAAACTAAAAGCAAGATAACTCTCATTGACTCTCAAGTGCAAAAAGACTCTCTACTCTCTTCTTCTACATTTCTTTCTTCTTCTTCTCCTCTCAAGCCTATTGTTCTTATATTCAATATATTGAATAGGCATTGATTAGACCACCATACACGTTTCATTTGTTGTAAAAGGATTGATCAAGGTGTGATCAAACCTTCATCCGTTCGGTGGTGGTGTTCGTGATCGGTGTGATTGTTTGTAACGTTTGTTTAAGGGTGGAGTTGGTGTGTAACTCCAGCAACCCTTGTAATAAGGTGTTATTTTGTGTTTAGTGATAACCGAGGAAGGTGTTCTCGAAGACTGGAGTAGGTTGATTTAACCGAACCAGTATAAATCTTTGGTGTCTTTACTTTTAGCACTTTACTTTCAGTTTTTTAGTTTCTATGTTGATTTCGTTGCAATCATAAAAATAGTAAACAACTTTCAAAAATTACAAAACTTTGCAGAAACATAGCCACATCTCTTAAGTTTCTTTTGGCGCAAGTCTCAACCCATTTGGAAACGTATAAGTCAATAAAACGTTAATAGTTCTGAGACTAGCGCAATCTGATTTTTTGAGAACATCAACGTATGTGACATACTTCCCAAAGGAATGTTTCAAAACTGTTTCAACTCATTTAGATACATACAGTAAGGGTGTTGTCATTAAATTTTCAGACCATTTGGAGTCTCCAATCAATTGGAATAAATTTTTCAAATCGGAGTACTGTTTTGGCAGATTTGCGCAATCTGACCAAGAACGTATTTTCAAAGGGTTAGGAGTTGAATTTTAATCTGAAATTTTTAGCAGATACTCAGAACATCTGAGAGTAGAATATCTTCAAATTTCACAATTTTTGGAGGTCTGTAACCATGTCTTTCAAACGTTTCAAATCAGAATCTGAAAACAGTATTTTCAGAAGTTAGGTTTTTGGGACAAAACTTTTTAAAAACCAAATTTTTCTGCACCTACTATTCAACCCCCTTCTAGTGGTGATATACAGGTCCTACTAATTTGTCTCACTAGAATTCTTCAGAAGATTGAAGTCATCAACTAAATGATCACGGGCGGAGTTAACTTTTATGTTTCTGCAATTATATAGCCTAACAGACACATCATCCAGCGATTTTAACGCCGCTTACAGAGATCTCAGTGGGATTCAAAGGTGAGGTGGTGATATAAAGAGGGGTGGAAGGAGGGAGAGAGAGTGGGGATACTAGAGGAGAATGGAATGGATCGGATAGAATGCTGGGAAATTGAAATTGGTGAAGAATGGAGTAGCAAGACGGAGAGACAGGGCTGACCGAAAGCGATGATGGCAGAATCTGGCGGAGAGAAGACAGTGACACTGATCGGAGAGGAGAAACTAAACGGTGACTGGGGTTGATAAAAGAGGAGTTGAATAGCGAGGGACATGGAGGTAAAGCCGGAATTAGAGAGAATATCGGTGGCGTTGAGGAGACCTTGCGGTGGTTTAGGTGACTGAGTGGTGGTTTGAGCTGTGACGGTAAAGGTGAAAGAGAGGAGAATGAGGATAGAAAGAAGTTATGGAAATGCCATTTTCTCTATGCGTTTTTGGAGGGTGAAGGAGTGCGTGTTTTCTTGTTGACAGTTTTACAGAAAGAAAGTATGATGAAGAATATTGGCAGGAAGTTAACTAGTGACACGTGGCAGTAACTGGTAGCATATACTCGCATAGATCTGTTACGTTAGTTTCTCAATCCCTTGGTCCTTGCTTGCATGAATATGATTCATGAGTCTTTCTTTTATGCATCAGTTAGTTTTGATGATATAACAGTTGAAAGATGAGAAAATTACTTATTTGTCGTAATGGAATAAAATCACATGTAAAAGAAACAACAAACACATAGACGAGTAATTTATTTTTTTATATTTTACACATAATTTAATATTGTCGAAGCGTAATACCGATAATAAGAGCGGAAAGGACTCAAAATATTTTTTAAAAGAATCATGTGAAAAAGTATATGAAAAAAACCAGAACTAAATGGAGAGTAAGTTTATTGATATAACATGTGATAGAAGAATCAGCCAAAGATTGCGAGGATTTTCATGTCTTAAAACTAATCATCTGTAAATGACAATTAAATAATAACTTATAAGTTCTGTTTTTAGTTATAAAAAGTTCATGGTGACACAAGGCTTATCTAGTCCATAGTAAGGGCATACAAACAGCTTCATCGAAAGCTCACAGTGTATTTCACAAATTGTCCAACAAGAATAATAGTTCGCAGCACGATTCAAAACCAATATTTTACAAATCAAAGTGGGCGAACTTTACTATTTAGTCCAACCCTCGTTGACAACAACTTACCAATTCAGATTTGCGAAAGGGAAAAAAATAAAAAATGCCATATAATCAAGGTTTTTCATATGATAGAGATATATACTTTGTCACGCATTTTCTTGTTTGCTATTTTGAGAAGTGTTTTCATGGTTGGACTTCAACCATGTGCCCTTTTTTTCTTTCATCGATAGCTTTTAGTCGGTTACCTTTCCTGGGTCAGAATCAATACGTGGAAGTCGTAAAAAATTAGATATTCATCTTAGCATCTCATACTGAGAAGAGGAACGCTCGTCAACCTAACATATAATAGAATTAATAACGAAAAATATATAATATAAAGAAAATGATCCGTTGCAGACCTTTCAAAGTTTCAAGTATGAAAGAAATAGGAATATGACTAAAAAGGTGTTACATAAAAGAATAATGGGTAATTTGCACACAACTATATTTTGTTAGACATATTTGCTTTGGGTTCAGAGGGAAAGTTTAAATTGCGGCACACTTGAGGATGTAAACGATGTTAATAAAGTTGTTACCATGATTACATATTGTATATTCCCCTAAGACGTGTATATGAAGCAAAATCAAACTTACCAAACTGATGTATTCTTAACACGGTGTATGAATGATACATAATCACAATATATGTTACTTTCAAAAACTAATAAAAAGAAACATGCAACACCAAAAAAAAAAATTCAAACACGATATTGAAGAATCAATGATTAAGTAAAATAGGAGAACTAACGAGTAATCAGAAAATTTACCAATCGTGCTGTGTGCTATGAAGGATAGTGATGCCCTTTTTCTTGCAAGAGGTGAGCGAAGCAAATTCCTTGCAGCCAGCATCTCACTCAAGAAAGTTCTGTTTCGGTTTGTTACAATTTTTTATTTTATTTTATCTATTTGAGGCAATTCCGGTTTGATACTGGCAATTCTAAATTATTAAAAATATATATATATATCATTTAATTTATTGCATGCTGATTAATATTCTTGTCAACTTTATGTATTACTTTTTAATAATTAACTTCTGCGATTAAATTTTTCATTAATTATTTGCGAAGATCATTTTAAAATTGAATTACTACAATTTAACAAGTTTACTATAAAAATGAACAATGTTTTAAGATTTACGGATAAAGAATGCTGGACTGGACCAAAAGAGATGTGATCATATAAATATCATTCCATTTTAATACTGGTTATAATTTCTAGGGAAAATTACACTTAGACCTCTTTTGGTTTGGCTTAATTCCAAAAACCTTCCCTCTCGTTTGGAATTATACATTTACCTCCCCTATAGTTTGGGTTAAAAACGCACCGGCCAATTTCCGGCAAAATCACAGGGGATAAACATGCCGGAAATTAGCCGGTGCTTTTTTAACCCAAACCATAGGGGGGTAAATGTATAATTCCAAACGAGAGGAGAGATTTTTGGAATTAAACCAAACCATAGGGGGTCTAAGTGTAACTTTTCCTTTGTGCTTGCCTAATGAAAATTAGAGATAATAATGATATTCAATGCATGAATGCTTATATAAATATATATATATATATATATATATATATATATATATATATATATATATATATATATGTGTGTGTGTGTGTGTGTGTGTGTGTGTGTGTGTGTGTAAATGAATGAAAAATAAAATTTGTCCTTTTTATATTAAAGACGTTAATACGCACGTGTTTTATTAAGTGAATAGAACTGAATAGAAAACAAATAGTATGTATTTATATATATATATATGTATATATGTGTGTGTGTCTATATATATATGCATATAAAATTAAATAAAATTTAATGAAACATAAAATTTGTCACGTATGTGTTTTATTAAGTGAATATAACTGAATAGAAAATAAATAATATATATATATATATATATATATATATATATATATATATATATATATATCTATGTGTGTATATATGCATATAAAATTGAATAGAATTTAATGAAACATAAAATTTGTCTTTTTAGGGAAAATTACACTTAGACCCCATGTGATTTGGCTTAATTTCAAAAACATCCCCTCTCGTTTAGAATTATACATTCACCTCCCCTATGGTTTGAGTTAAAAAGGCACCGGCTAATTTCTAGCATGTTTACCCCCTGTGGTTTTGCCAGAAATTGGTCGGTGCGTTTTTAACCCAAATTATAGGGGAGGTAAATGTATAATTCCAAACGAAAGGAGAGGTTTTTAGAATTAAGCAAAATCGTAGGGGGTCTAAGGGTAATTTTCACTAATTTCTAGCCAATATTACACCCAGACACGCAATTGCTTTCATATTAACTATATTTTCCTTTATGCCCTGCAATTCTTTACCCTTTTTTTTCCCCAAAACCTTACACCGCACTTTTTCTCCGGCAAAAAGCAAAAAAAAAAAAAAAAAAAACTTAGCCACTAGTATTTCTTAAAAAAAGACTTACGCTCGACTCTTCGTTTTTGTTTCTTTTTATTCCCATTTTTTTCATTTTTATTTTTACAATTGTTCTCACTTTTTTTGATACAATTGATCATTTTCCCATATAATTATTGAAATCCCAATTATTCTATATCAGATTGACGATAATTATCTAGATCTTGATACTAAGTTATGTTGGATTTAATTTAATAAATCCCCGAATAGTACCGTTTAATCGAATCAATGGACAAAGTAACAAAATGCGGAAAATATACTTTGCTCCATTGCGATGTTAATCTGATCACGTACGCTTCAACTGCACTGATGAAGAATCTAGCGCGATCCAATGATTCACGACTTCCCACCAATTGCTGATACACCCCTGGAACGGAATCAACAATTCACTGCTTTATCCGATGGAGAGGCTAGGCATTGTGGGTTTTATAGAAAATTTGGCACACCTTTCCTATAATACTGTATATGGCCGCTGGTTTTTCTTGATGATGCGTCTGATGCTTTTGAGGAGGTTAACCCCTCCTCCTTTATATAGAAGGAGAAGGAAGAATCTAATAGGTATAGGATTTAAATTTAAACTTAAATTTAGAACCCAACCTTAGCTTACTTTATTAAATATTAAATAATCTTTAATAATAAATATTATTATTAAAGATTATTTAATATTTAATTATTGTACAAATAATTATCTACTAGCCACGCGTGGATTACCGTCCCTCGGGGACCAGATGTCGTACACTTTATGGTCGTAACACTTTGAGCCCATCCATCACGGTCTCTGACCATCTGACTTTCTACATATGCGGAGCTTTCATTTTGACCACACTATACATCCACGAACATACCCGATGACCACTTAACGTGTGGGTGTTTTACGTAATAATTAATATTATTATGTGACATATGTGACACATAATATTATCATACATAACGTCCACCTTATGATTAATTCGTATAAACTTTATCAACGTGCTGTGCATTACACGTATCTCGAATTAATTCCAACAATCTCCCACTTGGACTATGTATGTACCTTGAAGATTATATGCCACCCTTTTGAGCTCATATACTATATGTCCTTTAGTGTGTCTTTTCTTTTCCGGTCCATCAGTAAATGTTAGCAAAAGACTTAAGTCGCACGCCGCCATATTGAATTAGTGACTTGTCCCTCTTAAATCATGATACTAACATTCAACTGAATGACTTGGATACTGAAATGGATATGTAGTGTGGAATAATATGCTAGGTGATCGTACATATTAATTCTAACTTGGCCCTACTTTAGCGAGATCAATAGAATTCAGAATGTATGCTGTTACTGCTTAATGTACATTACTTCTGCAGAAAACTTTAATATAACCAGAATGTACATTATACTGTTTGTCTGAAATAAACAACTTTATTGAACACCAGAAAAACCTCACAGACTCCCATTAGGATAAAATATCCTAAAGTGGACTAAGACACATACGGCTAACATGCTTGTGGAACACAACCGGTTCTATGGCTTTAGTCAAAGGGTCGGCCACCATGGAGTCTGTACTGATATGCTCAATACTGATCCGACCACTCTGAATTCTTTCTTTAACAGCTAGATACTTCATCTCTATATATTTCGCCTTTAGATAAACTCTAGTTTTTATTTGAATACAGCACCGCAACTTTACTGTCACAGTAAATCCTCATTGGAGACGAGATAGTCTCCAATACCCGCAGCCCTGTGACAAAATTGCGAAGCCATATCGCCTAATTGGATGCGTGGAATGATGCTACGAATTCCGCTTCCATAGTGGAAGACACCAATAAGGTCTGTTTCGCGCTTTTCTATGAGATCGCACCTCCGGCTAGAGTAAACACATAGTCCGAGGTCGATTTCATACTATCTTGGCATCTAGCAAAATCAGCATCTGTATATCCAGTATCTCTAACTCATCAGATCTCGATACGACAATACGTGTTGCTTCATTCCTTGTAAGTATCTCAGCACCCTCTTTGCACGGTCCAGTGATCCTTGCCCAGATCAGAGAGGTATCTGCCTAACATTCCTGTAATGAATGTCAAGTCTGGTCATGTACATATTTGGGCATACATTATACTCCCTACTACCGAAGCATAGGGAGTATTCCTCATTTCCGAACGTTCAAACTCTGTTTGGGGACATTTCTTCAGGCTGAATTTGTCTCCTCTAGCCACAGGGGTATTAAGTGGTTTACACTTATCCATGCTATACCGTTCAACATCTTTTTGATGTATGCCTGTTGTGAGAGACCTAAGATACCTTGGGTACGATTCATCCGGATCTCAAGTCCCAACACATATGAGGCTTCACCAAGGTCTTTCGTCTCGAAATGTTTTCTCAGAAAGGTTTTGATGTCGCTCATCATATTTACATTATTTGTTGCAAGCAGTATATCATCTGCGTACAAGATCATGAATATGAACTTTCTCCCACTGAAATTGTGATACACACATTCGTCAATTTGGTTTGCCTCAGAGCCGAAGGAGACAACCACTTTGGCGAATTTGAAGTACCACTATCGAGACGCTTGCGTGAGCCCATAGATGGATTTCTTTAGTTGACAAACCATGTCTTTTGGATCTCCCACCTCAAATCAAGGCGGTTGAACTATGTAAATGGTCTCGTCGAGTTCTCTGTTTAAAAACGCAGTCTTGACATCCATCTGATGTAGCTCAAGCTCTAAGTGTGCCATTAAAGCCATGATTATCCAGAAGAAATCCTTCGTGGATACTGGAGAGAAGGTTTCCGTATAGTCTATGCCCTCCTTTTAGGTAAACCCTTCAGCAACAAGTCGGGCCTTATATCGTTCTACGTTGCCTTTTGAATCTCGTTTAGTTTTAAATATCCATTTACAACCAATAGGTTTTGAATCTTTAGCCAACGAGACGACCTCCCAAACTTTGTTGCCGTGCATAGACTTAATCTCTTCTTCCATGGCTTTTATCCGCTTTTCTTTATTTCGACATTGTAATGCTTGTTGGAAATTTTTGGGATCATCGTCCAACATGAAACATCAAATTCGTGTTCTTGGAGATACGCCGCATAGTCACTAGGTATGGGTTTTCTCCGTTCATGAGTGGATTTCCATAGGGGCACTTGTTCTTGGGATACTATAGGTTCCTGAACTGCATCAGTAGGCAGTTCTGTGGGTTCTTCAGTAACTTCCTCAGGAACTTGTTCTTGTGGAACGTCACTACTGGGATGAGGTACCTCGAGTGCGGGTATCGCTGACGCTATCTCCCCTAAAGATGGTTCGATTCGTACTTCTGTCGCATCTGAGTAACCCTCATCTAACTTAATGATCTGCTGATGCAAATCATTTCCCCCTGGAACCAAAGTATCGTCAAAAAACTTTCCCGAATATGTCTCAAAAAATATTTTACTTGTGGGATCGTAGAATTTATACCCTCGAGACCTTTCCGAGTGACAAACGAAATAGCAACTAACTGTTTTCGTGTCCAGCTTTCTTTCATTTAGTTTGTAAAGTTTTTCTCTGTTGGACAACCCCAAACCCTTATGTGGTTAAGGTTAGGCTTACGCTTAGTCCATAACTCATAAGGGGTTTTATCGTTGCTTTAGTCGATACTTGGTTGAGGGTGTAAGCTGCGGCTTTAAGCGCTTCTCTCCAGAGGAATAATGGTAGCATAGTTTGACTCATCATACTACGCACCATACCCATAAGTTCACGGTTTCGTCTTTCAGCTACACCATTCATGCTTGGTGATCCAAACATGGTGTACTAAGGGACGATTCCATTTTTCTCTAGGTATTTAGCAAATGGTTTTGGACACTATTCTCCTGATCCATCATATCGACTGTAGTATTCATTCTCACGGTTCGATCTGACGGCTTTAATTCTTTTATTGAGTTGTAACTCAACTTCAGCTTTAAAGGATTTGAACATGTCTATTGCTTGAGCTTTTTCTTTAATCAACAATATGTAGCCATATTGCGGATAGTCGTCAATAAAGGTGATAAAATAAGAGTGACCATTTCGAGTAACCGGATAAATGGGCCACTAATATCGGTATGAATAAACTCTAATATACTATTTGCACGATTTGCTTCATATCATCGGACTTTAGTTTGTATCCTTTAGCACAAAATACACACGACTCCAAGTCGGTTAAGTCTAAAGGATTGAGAATTTATGTTTTGACAAGACGTTCTATTCTGTTTTTGGACACGTGTCCTAAACGTCAACGCCAAAGTGATCCTGAATTCTCATGAGTTAATTTTGCTTTAACGTTTCGCGTTACAACATGCAAGGTTTCCTGATTTGAAGCGATGTTTATTGAATAAAGTTTATCGATTTCGGACATTATACCGTGACCAATCAATCTAGAAGCATAATAAAGTTGGAAATTTCCATTTCCAAAATAACCGTAATATCCACTTTTATCCAATCGATAAAACGAAATAAGATTTTGTTTAAACAATGGTACCACAAAAGTTTCATGCAAATCTAGATAGAAACCGGATGTCAACAGCAATTTGAAATGCCCGATGGCTTCAACCTTTATGCCACTAGCATTTCCCCAATAGACGTATCTTTCATTGTATCTTAGTTTTCTTTGGCTGAGGCAACCCTGCATAGTCACAGATAGGTGAGTCGTGGCTCCCGTATCGACCCACCAAGTGGCTATATCTGAAACAGAATTAACTTCAAAACAAACTAAGAACGTACCCTTTTTCTTGAGCCATGAAATATAACCGGTACAGTTCTTCTTTAAATGTCCTTCCTTATTGTAAAAGAAACAAGTCATGCTATTGGATGCATCGGTAGTAGGCACCCCCTATTCCTTTTTACTTGCCTTTTGCACATCTTTTACCGCAACCTTTCGTTTCTTTCCACCGGACATGGTGGCGATAGCATTCACAACCTCATGCCCCTCATTCTTGAGCCTTTCCTCCTCTAGCACGCAATGCGTGATAAGTTCATTTACTGTCCATTTTTCCTTTTGGCAGTTGTAACTGACTAGGAAGTGTTTGAACTTTGGAGGCAAGGAGTTGAGAATCATGACAACTAGCATGTCATCAAAGACATCCAGTTTCATTTTTCTCTACTGAGAGGCGATATGGGCCATCTCTAGGATGTACTCCCTTATGCTGTCATTTTCACAGTACAGGTTTGAGCAAAGTTTTTTTAAAAGATTATCTGCCTCGTCTTTCTCATTCTTCACTTACCTTTACTCGAGATCGGCCAAAACCCTTTGGCCGTCGTGGACTTAGAAACGTGTCTCCTGAAGCATTTGTGGATAGTCTTTTGCATGATCATAAGACACATGTGATTTGATCGTAGCCAGCATGCCATGTGAGATTTTTCCTCACTTGTACTTTTGTCTGTTAGCACAGCTGGACGATCTATCTACAACACAGTGTCTAGATCAGCAATCCCCAGAAAGATCTAGAGCTGATCTTTCCATTGCTTATAAATTTGAACCGTTCAATGTAGGAATATCCTTAATGTTAGACATTATTGTTGAAAAGAAAACAAGAAACAAACGTAAATACACAACACGTGTAATCTTTAAACTGCATAAAAAACCGAATATCAAAATAGAACCTTAATTCTATCTACCAATTGTCTTTCAGCATTAAGGCTCTTTTGAGTCATCCCAATACCTTCCAACAATTGGGTGTAGTTGTCAATGTGACGGCTCTCCAAGCACGAGTTAACTACCTTTCTTTGGGCCGATGAGTTAACTTATGCATTTAAAGCTTCGCCGCCAGGCCCATTCGGGTCCACTATCATGCTCATATGTGTTTTCGATAATCAAACTTTCCTTTGGGCCAGTCAATGATTGCTTCCAACACATACGTGCCATTTACGATCATAACAAATATAGTGGCGATGATATGATTGCCGCACTTTAAGGAAATCATATTAAAGCCCTACATTTGCTAAGTCGCGTAACTTTATGAATCTAAAGTGATCCGTAGTTTCCTGATTGACCCTTTTGCACGTACCGTGCATGCTTTGACCTTAAATATACCTTTTTGTTTTTGTTTAAACCAATTTGAACTAGTTTGATTCCCTTTACGGCTCAAATAAGAACCACCTTGAACCAAGCTTGGTTCTCCTTACGCTTTAAGAAAACAATATCTTATCAATCAATTTAACAAGTGATATAACCTTATGATGAGTTATATTGAGTTGCGAAATGAACCGATTCGGTAATACCCACTTGCCATAAGGGTGTATTGCCATTCGACATAATTCCCAGGCCACTGATGGAGTCACAATGGTCTCGATTAAGTACTGGCTTTCTAGATAGAAGTATATGTACGGTGTATTTATCACAATTCAATAAGTCATCTATCACGAGTTTAAAGCGAATTGATTAATAAGTTCGGATATTATTGGTCAACACAATCAACTTAGCTCATCGAATTAACTTGGTTGAACTCGGTCAAACCGGGTGAAGCAAGATTCGGATCATTATTGGGTTAAGTTCTTTAAATTTATTTTATTTATTTATTAACATGTATAAACATAAGGCATAAATAAATAAATAAATAATTGCATGCATACAAACAAATAATGTAATAGCCAGAAATTAAACTTAACACTTGATTATTATTATTTTGGATTTTTTTAAAATAATAATAGTAATAACACGAGTTTATTATTATTATTACTATTTTCCTCAATAAACTTTAAACAATAACAATAATAATCAAATTATTATCATTATTATTTATTTTATTTTCCTTTAAAAGAACTTTAAAATAATAATAATAATTACTTATTATTATTACTATTTTCCTTAATAATAACAACAATAATAATTGAATTATTATAATTATTATTATTTTCTTAAAAAAAATTTAAAATAATAATAATAATTACAATTTATTATTATTATTACTATTTTCTTTACAATAAACTTTAAATAATAATAATAATTATTATTATCATTTACTTTATCCAAAATAATAATAATAAACAAAAACTGAAAATTAAAAGGGAATTAGTGAAGCGGGTTGGGTCAGGTCGGGTCGGAACCCGCCCGACCCATTCTGATTTTCCAGATATTTCACCTTTTTTAATTTAACTGTATTTTGGCCGAAGCCCTTTACTGAAATAGGGCAGGACCAGATTGAAACCGGATCCGGTCCAAGCCGCTGCTAGAATACCTGCCGCCGAATAAAACAGGAGAGTTGCCTCTCCCCAGTTTCGAACCCGCGTACTCCAACATATTGTCTCAGGCGCTGTCCAGTAGGCCAACAGCCTTTTGATTAAAATCAAGGAAAGCTTTAATTTTATATTATATAGAAACCGAAATTCCAGAAATTTGCCAAAATTTTCACAAACGGGGAGTTTGAACCTGATACCTTTTGTAGCGCCCCGCTTCCGAACCCTAGCATGGGGAACATTGCACCCGACGTATCTCCCTAAGGAGAATACAAGGCGTCGAGTCAACTTCCTACATGTCCGAAAATAAGTAGAAATTTTTTTCGCGGAAACGAAATACAATAACGTTAAGTTTCATGATAAAAGAAATCCTCAATACAATAATGTACCGACTTCAGGAAGGAGTACTGGCATCTACAACCTATCATTTAGTAGAAGGTAGTGTCTGATGTAATCCCAATAAAGTAACGGCAGACTGTCGCAGGGTCTCTCCGTATCCTAGGTGCGACCATCAGTCTGCCCATACTACCGTGTCAGCCCCATCCTCAGCAAAGACATAGTCGTACGCTTTCTCGTGCTCACGTGGTGGGGGGAGTAGGGGTGAGTGACAGAAAATCACCCAGTAGGCACCTGCCTTCAACAAGTACAAGACGAGCATACCAAAAATGATATAACACATAGCACATAACATGGTATCACATAAACATATGAAAGAATGCGGAAAGGTAATTCACTCCAGATAAAAAAATGTGCAACATCGTGATGCAAGTCCTACTATGCATGTCACACGCAAGAAAGTCATGTCACACAGAATGCTGATATCTCCACCGTGCAATGCATGAACACGGGTCCTACTGAGTGGCTGTGAGTCATACCCACCCACAGTAACCATACTGAGTGTGCGTGGCCGCACAACCTTACACCATACTGAGTGTGCGTGGCCCCGCCACCGTACACCATCCTGAGCGCCTATAACCAGTACGTCACGACCCGCCATAAATGCAATGCACGCGCCATGAATGCAAAAACACAATCGCCTGAGGCCCCTGGCCCATCCTCACCATCCTCCGGCACTCAAATCTAGGTTCATTTACAGATCGCCTAAGGCCCCTGACCCATCCTCACCATCCTCCAACACTTAAATCTAGGTTCATTTATTATCCGAGTAATGATTTAATGTTGTTTGATGTTAAACCTATTTTCCATGGCTTGTATACATTTACCGTGCCTTTTCAATATTTTTTCTCATTTTTTCCCTATTTATTTCTATTTATTACCTAATTGTCCGAATTAAACCAATTATCACAATTACCAAATTTTAATGAAAATAATTTACTTTTTACCTTTTATAATTTATGGATTTTATTTATAATTTTCTGATATTTATTTATATTTTTCCTATAATTATTACTACTTTAAATTAATTAAATAACATTAACTAAATTCCAGAAATTCAGAAAAAGAAATAACTAATTATTATAAAGTGGGCTGGCGGTAGTCCGTTAATCCGCACGAGGCCGGTCCGTTAAGGCTGGACTGCGCCAGAATGCTTTCGCCCCCTTTTTTTAATCTTCACGTTAATTAGGCCGGTTGGCAGCTGGCCAGGTCCGTTGGCCATTCGGCCCGGTCCGCTAAGCCGGCCTTTCTTTTTTTATAATTATGCTAATGGGCTGGTCCTGCAGCTGCAAACCGCGACCCATTAAGGCTAGGCAGGCCGGCCCTATACTATTTTTTTACCTTTTGGTCAACTGCCGTAGCCTGGAGTCGCGTGGAGCCACGCGCGGCTACTCCCGCGGAGCATGAGGCGTCCCTGCTGCCTCCGGTGTCCGTTTTTCGACTCTGATCTATATTTTCGCCTATTTTCAGTTTACGGAAACCTAATCTAAGGCCAAAACAAATACATAAAACCCTAATCATACAAAAATTGTGTTATTTTGATTATCAAATTTTTCCCTAACATCAAATCCAAAGCACGTAAAACAGAGTACACACAACCACAGTCTGCGTTCATGCTTCTCACAGAAATAACAGCATGCTATGGAATTTAACAATTAAAGCAACAAAAACACATAATATATCACTAAAGCACGCTTGGATTGTTCCAATTTGGAGGGGGAAAAGAAAACCTACCTGGATGCAGACAATTACACGTTATACGTATATCACTGGGTTGGAATGCCTTGCCCTTCCCCTTTTCCTTTCCTCTTCTCTCTTCTCTCTTCTTCCTTCCTCCCTGGTTGCCGCTGCTCCCTCTCAGTTTTCCCCTTTTTCCTTTGTTATTCTTTTCTTTTTCTCTTTGCTGATTCATGCGCTCCTTTTGCCCCCCTCTTTAATTCTACAATGCTAAAATCAAGGGGGTAGTTATCTCCCCACTAAACCCCATTGGCCCCTCTTTTATTTTATATTATTTTTTTATTTTTTTCAATTCTTTATCCTCACGGCACCCATTAGTTATTTAGGTTTAATTTTATTTTAAATTCTTTTTTTCATTTTGGTCCTTATCCTCACGGCACCACCCTCTTTTCTTTTTCTCATTATTTTATTTTTTTAATTCTCTTATTATTAGTTATCTTTTGTTTTCTTTCCATACCCTAAATATATACATAATAATTTTATATATATATAAATTTACTTGCACGTAATTGACACTCTACAATTAATTAAATTCTGAAAGGTCGTTACACCCAACAGCTACTTAATTCTAAATTAGCACGTAACGACTAATTCAAAAATTTCTGGGTGTAACATCCTACCCACCTTACAAGAAGTTTCGTCCTCGAAACTTGATATACCTTATTCGAAGAGGTGGGGGTAGCGCTCGCGCATCTGATCCTCTTGCTCTCATGTCTCTTCGTTTTCCTTATGAATGCTCCACTGCACCTTGATATAGGGATTGATTCTCCTCAGCTCTTAATCCTTGCGGTCTATAATCCGAACAGGAGTCTCTTCATATAACGCGTCAGGTCTGATCCTCAAAGGCGGTGCGTTCAGTACATGACTCGGATCCGAAACGTACCCTCTTAACTGAGAAACATGGAATGCATTGCGCACCTGATCTAGTGCCAGAGGTAACGTCAATCGGTAAGCTAACAAACCGATCCTTTCGAGCACCTCGTAGGGACCAATGTACCGAGGCTTCAGCTTACGCTTCAAACCAATTCGTGCAACTCCCTTTGTAGGCAATACCTTCAAGTAAATCTTTTCTCCGACAATAAACTCTAGGGGATGTCTCTTCGAATCTGCCCAACTCTTACTTATGTCTGGGGCAACCTTAAGTCTTTCCCCGAATCCGCTTTACATTCTTCATGGTTTGCACGATCAGCTCTGTATTGATAATAGTACGCTCTCCAACTTCGTCCTACTAGACTGGGGATCTACATTTACGCCCGCTGAGCGCCTCCAATGGCGCCATGCCGATGGCGCTATGATAGCTGTTGTTGTAGGAGAACTCAATCAACTTTATCATACCATCTCAGTTCCCTTTGAAGTCAATGACGCAAGCCTTCAACATGTCCTCCAATGTCTGTATCTTCTTCTCTGACTGCTCATCGGTCTGGGGATGGAATGCAGTACTCAAATGTAGCTCCGTCCATTACATACATCGGCATACACAAGTTTTAATACGTGTGTCGTTTTAATGGTTAAGTTGTTTGAACATGTTTGGTATAGACATATAGTATGTTGTGTATCCTTATTTTAAACGAATGTATGACTTATGTATCATATGTATCTCATGAATTCACAACTGCCATCTGTAATTTGTCACATGTATTATGTTTCTTTCGTTTCTTAGTTGAGGTTTAAGCAGTACGCACGCTATGCGCGTTCATTTTAGTCTTGTTTATCGTGATCTCTTTTTTCTCTTTTTTCTTTTTTTCTTTTTTTCTTTTGTTGGTCGTTGATAATCTTTGTTACCCTTACTCTATATTTTTATACTAGTTTGTCTTATTGCTGTATAGATGCCGTTATATATATTATTCCGAAGAAGATGCATAAATGCATAGATTCTACTACAATGTAGATATATAATTTATTTGGGCGTTCCAGTTAGAGTCGGAGGTCTCACTGGAAGCAGACTCTCTATCCCTTGGGATAGAGGTATTGTCTGCCTACCACTTACCCTCCTCAGACCCTAACGATAGCTTTTGCTGTCGTTGGGATATACTGGGTCCGGATGATGATGATGATGATTGGGCGTTCCAGCATGATAAATTTTTTTATATGTCATGTTATTAAGTTATTTGCACTTTAATCTATTACTATGCTATCATGCAATACTATGTCGTTTCTAACTCGTAATTAGCCTGCTTTACTTCAGTTGTGTATGTTAATGATTTGTTTTAAAACTTGTAAATGTATTCCTATATCGTAACCTATGTCTTGTATGAAAAGTATTTGTGTTACTGTATTCCTTGTAATTGTGTTGTTCTTGTAGTTATATATTGTGATTTTTATTACTGTTTTGTTGTATTAGTTATGCCGTGGTGTCATCGATATAATTATGTGTATGCTTGTGCATATTTACTTAGAATCGTTTAATCACTTTTGTTTCATGTATCTATTTGCATGTTTTTTTAAATCGACTTATTTACGCTATATAATTAATGTGCTCGTCTATATGTTTCTTTGTTGTTGTAAGGGACCGGTTTTTTTTGTAATTATGCATTACTCTACGAATTAGTAACCCCTGAAGTGTATTAACAGCATAACGTTCATAAAATTCTAAGTTGGTTATCTGGCATTGATTTCATTTTCTTTTTGTACTGGTCATTTAGCACATATAATCTCGACTTATCGTATATCTTTTACATATTCGCTACTCCTACGTTGTTATCGTATTATATATATTGTGAGCTTTTACCCATTACTTCGTGTTTTCATGTTGGTTGCTTTGTATGTATATGTATATGTGTATATATTTATGATAGGTGTATATATGTGTACATATATATATTGTGTTGACTTATATGGCTGTATATTCGTAGTTCATTATGTTACATGATATCTTTTTTTTTGAACCGTGTTATGTTTCTTTGTGTAGTTATGTTGGACTTTGTATGGTCGATGTTCTAGTACGTGCTTGATATGTGATGATATGTCGTTAATGTATGTTGTATTGATCAGTGCGTGTATATATAGTTAATTAGCAAAATTGTGTATTATGGTATTGTGTTTAAGTTTTTTTTTTTGGCTCAGCGAAACTTTGTTGATGTCAACTGTCCACTCGAACTTCGCCTTCTTATGCTTTCGTCTGCTCAGAGGCACCAGTATCAACGAAAATCCTTAAACGAATTCCATGTGGCAGCTGGTCAAACCAAGAAAACTCCTTACTTCAGTCACCTTGGTCGGTCAGAGCTACTCAGCGATATTCTTAATCTTCTTCGAGGATCCACTGAGGTTCACTCTTATGAACTTACGTGACTTAAGAAAGCCACGCTTTCGCTGCGCAACTCTGATCATTTATCTCTGACTGACGTCTTCTGTACTAATGATGAGTCATTGATACCTGGTCGCTGGCGGTTGAATTCTGCTATGACGTTGCCATCCTTCTCGATGTCTGCATCAGTCATCACGTGGATCTGGGCACTGACCTTACTTCCATTTTATACTGTTCGTAGTTCTATTGCGATGGTGGCACTAGCCTCTGTTCAGTGCCCTCACTTGTAAATCGTCCTGGTTGGTGCGCTCATACTTGCATAATTCCCTCCCATACTGACCCGAGTGTGGCATCTGCAATGAGCACATGGTGGCGGCGGTGGTCATACACCCCTTCACGACTGTACTTTTGTCGCGAGCAGTCTTGTGATTATAAGCGGCCATGTCGTATTTATTTTTTTCCCTCCCCGGTGAAGGGTCCTTCTAAACATCAAATTCCGGGCGTACTATATTTCCATGTAGTAGAACCTCAGCTCCGGTGGCACCAGCGGCGGAAGACCTAGTTCAACTGTTATTGGCCCTGCGTAGTCTACAGATGCTGTTGCACCAAAGTGGTGGCATGGTGTCGGCCAATGCCTGGAGGATGACTCCCTGATCCTGGTGGTCGATACCATAACCATCGTTGCCTCCTTTGCCAGATTATTCACGACATGACGGCATTTTCTTGGTTTTCACGTGAACCTTGGCGAGAATTCAAATTGAACGGGAATAATCGAGGAATTTGAGCATTTATTGGGCTCATGCATAGGTTTGGGGATACAACGGTAATTAAATAGAGAAAACTCACCAACGGCACACACCTCCCATAATCCGATCATAACTTAGGTCTACTTCATTTATTAAGGGTATAATCATCATTTCTAGGAACAGATTATAGCTTACGTCTAAGTGGTCTGGTTAATCCTGCGTTTCCGAGGCAGATCTGAAGCCTCGGCTATGATACCACCTGTAGCGCCCCGCTCCTGAACCCTAGCATCGGGAACAGTGCACCCGCCGTATCTCTCTAAGGAGAATACAAGACGTCGAGTCAACTTTCTACATGTCCGAAAATATGTAGAAATTTTTCTCGCGGAAACGAAATACAATAACGTTAAGTTTCATGATAAAAGAAATTCTCAATACAATAATGTACTAACTTCTGGAAGGAGTACTGGCATCTACAACCCATCATTTAATACAAGGTAGTGTTTGATGTAATCTCAATAAAATAACGACAGGAAGCCGTAGGGTCTCTCCGTATCCTAGGTGCGACCACCAGTCTGCCCATATTACCGTGTCAGCCCCGTCCTCAGCAAAGACATAGGCGTAGGCTTCCTCGTGCTCACGTGGTGGGGGGAGTAGGGGTGAGTGACGGGAAATCACCCAGTAGGCACCTGCCTTCAACTAGTACAAGACGAGCATACCAAAAATGATATAACACATAGCACATAGCATGGTATCACATAATCATATGAAAGAATGCGGAAAGGTAATTCACTCCAGATAAAAAAATGCGCAACATCGTGATGCATGTCCTACTATGCATGTCACACGCAAGAAAGTCATGTCACACAGAATGCCGATATCTCCACCGTGCAATGCATGAACCCGGGTCCTACTGAGTGGCTGTGGGTCGTACCCATCCACAGTCACCATACTGAGTGTGTGTGGCCGCGCCACCGTACACCATACTGAGTGTGCGTGGCCACGCCATCGTACACCATACTGAGTGTGTGTGGCCCCGCTACCGTACACCATCCTGAGCGTCCATGGCCCGTACGTCACGACCCACCATAAATTCAATGCGCGTGCCATGAATGCAAAAACACAATCGCCTGGGGACCCTGGTCCATCCTCACCATCCTCCAGCACTCAAATCTAGGTTCATTTACAGATCGCCTAAGGCCCCTGGCCCATCCTCACCATCCTCCGGCACTCAAATCTAGGTTCATTTATTATCCGAGTAATGATTTAATGTTGTTTGATGTTAAACCTATTTTTTCATGGCTTGTATACATTTACCGTGCATTTTCCATATTTTTCCTCATTTTTTCCCTATTTATTTCTATTTATTACTTAATTATCCGAATTAAACCAATTATCACAATTACCGAAATTTAATGAACATAATTTACTTTTTACCTTTTATGATTTATGGAATTTATTTAAAATTTTCTGATATTTATTTATATTTTTTCTATAACTATTACTACTTTAAATTAATTAAATAACATTTACTAAATTCCAGAAATTCAAAAAGGAAATAATTAATTATTATAAAGTGGGCTGGCCCTTGCCGTCAGACCTGGTCCGCTAATCGGCACGAGCCTGGCCCGTTAAGGCTGGACTGCGCCAGAATGATTTTGCCCCCTTTTTTTTAATCTTCGCGTTAATCCGTTGTCCATTCGGCCCGGTCCGCTAAGCCGGCCTTTCTTTTTTTTATAATTATGCTAATGGGCTGGTCCTGCAGCTGCAGAGCGTGGCCCATTAAGGCTGGCTTGGTCTGCCGCTGGCAGGCCGGCCCTATACCATTTTTTACCTTTCCGTCAACTGCTGCAGCCTGGCGGCGCGTGAGGTGCCCCGGCTGCTCTGGTGTCCGTTTTTCGACTCCGATCTATATTTTCGTCTATTTCCAGTCTATGGGAACCTAATCTAAGGCCAAAACAAATACATAAAACCCTAATCATACAAAAATTGTGTTATTTTGATTATCAAATTTTTCACTAACATTAAATCCAAAGCACGCAAAATAGAGTACACACAACCACAGTCTGCGTTCATGCTTCTCACAGAAATAACAGCATGCTATGGAATTTAACAATTAAAGCAACAAAAACACATAATATATCACTAAAGCACGCCTGGATTGTACCAATTTGGAGGGAGAAAAAGAAACCTACCTGGATGCAGACAATTACACGTTATACGTATATCACTGGGTCGGAATGCCTTGCCCTTCCCCTTTTCCTTTCCTCTTCTCTCTTCTCGCTTCTTCCTTCCTCCCTGGTTGCCGCTGCTCCCTCTCAGTTTCCCCTTTTTCCTTTGCTATTCTTTTCTTTTTCTCTTTGCTGATTCATGCGCCCCTTTTGCCCCCCTCTTTAATTCTACAATGCTAAAATCAAGGGAGGTAGTTATCCCCCCCCCACTAAACCACGTTGGCCCTCTTTTTTTATATTATTATTTTATTTTTTTCAATTCTTTATCCTCACGGCACCCATTAGTTATTTCAGCTTAATTTTATTTTAAATTCTTTTTTTCATTTTGGTCCTTATACTCATGGCACCACCCTCTTTTCTTTTCCTCATTATTTTATTTTTTTATTCTCTTATTATTAGTTATCTTTTGTTTTCTTTCCATACCCTAAATATATACATAATAACTTTATATATTTATAAATTTACTTGGATGTAATCGACACTCTACAATTAATTAAATTCTGAAAGGTCGTTACACCCAACGGCTACTTAATTCTAAATTAGCACGTAACGACTAATTTAAAAATTTTCGGGTGTAACACCTTTGGTTGCCAGCTTTCCTTGCTGACCACTAGGCCAGAAGGCCTTTTGGTTCGTGAAAGAGGCTGTTTTGTATTTATATTAAAGCAAAAGGAAACTGTCAAAAATAAAAAAGGATTTTCGCCAGCATCAGGGATTGAAACAACGACCAGCCGCATCCTGTCTTGGGCGCTGGCCACCAGGACAGCAACATGTTTTAGTCTGAATGGGTGCCCTTCTAATTTATATAGAGCCCAAATTCCACCAAAATAAAAAACTGGTGGAAATAAAAAACGATTTTTTGACCCAAAATTTCCGTTTTATCAACATGAACAAATTATCATAATTGATTCGATTGAGTCTGTTTTGATACCACTTGTTGGATTTAATTTAATAAATCCCTGAATAGGACCGTTTAATCGAATCAATTGACAAAGTAACAAAATACGGAAAATATACCTTGCTCCATTGCTGATGTTAATCTGATCATGTACGCTGCAACTGCACTGATGAAGAATCTGACGTGATCCAAGGATTCATGACCTCCCACCAATTGCTGATACACCCCTGGAACGGAATCAAGAATTCACTGCTTTACCCGATGGAGAGGCTAGGCAGTGTGGACTTTATAAATAATTTGGCACACCCTCCCTCTAATACTGTATATGGCCGCTGGTTTTTCTTGATGATGTGTCTGATGTTTCTGAGAAGGTTAACCCCTCCTACTTTATATAGAGGGCAAAAGAAGAATCTGATAAGTATTGGATTTAAATTTAAACTTAAATTTAAAATTAAACTTAAATTTAAATCTAAATTTAAAAACCAACTTTATCTTCCTTTATTAAATATTATCTAATATTTAATAATAAATATTATTATTAAATATTATTTAATATTTAATTATTGTACCAATAATTATCTACTAGCCACACGTGGGTTGTCGTCTCTCGGAGACCAGATGTCGTACACTTTATGGTCGTAACACTTTGAGCACATCCATCGCGGTCTCTGGTCATATGACTTTCTACATATTCGGGGCTTCTATTTTTACCACACTATACATCCACGAACATACCCGATGATCACTTAACGTGTGGATGTTTTACGTAATAATTAATATTATTACGTGATATATGTGACATATAATATTATCATACATAACGTCCACCTTATGATTGATTCGTATAAACTTTATCAACGTGTTGCGTATTACACGTATCTCGAATTAATCTCGACAAGTTACCCCAACCTCGATGGTGATTTTCGTAATAATTGAGAATGTGATATAAGACATATACTAAGTTTTATATTTATCAGTCTATCAAGATCCCACTATTACAGTTACCGAGACCCATTGGTCAACATTTGGGCACAATTTTTCTTACTTAATTACTGTTATAAAACAAATGGGTTCTGGTTGTCAAATATATTGACCATCATGAAACATGTTGTTCCTATACCAGGTTTTTTGGTGGTTAACAAAGTAACCATTGAGATCACAGTAAAGAGTACCAGCAAAATCATTATGGTATTTTTTTCTAAGCAAAGTTGATGATGGTTAATGTTCTTTGATTTATTGGTCTATTAAGAATCCAGATATTACATTTATCGTGATCTTGATGGTCCAATAAAAACAAGTTATGTATGAGTTTAAATCGAAAGAATCCCTCCCGCCACAACACCCCCCAAAAAAAGAAAAGATAAAATGAGTGGCTGTTTAGATGTTTAGGGGAATAACGAGGTGCATTGCTGATTGTAAGGTTACGAGTATATTTTCTTCTTTAATTAGGTTCTGAGCAATTTTGCGTCAGTGTTGACCAGATTTTTTTCGAAAAACTTATATTTTTGAGCTAATACAGGTTAAGTTGAAGGCTCAATGTGTAGCGTCCCGTTCCTGACTACGTCTACGGAACAGTTTGTCTGCCGTACTCTGCTACGAGAAGTACAAGAAGTCGTTACCATTCATAAGTGCATCTCATCTGAGAGACGAATCGGTATAGCGGAAGCATAATAAATTAAACATAAACTGAAAGTTCAATAGATACATCATCCAAAATAGAGTACATAATGATCCAACACAACTAGGAGTCCAAAATACATTAATCCGTCACAAGGTAAAGTCATCGTCGTGAGGCCTAAAACGCTCGCTCACTGATCATCGCTCTTCGGTTGTACTCAACCTCAAAAGTCCTGTCCTCTACAAAGATGATATAAATAAACAACGGTTAGGCGATGTATAATCATCTAGCAACTCCGACCCTTGGATCCGCCATGCCAGATCAAGCAAGTTGAGACATGACTGAAAAAGCATAAGTAAGAACGTAAATAATTTTTCATTTCTCAATTAAAGAAAATGAATGACATAACAACAAATTAAATAAACAATACAATCACAATATCATCACATACGGTCTTAAAATCTAGTCTATCTATCCCTGTGAATGTCAACCGGAACATATTCGTTCCTAGCTTATGAATCCATCTTTTAGTCTAATTGTCAAGTTTCTACACTTAGTTGTTTCTTCCACCATGATCATCGCCATACTTCTACCCGTAGGGTTAACGTTTTCTTATCTTGATTTTTAAAAGTTCTTCTTTAGTTATAACTCAAAATTTCATAAAATGTGATCTTGAAAATGCATGACATGAACTTCCCTTAACATGCAAAATATGACATGACATATGATGGACATTTCCATGTAAAAACTATATCAAAGGCATACGGAATAATCCTCCAAGTAGTCATAAGTACAAATATGGCTTCCTTGGTCCAACCAAGGTATTACGCCATATGTACATATCACTAACGGTGACGTAATGCCCAAGATCCCTTAGGTCCAAACCATGTGTTACACTCGGCTCATGAACCTGAACATATCAAAACATAACATATGTCCATGACACAAACCACCCCGGTCCTGGTGTCATGCGGCCACCAATGTGTCGTACACGACGAAATCATAACATAAAGAACATAACATGTCTTAGGATTATCCGTTTCGTTGATAAGTTCGTACGTGACCTAAACTTTTCTTTTTAAACATGATTTTCATACCATGACATGGAAAATGTAGACTTTACTTGAAAATTCCATACTTGATGCACATGTCACTTCTCTTAATTTGTGAACTAAAGAAAACATCGGTTTTTCTTTAAAAAAACATGAATTGCGATGCAAGACATTTAAATCATGAGTTTTTTTATTTGTTAAGTGTCCGTTTAGTCCTGTTTTACGTGTTAGACTTATGCTTAGCAAATTCTGTAATTAATGGCCTTGAATATACCAAATAGTCATCAAATACCCATTTTGCCCTTTTCTTTTGGGTTTTCGGTCTTAACCCCAAAAAAGCCCCTATTTGGGCTAATTCTACAATTATACATATCTTGAAATCCACCTTGCATCTCTATCCTAAAATCATAGCAAAGTCATTAATAATATCAAGGAATCCAAAGCTTATCATAATAACATAGCCTACGGCATATCATATCACATACGTAATGAGATTACAATTTTTTCACATGACATACATACACACATACCATGGACATGTAGTTGAAATGAAACAAGTGGGGGGTGTCACACCCCACCCTAAGGCCGAGAGGTGGGGGTGTTTTAACCCCTTAAAATGCTTCAATTCCTTCAATCCTTTACCATTCTACTAATTTTACATTTCTTAGGCTCATTTTAGCACACAAGATAATGATGCTCATATGGTCCTAAACATGTAGAATAGTCATAAACTTGCAACAAATTACCTATTAGGAATATGCTCTCTTATTTGTCCAAAAACTAAATGCTTGATAGTCAAATATGACAAATAATACATGATGATTGAAAGAAAGCATGTTAACATACCTTCTTTAGCCTCCAATTGCAAGATTAACCACTTTTAATTTGGCCCACAAACCGTGACCAAAGGGGGTGTCCGAAAACAACTCCATTTTGGCTAAGATTTATATATATTACTCCAAGAAGATAAAGGGTAATCATACTTATGAAAATGAAGCTCAAGAACTATATTTTAATGTAGTATCTTGTTTCATAGTTAATCAAAAGTATAAGAGGTCATCAAAATGGAGTATAAAGAATGCCAAATTTTTAGGATAATCATTTCATAGAGAAGATGCTCAAAAGAGAGCCATAAGCCCACCTTCAAGGACATGCAACATATCTTTTAACTGGGAACCAATCATCATCATCATCATCATCATCATCATCTCAGTATATCCCAACGACAGCAAACGCTATCGCTAGGGTCTGGGGAGGGTAATTGGTAGGCAGACAATCATTTCATAGAGAAGATGCTCAAAAGAGAGCCATAAGCCCACCTTCAAGGACATGCAACATATCTTTTAACTGGGAACCAATACTATGTTCAAATAGTACACATGCATATACATAGGAGACTTGATTTCAAGATCATCTTCACATGATGTCTCTAATCCTATCTCATGTCACGAAACACAAGAGTTAACCTTCAATTACTCATGCAACCATAATCCAAATAACATTATGATAAGACAATGGTTTAAAGCTAGTCTTGGATGATCCTATTTTTATATGAACATAATGTTATAGTTTTCAAAATAACATGGATGATCTAAGAGAAGGACTTGCCTTATGAACCTTGATTTGAACTTAAGCACTTAGAATTTCTTGAGTTGAGCTTGTTTTTGGACTACTTGGAGTTAGAATCCTTCCTCATTCACCTATGGAAGGTACGGTTTTGAGGGTGGGAAAAAATGAGTGGAGCTTATTGAAAAGGAATTTTGCTTGAAGAATACTCTATTAAATCTTACCTTGGATGTTTGAGGAAAGATTGAATTTAGCTTCACTGGGTCTTGTATGAATTCTCCTTCTCCACTCCTAAGTGTACGGTTTGGGAGGCTTCAAAAGAAGGGATGATGTTGCCTTGGAATGGGACTAAGAGCAAGAGGGAAGATTGAATATCTTTTTGGAAGAATTTGGTAGAATAGTTTGTAGTAGCAAGATGGATTTCTCCCTCCTTCCTCTTCTTAAAAATCGACTAGCACAAATGGTGAGGGGTGCATGTTCCTTGCTTGATGAAGTGGTCTTGACATGACAAAAAAGAAGGCATGATGATGGCTAAGATAGGCTTCTTACTAGCATGAGAAAAGGGGCATGTGAAGGGTAAGCTTTTGTAACACCATTGGTCAATGTATGTAGGTGACAGTCTTACATATTTGCATGCTTGGTGGAAAAATATTTTGGTGTTTCAAGGGAGTAGGCACCGGTTTTGGGGAGGGGTCTGGAGGCTAAATTGGGTAATAAACTAGGGTATAGAATTTTCCTTAGGTAGGTCCTATTTTATTTTATTTTCTATAGTTTGTAAATAGTCAGGTGGTATACATGTGTGTGTATAAATTATCTTAACTTACTATATTGATTGTTGTGTCATAATTATGGACTCAATTTAACTAAGTTATGCACTTAATATATATAGTTATAGAGTGGTGTAGATTATTTAATTGGATAACAAATTAATAACGGTAACCTAGCCATGGCTTGAACTTCTGTTAAGATGTGTTCTTAACATATTAGTTTACAATTATGTGATCTATTCTATCCGTTATAGAGAGCGGGTCGAAACACAATGATCGTAATAGGACAATGTAAAACAAGTATTCTTTTTAAATATTTATGATTAAAAGGATTAGTTCACATGATAACTTATTCTCGTCTATCATACTACCACTAAACAAATAAAAGAAAAAAATAAAACAAAAGGAAAAGAAACACACAGAAATATAGTACCCTACATACCGATGAAAGGACCAACCACCACTATCGCCCAAACATAGTCCGCCTCTTTCTCCCACCAAACACAGTTCCTCTTCTCCCTCAAAAGCATAAACCTCCTTGATAAACGCCCACTTTGGTCAGCCTTCTCACTACTACTAATTTTCAACATACATTAATTGATATTCGAATTGATAAAATTATAATTAGGTTGATAGATAGACATAACAACAGAGTACTCACCTGTGTTTATATTTATATCTACACTTTTTCTTAGGAAAAAGTCATTTTTACACTTTTTGTGTTTTGATAAATTATTTTTAGATTTTCTTAAGTTTGACATTCTCTGTGTTTTTGAATTAAATTATAAGCACAAGTTTTTGGTCAAAGTTATTAAAGACTATCACATTTTATTCATTTGTGGTTTGACATACATATAATTTATGACATCCTTTTGGTTTAAATTGTCTTTTACAGTTGCACCTCATTTGGTTTAAAATAAAAATGTAACTTCCTGTAACTTCGACTAAAAACTTTTATCTCCAGTTTAGTCCAAAAACACAATATGTATAAATACGAATTTTAAATTAGAAAAGTATAAAATAATTACATAAAAACACAAAAAGTTAAAGGTAATTATCCTTTTTCTTTTTATTTTTCTTGTACAGATTAGAAATAAGATATGAGCTTGATTCTTAGCTAGTTGTGAAACTACCTTTTACTCTAATTCAAATCTTTATATACACGTTTTTAAATATATATTTTTGGAATATCATAAAATACAAAGATATTTACCTCCAGACAGTCTAAATACCAATATACATGGTCTATGCAGCAATGAGACATTCAACTAAATAGACATGACAAATTTTTATCACAAACGGAGATGAAGTTATGGTAAAAATTAAGCTGTTAGATTAGAGAAAAATGCAAAAGCCTCTTCATTCTCATCTTAATACCTGCAGTATATACGGAGTATACTGAATATGTGTTCTCATATTTATTCTCACCTTAATACATACATTATATACAGAATATAATGGATATGTATGTTTGTATACGCGCCCGTATCAACTATATCAATGATTGTACAGTCCCTATGACATAGCTTAACTGGTTTCGGACAGAGATTCTTGAAAGAGAGATCAGGGTTCAATTCTCGCCAAAGACAAGAAAGCCCCTTTCCAGATAGTGTGGGAGCTTCTTGGCCTGTAGGCTTGCCTGCAGTGCTGGGGGCTACTGTGTAAATGACCAAGCTCCTGCTAGCGGACCGTTAAGTACTGATTTACCTCCGTATAATATCTTTGGGACTGAATTTGACAGACTTAGTGGTTAGGATTCAACTTTTTTTATCAATGATTGCACAAATATTAACTGTTACCCGCTCCTCACCAGTCACCCGCCTCATTACCTTTTTTAACAGGTTAAAATCTTCGCCACCCTTTCCTCATAATTTACCCAAAACAAACGCTTTCCTCTTTTTTCTCCCAACCTTTATTTTTTTTTCTCTTTCCTTTTTCTTTTGGCTTTTCACCCCCGTGAGCACACTAGTATTTGAAATCCAACCCGAAGCTTTCTTTTCTCTCTTCATCTGGGAAATGAAAAGGAGAAAGGGAGACATAGAAAATAACGAAAAGTGCTCAAGTGGTTTTGGATTTTAGTATACACTTCGTAGTAGTAGTAGCAGTAGCACTAGTGGGTTTTGGTTCTTTTTGTTTGTCTGATTTTTCTCTCTCACTTATAACCACAGTGCAGAAGAAACGCTTGAGAGTGAAAAGAAATGGACACTTATGAAGCAACAGAGGTTGTGCTTTCAAGGATTCAGAGTTTGGATCCAGATAATGCTTCAAGAATTACTGGTTATATACTGGTTCAGGACCAAGGGGAGAAGGAAATGATAAGATTAGCTTTTTCTCCTGACCCTGTTTTGGTTTCTTTTGTTAATCAAGCAAAATCTTGTTTGGGAATTTCTTCAAATAGTAATTGCTCAACTCCTTCAACTCCTCCTTCACCTTTTAGTAATAATGATCCGATTTCTAACTCAAATAGAGTCAACCCATTTCCCCAAACCTCCCCTAGAATCGTTATTCCAAATACTAGGTTCCATTTCAAGAACCCTTCTTCACCTTCTTCTCCATGGTCTTCTAGGAGTTCAAGATCAGCCTATTATGCTGCTGTAGTTAATGGGTCTACTAATACTGCTTCTGGGTCCTCAAGTTCCTCACTTTCCTCGCCCTTTTATGGGAATAACACTAGTGATTTGAGTGATGAAATTGGAAACATTCAAGTTCAAGATCAAATGTCCTTTTTGGATGATTCTTCGGATCCAATACTAAGCCCAAGTGGGAGGAGTGATTCTGTGGTTTTCCCGTATGGGAATTGTGAGGAAAACTCTGCAGCAGCAGCAGCGCCTCATCACCAGCAGTTTCATAGGAGAAGTTATTCAGTAAATGATGCTTTTCTTGGTGGTGAGGATGGGGGAAATCTGGGGTTGGGTTGGAGGCCATGCTTGTATTTTGCAAAAGGGCTTTGCAAGAATGGAAACACTTGCGAGTTCTTGCATTCTGGAGGAGGGTTTGGGGGTGGGGATTCTTCAACTGACTGTGCTCGTTTTCCTATAGTTGGTCCTGGTTCTCCAGGAAACACTGATGGCTTTGATGAGTTGCTCAAATTAAAGGCCTTGCAGCAGCAGAGGTTTGCTCTTCAACTCATGGCTTCTGGGGCTCCTCCCCCTTTTGCCTACGACAAATGCATGAACTTCTTGAATGAGGGTCAGAGGTAATGTTTGAATAATTTCATCCAGAGTTGAATGAAATTTGATGACCTTAATTTGTTTGATTTCTTGTGGGCTTTAACCGTGTTATAAAATGCATTATACGTTTTTACACAAATGCCTCAGTTTAGTATTTCTTCTGTCGGTTTTTTAGTGTATGGATATTATTAGTGTTTCCTATTTTTATTATATGGGAAACTTACCAGAGCATTGTACTGAACCAGTATATGCATGACTCATCTGTTACTTTCAGATTTTTTTTTTTTGTCTTGAAGTAAGAATGGAACTGTTTGTGCCCTTGAATATGTTTCTGGATTTTAGATGTTCAGGTTGGATTTTCTTTTGATGGTTTCTTGGTTGAATTTTGGATGAATTCGGTGTATTTATAGATCCGCTACTGCTGCTGCTTCGATGATGGGGGATGAATTCAACAAATTTGGTCGGCGTCGACCAAACCGGAGTGATTTTGATTTTTCAGCTCTTGGATTAGGGGGAAGTGCAAGTTCTGCTGCACGACAAATTTATTTGACGTTTCCTGCTGATAGCACTTTCAAAGAAGAGGATGTTTCTAATTATTTTAGGTGATCAGTCATTTTCTTGAAAACTATAGAAATCTTGTTCGGAAGCATGGGCGGCATTTTGTGATTATTTTACTTACTTCACCTAAATATATTTTTTAAATTCTGTAATAATTATTTTCTCTAGCATCTACGGACCAGTACAAGATGTTAGAATCCCATATCAGCAGAAGCGAATGTTCGGATTTGTTACATTTGTCTATCCAGAGACTGTGAAGCTGATTTTGGCAAAGGGAAATCCTCATTTTGTATGCGACTCTCGAGTGCTGGTTAAGCCTTATAAGGAGAAGGGGAAAGTCCCTGATAAGTATGAAATCTTGTTCTCTTTTTAATCTTTTAGCTACTCTCACAGCACATTCATGTCTAATGGTGTTTGCATAATCTTTTGTGATTATTTTACAACTTGTAGGAAGCAACATCAGCAGCAGCAACATTTGGAGACAGGTGAATTTTTTGAGTGTAGTCCGCCAGGACTTGATTCGAGGGATATGTATGATCTTCCCCGTCGTAAGCAGCCAGTGAAGTTGAAGCATTATCGTTGTGTTGAGTTGTTATATTTCTGATAATTCTTCTGCCTTTGTATTCAAGGAGCAAGAATATTTTACAATGCCCAAGAAATGATGTTGAGAAGAAAGCTGGAGCAGGAGGTTGAACTTAAGCAAGCGATCGAACTTCAAGGGAGAAGGCTGATGAACCTGCAACTTATGGATTTGAATAATCACCATCATAACCTTCAACCTAATTCTGGCATGCTCCCTGGTGTCCGATCTCCCGGTCACCCTCAGTCCCCGTTCAACCAAAATCACATTTTCCCACCAGATGACATTAATCTTGATGTCCCTGAAGGTTGATTCATCCGAACAACGCCTAAATTGCATTGTATATCTGTTTGCTTTCCATAACTAAAGGCTTCAATGTTGATGCAGATTTAGTCGGTAACCAGGAAGCTGTCATCTCTTCAAGTGCTCCATCTACTGAGCAGGTGTTGGAGAAATCTACTGGGAATTTAGATAGTCTTAGTAACAGTGACACCAGGGAAGAAAGCTCCAAAGTTGAAGAATCTGATGCCCTTGAAAGGTATTACTTCTTACTGGTAAAAGCAACGAGTTAAACAAGCGTAAATTCTGATTCTGTTCCAAATTGAGGTGTAACAAAACTGCATTGGTTCGTAGTTTTCTTCTATTCAAATAGCGACTTGTACGCCTGTTCCATTATCGGCTCAAGTTTCATGTTTTGCTGATACATTTCTGTGACTGCCTGAAAAACAGCATGGATAACATCCTTCCTAATAAACCTTTTTTGTTTCTCCAACAAAAACCACTGGTTTTCAATCGGTATTCGCCCCGGTTTCAGTTGATGACACTTCAAAAACAACTGCATCTCCTACCTTCATACCAATTCTTCCTACAACTTCTACTCTAGGCATGGCTTCTCTCAAGTCATGTTACTTCCAAATTCCTAGGTACTTTTGCTGTCTGCATTTCTCTCCATCTCTTTGAATAGATCTTGAAGATAAATATGCTCAAGTTTGGTGATCTCAATTCACCAGGTCTTCTCCTGGGCAAGAATCTGCTGAAACATAGTTGTGAATGATTGATATGGGCTAGCAAGCAAAGGATTAGCCATTGATTGGTCAGCATCTCTAATGTTAAACTGATTTTATTTTTTTCTTGTTTACTTTTTTACTTATGTTTATATGTTCTATGTGCAGAACATGGGGGATGAGTAGCTAAGCTAGCTCATAAAGAAGTGAAAGTACAGGGCTGTATATCCAACCATAACCTCAACAAAGAAAGGATCTGTGAGAAAAGATGTTGGCAAGATTATCATCATCATCAAATACCATACACTAGTGAAAAGAATACATAACGCATACATAAAAGGACAGCTGAAGTGATTCATGGGTCTAGGACTCTAGGGGGCTCTCTTTTGTTTAGTTTTGGTACCCTCTCTGTTGGTGTGTTGGACCACACAGAACTATAGCATAAAAAAGTGGGATAGGATCCCCTCACCGCTCCCCTCTCACCGCGTACGTGACCGCGCGACACGTGGCAAAAAGGGGGAGTGGTGAGGCTGGGTGAAGGTAACCCTCATCCAGCCTCACCACCCCTACTGCTGCCACATGTCGCGTCCTGGACCGTGCGGTGACTCACCGCGCGGTGAGGAGATCTCATCCCTTAGTTGGCATTAATCTTCTGTATGATTGTCATTCTTGAAAAGTTCTACAAATGGACGAATATTCACTTGGTACTTGTTAAAAATTGTCTCAATATCAATACAAGATCAAGTAGAACAATTTGAACAAGTTATGGCTAACAAAAAATTGCTAATAACATGGCGGGTTGGCTACGACTATGATAAATGGAGTGACAGATAAGGGTCGTTCTATTACGCTCCCGGCCTCTACTGTCTTAGCCCCAGCCCCAAGGAGTATTGTGAAGGATGTAAATCAGGAGTCTAGCGGTCTCTTATGTTGGGTGAAGACTTACGTAGTGGCCTATACAAGGTGTCTCCTTGCAGACCAGGTCGTAGCACTGGAACACCTATACTGTGCGTGTTCCTACATTCGAACTCTTGACTTCTTGAACCAAATTCTAATTCTAGTACCAACTGAGCTATGTCCTGAGACATTACCCTTGTTTTCTAACTACGCATGATTATTTTTTTAAAATATTGTATATCTTGAATAATATCTTATGCAATTTTCTACAACATTTTAATAAATACCAACAAAACATAATATTTAGATGCAACATATATTATATCAGGACATATGGACCTTTTTTTTCTATACCCTGTTTACCGTATTTCTTCTTAGTTCTTACCCGCTCCGCCTGTGCAATAGTGGCAAAATAGAAAGAAACAACTCTCAAGTATTCCATTTTACTATGTTGGGTAGGTTATTGTTATATGAATCAGTTATTCTTTTGTGTTTTACTTATTTATTTTTTGTTTTGATTTTTTTCTTTTTTTTTTGTTTTTGACATAAATCTTGCTCTTTTGTGTTTTATATGCATAATATGTGTTTAACATACGAATCTTTCATTGTATCATATCTATCTCCAATTCAGACTTAAGTATCTAAAATTTTTACTTAAATCTTATATTTTCTATATGATATCAGCTACATGAATCAAGTGTCTCTATTATGCTTTACATGAATCAATTGTCTCAACTATGTTGTATCACTGAACATATGTTCTCTAATTGCCATATTAGTCATAATCATTGCTTATTGCCTTTTTCCATTTTTTTTTGGCATTCCTTTCTCATGTTTTGCATCCATCCTATTCATTGTCTCGTGCTGGCTAACAGGTGTCATCTACATGACGACGTCTTTGTCCATGTCTGCATAATCTTAGCTTTGACTTTTCATATTTTCATATATAGGATTCAATCAAACCTTTTGCCTTATGTGTTAATTTCTTATTTTATCTTTTCCATACATCTATTTTAATATATTTATTTCCATCACTCGCATTTTTCATTTATGTTCATAATTGACAGTCCGACATTCAAACCAGTACAGCAGTGTGTATCTTATTGCAACTTGTTAAACTTTTCTTTAATCTTTAAATGTACTTATTACAAAGAATATTTGACGCACTACTTCACCTTAATCATCCCAACTGCATCATGTGATTCACATCATTCTTAATTTCTCTATCTTTCTGCTCTCATTGCCGTCGTCGTCATTCATACCCAGTATATTCTAACGACAGCAAAAGCTATCGCTAGGGTCTGGGGAGAGTAAGTGGCAGGCAAACAATACCTCTGTACCGAGGGATAGAGAGTTTGCTTCCAGTGAGACCCCAGGCTCTACATGTACCTGCATAAATGACACAATAATAGAGATATGGTTGCTAGTGTGTTAGTGAGGGAATTTAGGAAATACAAAGAGGAGGCTATCGATATTAAAATACACATAACGCGTATATGTACATATAATGCAAAACAACGGCAAAACATAAACAAACAAGTGCAAAACCAACCTAGAGCGTAGATAGTATCTACGCCTATCTACGCCCCTAAATATATTCTAAGGTGCCTCTATATCTGGTCTATACCTCGTTAACATTAATCCTCTACGTCCATGAATTCCTATCCTGGACCATGTTCAGTTTGGGCCTGTCTTTACTCCTGTTTCCCTCTACAATGAGGCTTTCAATTGCTCTGACAGACGCCGTTGTCTGTCTCCGCTTGACATGCCCAAACCATTTCAGTCTCCCCTCCCTTATCTTATCTGCTATACTAGCCACCCCTAACCTTTCTCGAAACATCTCGTTTCTGATCCGGTCTAGCCTTGTATGCCCACATATCTACCTCAACATCCGTATCTCTATCACTTCTATCTTCTGCGATTGTGACCTCTTGATGGCCCAGAATTCTGTTTCATATAGCATTGTCGGTCTCCCTTTAATTTAGTTGGAAAATTCTTGTCACACAGCACCCCTGAGGCCGCCCTCCATCTACACCATCCTACTTGAACTCGGTGTGCTGCATCACTATCTATGTCTCCATCTTGTTGTGCAAATGATCCCAGGTACTTGAACTTACTTACATGTGGTACCACTTGACCTTCGATGGTGAGCTGGCTATCTCACTGTCGCCTATGCCGCTGAAGCCGCAGTGCAGATACTCGGTCTTCAAACGGCTAATCCTTAAGTCTTTTCTCTCTAAAACACCTCTCTACTGCTCTAGTCTCATACTCAGGGTATGTCTACTCTCTGCGACTAATACAATATCGTCAGTAAAAAACATACACCATGGAATTGTCTCCTAGATCGGCTTTGACAACTCGTCAAGGACAACTGCGAAAAGAAATAGGCTTAACGCGGACCCTTGATGGAGGCCTACCTCCACCGGAAAGAAGTTCGTATTCCACGCAGTTGTCCGAACGGTTGTTTTCGTCCTAGCATACATATCCCTAATTATGTTTATATACTTCGTAGGAACCCCTCTTACATCCAGGCTATCATAGATCAAGTTACGTGGCACACTATCATACGCTTTTTCAAGATCGATGAAAACCATATGTAGATCGCGCTTCTTCTCCCTATACTTCTCCATTAATCTCCTTAGGATGTGTATTGCTTCCGTAATTGGCCGTCCTGGCATAAAACCAAATTGGTTCACCGTCACCTGAGTTTCTCCCCTAATTCTAGTGTCGATTACTCTCTTCCATAATTTCATGTTATGACTTAGTGACTTAATCCCTCTGTAGTTCCCACAACACTGTGTGTCGCCCTTGTTCTTATATAAGGGGACCACGACACTCTTTCGTCATCTGACATTTTTCCTATTTTATAAATAAGGATGAACAGAGTAGTTAGCCATTGAATCCCTTCCTCTCTCAAATACTTCCACGCCTCAATGGGTATGTTATCTAGGCCAACTGCTTTTGCTCTTTCCATCTTCTTTAGTGCTCTCATCACCTCTCCTTGTGTGATGCTCCGACAGTCGGAGTTATTATGTTGTCGTTGTTAGTTAGTGATGCTTTCTCTTTCTTCGTCGGTCCTCCTGCCGTTGAAAAGATTGTGAAAGTATGTTTGTCATTTCCACTTGATGTCTTGTGCTTTGACCAAAACATATCCATCTTCTATCTTTATAAACTTCCCGACTCTTAGATCCTGTCTCTTTCGATCCCTAGCTTTGGCAATCTTGAACATATCATTCTCGCCGCCTTTTGTTTCTAGCCTTTCATACATTCTTTTATAGGATGCAGTCTTTGCCTCAGTCACTGTCTTTTTCGCCTCCTTCCTGGCGATTTTATAGTTCTCCTTCAATCTCACTTTCTCTCCCCCATCTGTGCAACTTAACAACTCTCTAAAAATCCTTTGTTTATCCCTTATTTTTTTGTTGCACATCCTCGTTCCACCACCACGTCTCTTTATGTGTTGTCTTCTTTCCTGTTGTTACTCCAAGAGTTTCTCTTGTCACGTGGGTAATAGTAGTCACCATAGCCTCCCACATCTGATTTGTGTCCTCACCCAAATGATCTAATGTCGCGGAAATGACCTTGTCTCTAAATATATTAATTTTTTCATCATTCAAACATTCCCATCGAATCTTGGATGGGAATTTTTCACCCCTTACTCACCTTTTGGCTCAATGCTATAACTACCACTAGTAAACGGTGTTGCGTCACTGTTGTCTTTCCTGGTATAACCTTGCAGTCCCTCCACGACCGTCGGTCTTCACGTCTCATCAGAAAATAGTCGATTTGCGTATTACGTCATCCGCTGCTAAAAGTGATCAAATGTGATTCTTTTTTTCTTAAAGAACGAGTTTATAATGCCTAGGTCATGGGCCACTGCTAGGTCTAGCAAATCTCTACCCTGTTCGTTTCTATTTCCATAACCAAACCCGTCATGTGCCAACTGAAAACCATCGGTATCCTCTCCAATGTGTCCATTAAAATCACCTCCGATACAAATTCGTTCCTCCCTAGGTATTGACTTTAGCACTATTTCTAAGCAATCCCAAAACCCTTTCTTCTCCTAGTCCCACTTGGGGTGCGTAGGCATAAATCACCACTACCTCCTTGTTTAGTACTAAATTCAACACCATAATTCTATCATTATATCTAATCACATCGATCACGTTCGTGTGCAATTCTAACTTTACTAGAAATCCTACCACATTCTTAGTCCCATCTGACCCCGAATATAGCAACTTATACCCATTACACTCTTTACCTTTATTCTCGTACCACCTAGTCTCTTGGAGGCATGCTATATCTATATTACACCTCTTAAGTGTATCTACAATCTCCAACAATTTACCACTTAAGGTTCCTATATTCCAAGAGGCTACTCGTAGACTATCTTTCTTTTCCTTCTCCTTACATATACCCTTCCTCCCTAGACATAGTCTCATGGAAAAATCATGACGTCTTCTATCAATGATTGCAACTAAGACTAAATTTCAAGGTATGCTGCTGCCGGCAATTTGAAACTAAATGTAAACAATCAAAATTACTTCAATGATAATAAGAAAAAATGAAATTCTATCACCTGATTGGGTTATGGAACACCAAGATCCAAGAATAGATAACTTAGATTTAATTTGTTGAAGGCAAATCTACCCAGATCTGGCCGGAACTTGCTTTTCCAATAGATTCTTACCGATGAAGGAAGTAGCTTATAAGAAAGATATGACTGTGGAAGCTGTCGTCAGTTCTTCTGAATGAAATGAGAAAGGAAGATTCCTGATCCGAATAGATGGCCAATGGAGTCTCTAGCGGCGAAGACAGAACAAGTAAACAAGAACAAAAGAATCAAAGTGAAAAAGATCGGGACACCAAAAGTAAAAAAAACTGCACCACAACAAACAGAAAGAAATCTTGAGACTGGAAATTAAAAGGAAAAAAAAGAAACCCGCACAAACACACACAAGCGGGAAAGGTAGGACAAGAAAGCGTGAGATGTAGGAAGAGAGAGTGAGAGAGGAAGCCCGTTGTTGCTGAATCAAAAGCCAGGAGAACAAATTGATCTAAAAGAAACAACTTCTTTTGTTGTTAAAATTAAATTCATATATTTTGTCTTCTTTTGACTCAATTTGAAGCTTTTTTTTACTATAGTGAATTCCGCTAATATTTTAACTTAGCATTACCTCCTTCACTTGTCTCTCCACCAAAACAATTCCTTCACTAGTCTAATCAACCTAGACAATGTTATTTGCAGATAACATGTTTCACGAAACTATATTTTGAATGTACCAAGTGAGTGCATCTATAATTAAAACAAATAAGTGTAGACTTAAGGAATATCTTTGGTGTAAACACACTATAATAGAAAACTATAGGCTTGCTATTTCTAGAGTCTTTATCATTACGTTCTCGTACGTGTCTTTGATAATTTTTACATATGTTACTCTGACATATTTTTTAAACACTTTTCACATGATCTCTCATGGAATTTTATCATATGTCTTATTCAAGATAGTGAAAACCCTATGCAATCATGCTTATTCTCTCGATATCTATGTATTAACCTTCTCAAGAGATAAATAGCCTCTATTATTGACCTTCCGGTATAAATTCAAATTGATTTTCATATATACTAGATCTCTTTACGAAGTCTTTTCCAATTTATTGTTCAAAGAGCTTCATTTTTTGAGTCATTAACTTACTTCCTCTATAATTTGTAAAATCTTGTATATATCCTTTGTGTTTATACAACAACAACAACATTACCCCACTGTCTTAAAGGCTCTCGCCTATGGTGGGGTATGGGAGGACGGATGTAAGCAACCATACCCATGTGTTAGAAACACATAGATGTTGTTTCTCGATGACCCATAATAAAAATTGCGTCAAGTTGTATCGATCAACTGCTACTTCACAATATAAGAAGCACATCCAATTTAATGAGTCATTTTGCTTTATTCTATCATATTCCAAAGTCAAAGAAGATGTGTTCTTGACTCCATTAAAAATGGAAACGATCCTTTGTGTTTATATAAAAATACCAAAGTGTTTTTCTTTTATTGATTATACATCTTTTTGGTTTTCACAATTTAAAAAATCTATGAGGCACATAATACTTTCTTTTGTTAGGCACTTCTAAGACTCAATTAGAATACTGTCGGGTTCAATCGCTTTATCATTTTTCATTATTTTCAAACCATCTTTTATTTTTGACAATCATATTCTCCTATTATATATTACATTTCTATCCTACTCAGAGTTACTTAATTCGCCTTGTACGAGTTCATTTCACACTGATTCATTAGAAAGTCCTCCCGAGTATCTTCTTCATCTATCTTTTATTGCCGTTTAATCTACTAAAATTTTGCTATTTTCATATTTAATACATTTATCTTGAGTCAGATATCCCGTCTTTCTTTATCTCTAGCAATTTTATACACATCTTTTTACATTATTTTGTGTCCAACTGCTTACAAAAATCTTTAAATTCCTTTGATTTGACTTTTCTTACATAATCTTTAGTTTCTTTTTTAGCAAGTCTCTATTTTTTAATTCTCTTTATTTCTGCAAAATTGAAATATCTTATAACCAGTTTTCTTGGTTTTTGCTTTTTCTTGCACTTTTTCCACCATCATGATTCTTATTTGCGGTTGTTCGATTTTTTGACTCGCCAAATGAATTATTTTATTTTATTTATCTTACCGCCATATTGTCGTAGTTTATTTGCACCATCGGTTGAATAATTTAAAACTTCTTGCTCTAATATTATTTTTATAAAATATGTTTGTTTAGCTTCTTTCATATGTATCATTTTATCTTGATAGTTATAGGCTTTAGTTTTTTCGATTTTTTATGTCAGATAGGGACATTGAACATCACAAGACAGTATCATATTGTTAAATTTTCTCATAAAATCATCTTACATAGTCTATTTATGACTTATTTAATATATGTAACTAAATAGTCAATTTTAAAGAAAAAATTATTAGTGGCTAACAAAGTTTTAAATATCCTAGTAAGAACCGTGGTCAGGTGTATGGCTGTTGAAGCAGTAGCAAAAGAATGAGATCTCTTGTCTCATTTTTCCCTCACCCTATTTGTCACCATGCGATACGTAACAGCAGTATGTATGGTGAGTCTAGATGAGGGTCACCACCCACTACTGCTGCAACGTGTCGTGTGGTGACGAATAGGATGACCAGAAAGTGGTGAGGAGATCCTAATCCGTATCAAAATCCAAAGGATTCTGAAAGAGGGTGATTGGAGGAATGACTGTTTCACTGACCGAGGTAGTCAAAATAATTGAATAAAGATAGGAAGTAGGTGTAATAAAGAACTGTGATGATACGACTATTCAGTCATTATTCAATCAGTAACTTTTGCTGCATGACACCTCTTTATCGGTCACTGGCTCGTCCCACCACGTTTCCCAAGTTCGTGTGGTTTTGAATATACTCATTTAAATGGTTTCTTCTTTTAAAAGATTGTTTATTTGAAACTTATACATACTTTTGCAAAAAGTAGTTGAAATATAATTTAATATTTGTACTTTCTGTTTTGCCATTAAAATAACTCTTCTTTTAAATGATTGAAAAGAACTTTTAGTGTTACAAATACAGACACCTAACGAGGATACATTAGTAATTTAACTATTATTTTTTATCATTCATAAACTATTGACAAATTTTTTAAGAAATCCATAAATAAAAATATAGAGAATCTTTTTTAGACGGAGAGAGTATTGATTATAATCTATAAACACACTAACTCATTATAATCCTAATTTTTTAACGCATTTTTCTACTATATAACTTTAGATTGAGTTTTTTCCGTATTGTATTAGTACAAAATAAAAGAAGTGTTTTATTAAACAATGATACTGTTTCCGTTCCAAAACTTTTGTCATAGTTTGACATTATTATAATTTAAGAAAAGACAAATAATTGTTTACTTTATCTAAACTAGATACAATATGTAAGTGGTAGTTGATTGGATGTTATGAGTACATTAGATACTACTGATATTATTTTTATTTATGGAAAGTGGATAACTACGTTTGAGACATACTGAAACAAATGGTATAATATTTTTAGAAAGAATGGAGTATTATATGGATGCTTTCTGCTATAATTATATTAAGTCAGATAATTTAGATCCAATAAACCAGACGTAATTTACAAATAAAAGTAAAAAGAGCATATGTATTCGCAGAATCATATCTCTAATTATACGACTAAACGAAACTAAATATATTTGGATTTACACTTTCATTTTATCTAATAAACCCTCTTCCTCCACTCCCCCCTTTTATTGGGAGCTGCAGTTTCACAGATCCAGAAAGAAGCCCTTTTTCGCAATTTTAGAATATTCGAGTAATGTCTATCTTTCACATAGTCAAATTAATCTGATTTTGGAATTCACATGAAAAAAAACATGTTTTATTTGCACATATTAGAATTCAGTAAAACAGTACCAACTTCCATACAAAGACTCCAAATAAAAATGTTATTCTCCATAAAAAGCTCCTTTAGGGAATAAACTGTTACCTTATGTCTCATTTTGATGTTTCTTTAAGGTGGGGGTCTACAATCTCACATAGGGACCGACACAATTTCAATCGTATCAATGTAATATTTAGAATAACATCTATTATTTGAATATCAGCTGAAAGCTTATTTGACGTTGTTCCTTCGTTAATACGTATAATGCGCAGCACGTTAATTAAGTGTACACGAATTAATCATAAGGTAGACATTATGTATGATAATTTTATATGTTACATATGTCACTTAATAATATTAATTATTGCGTAAAACTTCCACAACTAAAGTGATCATCGAGTATGTTCGTGGATGTATAGTGTGGTCTAAAATAGAAATCTCGAATATGTAGAAATTCATATGGTCAGAGACCGCGATCGATGAGCTCAAAGTGCAACGACCATAAAGTGTACGATGGTTGGTCCTCGAGGAGCGACAACCCACGTGTGGCTAATAGATAAATGTTGGTACATAATTATTAAATATTAAATAATATTTAATATTAAATATTAGATAATAATATTTACTATTAAATATTAAATACTATTTAATATTGAATAAAGATAAATTGATGATAATATCAAGTATATTCTCAGGTATTTGGGATGTAAAAAACTCTCATCCATAAAAGAAGAGAGTTTGGTTTCAGACACAATTCTGAACCCTAAACTCATCAGGATTCTCCCTATTCTGTCTCTATATAAAGGAGGTCTTCATCTCCTCACATATTCATTCCAACCATCGGCCAAAAAGAGAATGGGGGAGGGTGTAGCACCTCGTCCGAAACTAGGGTTCCGGTCCGATGCACCCGCTGTACTCTGCTATGAGGAGTACAAGGCGTCGATACAATACATGTGCATGTCGACATGAATATTGAATCGAAAGGCGGAAGCAACATAAACATGAACAAATACAATCGACATGCATCACTATACATTACACTTTAGTACAAATCATCTGAAGCTATACACTGAATTACTTTGAAAACATGATAATCTCTTAAATAACATCTTTTATATAACTTCTTAGTACACTTCCTTGCTATCAATGATCTATCTGACATGTCCTCAACAACCAGTGTAGTGATACTTGTTATCTATAAAGTAATAAGGCAAGTATGAGCGATAGCCAACTTTTAATCGCTCAGCAAGTAGTCTGACTAGATACGACATGTGGATCATACATGGGGAGACGGGATGACAAAGTATAATATCCGTGTATAACTAGTACAATAAGCACGTCTCCATTTTAATAAGTAAAATATCATAGCATAAATGTAAACTAAAAGCAGGTAAACAAGGAAAATTTCTCCACGTAACATAGCAGCATCTCGTTCTGCTTAATCCGTAACATCATATAGTATCCGTACTTAGCTTCTAATCCATAACTTATACTATCCTCGCATATCTTACATGCACTATACTTTCATGCGTAAACACTACATTGACCATTGTAGTGTCATCATAGGCTTAAGGAATTTTTAATCATAACCCTAAAGTGACATGATCATGACATGATGCATAAAACATGGCTTTCGTAAACATATCCTGACATGAGGCATAAAACATGACTTTTCATAAACATATCATCATTTTCTTCCGAAAACGTACATAACTTGTCGTTTCATAATTCATGACATGACTTTGCATTTCATAATCCGAAAATATGACATATCATGATGGCTACAACACTTCCTAGGAATAATAACGCACGACATACTGACTGATTCCCCATATAGTACATGTACGACATAAGCATCGTGAAGGGTGACGCATTATGACTGAGATCCCGTGTCCTAGACCCGGTGTTACACTCAGCCCTAATGCAAACATATGCCGTTGACATCTACCACCCTAGTACCATGTCACACTGGTGAACATAACATAATCATAATCATGACATAAAATATCGTGTGTCGATGAAATCAATCGTCTCACGTTTATTATTCACATGCATATGGACTTTTAAACATGTGATGCGATAAAATCACTTTTCAAACTTTCATTTCATGAAGTATGAGACTCGGTCAAATGAGGGTATCTTGGTCATACTACCACTAGTAACTTCACTTACTTACTTACAGTCTGCTTATCATGACATAAGAAAATACATAACCATACTTTCTTAATATCTAAACTACACATATATTTCATAATTCATAACTTAGGTGCATAGAACATATAATTCTTAATTACTACAATATACAATCTAGGAATTTCATAACTTATATCATAATTCGCATTATCATTTATTACACATATGAATATAAATAACATGAAATAAAATCATTTACGTCATAACATTGTATTTGAACGTGTATATATATATATTTGCATGTACATTATATACTTCCATACATATGAGTGTTCTTTAAGTGTGTATAGTTACACTAAAATACATGTATTTTATCATATTTCATAAATATATACATAAAACATAATATGGTCATTCTTTTCATATTCTTAACATTTATATCATACATATGTACGCAAACATAAAATATAAGAAAATCATTTTATCGTAATAGGCCTAATGGCCGATATATATATATATATATATATATATATATATATATATATATATATATATATATATATATATATATTGTGTATACAATTACGATGGCGGCGCTCTCTGGCGATCTCCATGGCGGCTTCAGCCGTCGTCGGTGACGTGCTTCCCGCAAAGCCGGCTTCGATTTTCTGCTTCAATTTTCTTACATTTCGATCTTTTCTTACGGCTGCCATTTTTCCTGTGATTTATATTTTGATCGGCCTCTGGTTTTTATTTCTTTGCCGCGATACTGCACATCGCTTCCTAATTTTTCGTCAGCGTTGTTGATATTATGGCCACCGCACCATCCTTTGCTGCGGTGGTCAGCGGGTCAGCCGCGATCACTGACATTTCGATAGCACCGAAATCGGTTTCCCGACACAAAGGCATCCCCATGATTTCTTTTTTAGATGCTGAGATTGATGCGCTTGCAGAACCATTCAGGTATGCTTTCGATTGGCACTTTTTGGTATGGTCGCCCTCCTATGAAAATTATACGTGCAGTATTTGAGAAAATTGGCTTCCATCAAGATTTGCGAATTACATTGATTGACCAGTCGCATATACTCTTAAATTTTCGCAATGAGTCGGATTATTTGCGCTGCTTTTATCGTCGTTCATGGCTTATCTCTGGTTGTCACATGCGAATAACTAAATGGACAGTAGGATTTTGATCCTGCGGCTGATGTTCCCATAGTTCCAGTCTGGATTGCTTTACCATCCCTACCAATACATCTACATCATCGTGCAGCATTATTTGAAGTGGTAAGACCGATTGGAACACCATTGAAGTTAGATGTTGCAACGGCGGACGGCTTGAGACTGTCAGTAGCGCGCGTCTGTGTTGAGGTTGATGTCTCTCAAGATTTACCACAAAAAATATATTTACAGGCCAAAGGTAGGATGATCCTACAATCGATAGTCTACGAAGATCTGCCTCTATTTTGCACCACATGTCGGCGCCTTGGACATGCACCCGGTGCATGCCCTCCAAAAGAAGACACCAGCGTGCCTCATCATCCACCACCTCCTCCGCCTCCACCTCCCCCACTGCGGACGCAACCTATGCGATAACGGTGGACACCTGTCAAGAGTAAGGCAGCGCCCTCTGCTCAACCAGCTGTACCAATGGACCCGGTTGCTCCAACTCACCAAATGGGTGTTGATGATACCCCTCCTTCAGACTCGACCCTCCCTCGTGCCACCGCTGTTCGTTCTGAGGAAGAGTTTTGTGATGCTGCGGAACAGCACCTCCCTATGGAATCCGTCCCCTTAGAAACGGGTCATTCGTCCGATACAGATTTGCCAATAGATGAACATGTTGCTGATATTCCTAATGTCCCGGATGAGGTTGCGAGACGAATGCAGTTTATACCACCTTCACCGGATGAGGATATCTTAATATCACGTTTGACAGAACAGGAGACTGAGTTAGAGTTCATTCCAGTGGTCCCGCGCCGTAAGCGCAGAGCACGGAAAGATTTGCCTCCTCTTCCACCCTCTACGATCTTAACACGTAGTGCTTCGCACATCGTCCAGGGAAGTTCCTCCTCACTTCCTCAATGAATGTCCTCGTTTGGAACATCCGAGGCATGAGTGCCTCGTTGCCCCGTTTGAAACAAATGATTTCTGAGCATCGTCTACAGTTGCTTGCTTTGATTGAGCCTAAACATGATCCTTTAAGTATCAGTAGATTCATGTTACAACTTGGATTTGTAAATTCTTATGCATCACATTCGACCCGTATTTGGTTTTTTTGGCGTGATACTGAGTTTCGTTTACTTGCTACTCATGATCAGGAACAGGTGGTACATTTTACACTTCAGTCCATTTCTCTGCAATGGACATTTGTATTTTCGGTGGTCTATGCAAGGCACACACCTCTTGAGCGTCGCCCTCTGTGGAGTGCCCTCTGTGATTTTGCCGATTCATGTCAAATGCCATGGTTAGTTGCGGGTGACTTTAATACTTTTCGCACGATCGAGGATCATAGTGGCCGTTCCGCTCCGTCTTTAGCAGTATTGCAAGATTTTAATGACTGTATTGAAGTCTGCTCACTCATGTCGCCTTCGCATCAAGGTTCTAGATTTACTTGGGCTGATGGGCGGGGACTTGGCCGTATACGCCGTCGACTAGATTGGCTTTTTATCAATTCCGCATTTCAGGATGGGTTTTCAGAGTTACAGTTAACGCACCTGCCAAGAGTTACTTCCGATCATATGCCGTTACTCTTTATATGTCGTAAAAGCGCCGAAGTCAACAAACGGACATTCCGTTTTCTGGATGCTTGGCTACATCACTCGGACTTTCAATCCTACATGCAGCAGGCTTGGCTATCATATCCTACTACTGGAGGCATGTGGGGGTTTTATAAAAAATTGTTTTCTTTCAAGAAGGATATTCGGAGGTGGAATACAGACATCTTTGGCAACATTTTCAGCAATTTGAAGCATGCTGAGATTCAATTAAATCATGCAGAGGCAGCTTTGGATGCTAATCCATCCGAGGAAGCAAGAGCCGAATATCAAAGGTCCAGGGCTGAGTATATACGGGCATCCACATCAGAATTACATTTTTGGAAGCAAAAAGCTCGAATTAAATGGCTTAAAGAAGGTGATGCGAACACGAGGTACTTTCATTCGGTAGTTAAAGGGAAGCGTACAAATCTGCGTATTCAAGCTATACGTTCACCAGATGGTCGGCTGTTATCGACTTCACATGACATAATGGCAGCCGCAGTCTCCTTTTACACTGACTTATTTGCGCAAGCACCTACTCAGAATCATTCTGCCATAATTTCTCACATTCCTCGGTTGATAACGGACGATGACAATATTATGCTGACGCGACTACCCACTGTGACCGAAGTTAAGGAAGCAGTGTGGAATTTAGACCCCAACAGTGCTGCTGGTCCAGATGGATTCCATGGTATGTTTTATCGTTCTTACTGGACTGTCATACATTCTGATGTGGTTAAGGCTGTGCAGGAATTTTTCCTGGGTGTTCCACAACCACCTATTATGGCTAGTGCACTAATTACTTTGATACCCAAGATACAATCTCCACAGACATTTAGTGATTTTCGGCCTATCTGTCTTACGAATTTCCTCAGTAAAATTTGTACTCGCATTGTGGCCACACGCTTGGGACTATTACTTCCAAAGCTAATTTCTCCAGAACAAACAGGTTTTATGCCGGGTAATGATATCTCAACGCAGGTTTTGTTGGCAAGAGAAATGATACATATGATGGATAGTGGTACGTCACATGTATGTCTGAAATTAGATATGATGAAAGCATTTGATCGGGTCAGTTGGGACTATCTGGAAAGACTTTTACTACAGTTTGGTTTCTCAGGGTTTTTCTCTCGACTTATCCTCAATCATCTGAGTGCCACAACGTTATCAGTTTTGATAAATGGAGTGCCTTCGCCTACATTTCGTCCGCATAGAGGTGTTAAACAGGGGGATCCGTTATCGCCATTACTCTTTATTCTGGCATCGGAGGGTTTCAGTAGAGGCTTAGCATCGTTAGTGACTTCGGGTCACATACAGCCGTTTCGCCTTGGGCGTATTCCATTCGCGATATCACATTTAGCTTATGCAGATGATCTCCTTGTTTTCTTACAAGGCACGCAACGTAATATTCGCAATTTTCGGAAGTTCTTAACGGACTATGAGCACGCTTCTGGGCAGAAGGTCAATTTTAATAAGAGCAGCCTCATACCATCGACGCGCCTCTCTGCTCGACGCGTCCGAAATTTGCAGGAAATACTCGGGATGCGGCTTTCAGCCTTGCCCTTCCGATATCTGGGTTCTTATCTTCACAAGGGAATTAATCGATCACGTTATTGCTCTACTTTGTTGCAACACTTTGATGCTCGTTTAGCTGGGTGGCACTCACGACTCCTCTCATCAGCAGGTAGATTGGTCTTATTGCGTTCAGTACTGTCTGCCCTACCACTACACGTTATAGCTGGGGGAGGGTTGCCAAAGTCGGTCATTAAAATGCTCAACAGGAAGATGGCCACTTTTTATTGGGGCAATCGATATCATTGGGTGGCATGGGCAAAACTTACTCTCCCTACCGAAGAAGGAGGCTTGGGATTACGGAATCTTGATGCGCTACAGCAGGCCTATCACTGCAGAATCTGGTGGCTATATCAGCAGCGTGATTCTTTATAGAGCCGCTATATGCATGCCAAATATGGCAGGCGAGGAGATTTTAGACCCCGCTTAACAGATTCACCGGTTTGGAAGCTCATCTGCCGCATTCATGATGTATGTATTTCGCATACAGCAAGCGCAGATGCTCATCTTACATGGACACCCACACCTTCGGGTGAATTCTCACTAAAATCTGCCTATGATGTTTGTCGTTCAGCTAGACCAGCGTTACTCTCAGCTAAGTTTATCTGGTTTAAGCAGCATTCGCCATCCACTAAAGTACTTCTTTGGCGAATCTTTAACGCAGCACTACCATTCGAAGATTGCATTGGTGCTTATTCTGCTGCCCGCCCGACACAGTGTCCATTTTGTAAACAACAATCGGCAACAGTTGATCATGTTTTTTTGTATTGTCCGCAGATTCGGATATTATGGACATTCTTCGCAACGGAATTGACCGGAGTATATCTTTCTACCCTTAGCCTACGTCAGTATCTATTATCATGGTGGTACCGCGCTTCATCCTCCTCACTGCTTGGGGTAATAAAAATTGTTGTTCCGGGCATTCTGGTCTATAATATTTGGCGATGTTATGCTAATTTAGTGTATGGAGACGCGCCTTCCTTTTCATTGTCCAAATTGAGGGCTACAATCCATTTTGATATAGATAGTTGGATTCATACGTTACATGGATCCAAACTTGCCGCAGGACCAGCCCTTCCGCTCACTTGGCTTCCAAAGCTTCGGTCTCCAAGATTACAGATCATTAGATGGCACACTCCTCCACCGGGACGATTTAAACTTAACGTTGACGCTGCTGTGGGACGCCATTATGCTGCAGGTGGAGTCATTCTGCGAAACTCGGATGGAGATTGTGTGCGTGCCTTATCCTTTCGCTTACCTTCATGTACTCCACTGATGGCAGAAATTCAGGCAGCCTTATTCGGATTGCTTTATTTTCTTCCGTTATATCGGACCCTTATGATAGAGACAGACTGCGCGCAATTGTTCACACGTATCCGCCAACATCGACCTGTCCTTGGCAACTATCATCTCAGACTTTTACACATGTTGGTTACTCATTATCAGTTGGATATAGTACATATATATCGAGAGGCCAACACGCCGGCGCACTATCTTGCTCAGCATGCAATGGCGTCCCCGCTCCCATCCTACTACACGAGCTGCAATCTTCCCTCGATGGTTCGGGCAGCAGTCATCCTGGACCTCACGTCAGCATCCCTGCGTAGGCGCTGACCCCTTCGTCTTCCAAATAGATTGGCATATCTATATTTGCTCTGCCCGTGCTATGGCGAGTACGGGCAGGCTTGGTATGATTAGTTTCTTTTTTAATATCTTCATCACTCATTTTTTACTGTTTGATGACTATCTTCTTTCCACCTCTGCATGGGCCCAAATTTCCGATGGCGCTGGTATTTGATTCTTATGGCGAGTGTATTGATGCACATTCATGTATGACGACTGCATGGATGCTTTTCCATCTTCGAAATTTTGTTGTCGATGCTTCCCGGGTCTTCCATATGGATTGGCTCTCCTCCAATCATCCTGCCTGCACATCGGATGGTGCAGGCAGGTCGGGTATGTGTTCCTTATACTGGATTGGTTCCTCTGTTTTCTTCTGTATTCTCTATATATTTCACACATACTTTCACTTGTCTACTGCATGGATGCCCAACACGATTTGGATGACATGGATGATCAACACAATTTGGATGACTTACCATTTGTACGCGGGTGATATCCGGACTAAGCATGACAATGGCACGCTATTATGGCAGCATTACTACACAGTCCGCCTCAAGCTTGCTATTCTTTTCGTCAACATTGGCATACATTATTCTCGGACAGCAACACATACAAACTCTATGTATACTGTATTGTACAACTTAGGTATCAGTGACAGTCGTATAAATATGCACGCTTTTTCCTTCGCCAAGGTTTTATCCACAAGGGAGGTTTTTCTTGGCAAGGTTTTAATGCGACATATCATATACGACTGGAGATACCACATCCTTGGCTTTTTGATACATCTATTTGCGTACTCTGACATTTGTACAATGGTATTCCTCCGCCAAAAGTGAGGCTTTCTCTTAATAAAAAGTTTTTCCTGAAAAAAAAAAATTTATATTGTGTATACATTTATAAAGTCATTTTATGATATATCATATAATACCCAAAACTTATTCATTTTCATATCTTAACATTATATTATACATATATGTGTATATAAATTATATTAAAGTCATTCTTAACATAAAAAAAACTTCATGGCCGCCTCACATATATGTATATGTCCACTTATATATTTTTCATACAATATATATATATATATATATATATATATATATATATTTTCAGGAAAAACTTTTTATTAAGAGAAAGCCTCACTTTTGGCGTAGGAATACCATTGTACAAATGTCAGAGTACGCAAATAGATGTATCAAAAAGCCAAGGATGTGGTATCTCCAGTCGTATATGATATGTCGCATTAAAACCTTGCCAAGAAAAACCACCCTTGTGGATAAAAACTTGGCGAAGGAAAAAGCGTGCATATTTATACGACTGTCACTGATACCTAAGTTGTACAATACAGTATACATAGAGTTTGTATGTGTTGCTGTCCGAGAATAATGTATGCCAATGTTGACGAAAAGAATAGCAAGCTTGAGGCGGACTGTGTAGTAATGCTGCCATAATAGCGTGCCATTGTCATGCTTAGTCCGGATATCACCCGCGTACAAATGGTAAGTCATCCAAATTGTGTTGATCATCCATGTCATCCAAATCGTGTTGGGCATCCATGCAGTAGACAAGTGATAGTATGTGTGAAATATATAGAGAATACAGAAGAAAACAGAGGAACCAATCCAGTATAAGGAACACATACCCGACCTGCCTGCACCATCTGATGTGCAGGCAGGGTGATTGGAGGAGAGCCAATCCATATGGAAGACCCGGGAAGCATCGACAACAAAATTTCGAAGATGGAAAAGCATCCATGCAGTCGTCATACATGAATGTGCATCAATACACTCGCCATAAGAATCAAATACCAGCGCGCCATCGGAAATTTGGGCCCCAAGCCTGCCCGTACTCGCCATAGCACGGGCAGAGCAAATATAGATATGCCAATCCATTTGGAAGACGAAGGGGTCAGCGCCTACGCAGGGATGCTGACGTGAGGTCCAGGATGGCTGCTGCCCGAACCATCGAGGGAAGATTGCAGCTCGTGTAGTAGGATGGGAGCGGGGACGCCATTGCATGCTGAGCAAGATAGTGCGCCGGCGTGTTGGCATCTCGATATATATGTACTATATCCAACTGATAATGAGTAACCAACATGTGTAAAAGTCTGAGATGATAGTTGCCAAGGACAGATCGATGTTGGCGGATACGTGTGAACAATTGCGCGCAGTCTGTCTCTATCATAAGGGTCCGATATAATGGAAGAAAATAAAGCAATCCGAATAAGGCTGCCTGAATTTCTGCCATCAGTGGAGTACATGAAGGTAAGCGAAAGGATAAGGCACGCACACAATCTCCATCCGAGTTTCGCAGAATGACTCCACCTGCCGTATAATGGCGTCCCACAGCAGCGTCAACGTTAAGTTTAAATCGTCCCGGTGGAGGAGTGTGCCATCTAATGATCTGTAATCTTGGAGACCGAAGCTTTGGAAGCCAAGTGAGCGGAAGGGCTGGTCCTGCGGCAAGTTTGGATCCATGTAACGTATGAATCCAACTATCTATATCAAAATGGATTGTAGCCCTCAATTTGGACAATGAAAAGGAAGGCGCGTCTCCATACACTAAATTAGCATAACATCGCCGAATATTATAGACCAGAATGCCCGGAACAACAATTTTTATTACCCCAAGCAGTGAGGAGGATGAAGCGCGGTACCACCATGATAATAGATACTGACGTAGGCTAAGGGTAGAAAGACATACTCCGGTCAATTCCATTGCGAAGAATGTCCATAATATCCGAATCTGCTACAAAAAAACATGATCAACTGTTGCCGATTGTTGTTTACAAAATGGACACTGTGTCGGGCAGGCAGCAGAATAAGCACCAATGCAATCTTCGAATGGTAGTGCTGCGTTAAACATTCGCCAAAGAAGTACTTTGGTGGATGGCGAATGCTGCTTAAACCAGATAAACTTAGCTGAGAGTAACGTTGGTCTAGCTGAACGACAAACATCATAGGCAGATTTTAGTGAGAATTCACCCGAAGGTGTGGGTGTCCATGTAAGATGAGCATCTGCGCTTGCTGTATGCGAAATACATACATCATGAATGCGGCAGATGAGCTTCCAAACCGGTGAATCTGTTAAGCGGGGTCTAAAATCTCCTCGCCTGCCATATTTGGCATGCATATAGCGGCTCCATAAAGAATCACGCTGCTGATATAGCCACCAGATTCTGCAGTGATAGGCCTGTTGTAGCGCATCAAGATTCCGTAATCCCAAGCCTCCTTCTTCAGTAGGGAGAGTAAGTTTTGCCCATGCCACCCAATGATATCGATTGCCCCAATAAAAAGTGGCCATCTTCCTGTTGAGCATTTTAATGACCGACTTTGGCAACCCTCCCCCAGCTATAACGTGTAGTGGTAGGGCAGACAGTACTGAACGCAATAAGACCAATCTACCTGCTGATGAGAGGAGTCGTGAGTGCCACCCAGCTAAACGAGCATCAAAGTGTTGCAACAAAGTAGAGCAATAACGTGATCGATTAATTCCCTTGTGAAGATAAGAACCCAGATATCGGAAGGGCAAGGCTGAAAGCCGCATCCCGAGTATTTCCTGCAAATTTCGGACGCGTCGAGCAGAGAGGCGCGTCGATGGTATGAGGCTGCTCTTATGAAAATTGACCTTCTGCCCAGAAGCGTGCTCATAGTCCGTTAAGAACTTGCGAAAATTGCGAATATTACGTTGCGTGCCTTGTAAGAAAACAAGGAGATCATCTGCATAAGCTAAATGTGATATCGCGAATGGAATACGCCCAAGGCGAAACGGCTGTATGTGACCCGAAGTCACTAACGATGCTAAGCCTCTACTGAAACCCTCTGATGCCAGAATAAAGAGTAATGGCGATAACGGATCCCCCTGTTTAACACCTCTATGCGGACGAAATGTAGGCGAAGGCACTCCATTTATCAAAACTGATAACGTTGTGGCACTCAGATGATTGAGGATAAGTCGAGAGAAAAACCCTGAGAAACCAAACTGTAGTAAAAGTCTTTCCAGATAGTCCCAACTGACCCGATCAAATGCTTTCATCATATCTAATTTCAGACATACATGTGACGTACCACTATCCGTCATATGTATCATTTCTCTTGCCAACAAAACCTGCGTTGAGATATCATTACCCGTCATAAAACCTGTTTGTTCTGGAGAAATTAGCTTTGGAAGTAATAGTCCCAAGCGTGTGGCCACAATGCGAGTACAAATTTTACTGAGGAAATTCGTAAGACAGATAGGCCGAAAATCACTAAATGTCTGTGGAGATTGTATCTTGGGTATCAAAGTAATTAGTGCACTAGCCATAATAGGTGGTTGTGGAACACCCAGGAAAAATTCCTGCACAGCCTTAACCACATCAAAATGTATGACAGTCCAGTAAGAACGATAAAACATACCATGGAATCCATCTGGACCAGCAGCACTGTTGGGGTCTAAATTCCACACTGCTTCCTTAACTTCGGTCACAGTGGGTAGTCGCGTCAGCATAATATTGTCATCGTCCGTTATCAACCGAGGAATGTGAGAAATTATGGCAGAATGATTCTGAGTAGGTGCTTGCGCAAATAAGTCAGTGTAAAAGGAGACTGCGGCTGCCATTATGTCATGTGAAGTCGATAACAGCCGACCATCTGGTGAACGTATAGCTTGAATACGCAGATTTGTACGCTTCCCTTTAACTACCGAATGAAAGTACCTCGTGTTCGCATCACCTTCTTTAAGCCATTTAATTCGAGCTTTTTGCTTCCAAAAATGTAATTCTGATGTGGATGCCCGTATATACTCAGCCCTAGACCTTTGATATTCGGCTCTTGCTTCCTCGGATGGATTAGCATCCAAAGCTGCCTCTGCATGATTTAATTGAATCTCAGCATGCTTCAAATTGCTGAAAATGTTGCCAAAGATGTCTGTATTCCACCTCCGAATATCCTTCTTGAAAGAAAACAATTTTTTATAAAACCCCCACATGCCTCCAGTAGTAGGATATGATAGCCAAGCCTGCTGCATGTAGGATTGAAAGTCCGAGTGATGTAGCCAAGCATCCAGAAAACGGAATGTCCGTTTGTTGACTTCGGCGCTTTTACGACATATAAAGAGTAACGGCATATGATCGGAAGTAACTCTTGGCAGGTGCGTTAACTGTAACTCTGAAAACCCATCCTGAAATGCGGAATTGATAAAAAGCCAATCTAGTCGACGGCGTATACGGCCAAGTCCCCGCCCATCAGCCCAAGTAAATCTAGAACCTTGATGCGAAGGCGACATGAGTGAGCAGACTTCAATACAGTCATTAAAATCTTGCAATACTGCTAAAGACGGAGCAGAACGGCCACTATGATCCTCGATCGTGCGAAAAGTATTAAAGTCACCCGCAACTAACCATGGCATTTGACATGAATCGGCAAAATCACAGAGGGCACTTCACAGAGGGCGACGCTCAAGAGGTGTGTGCCTTGCATAGACCACCGAAAATACAAATGTCCATTGCAGAGAAATGGACTGAAGTGTAAAATGTACCACCTGTTCCTGATCATGAGTAGCAAGTAAACGAAACTCAGTATCACGCCAAAAAAACCAAATACGGGTCGAATGTGATGCATAAGAATTTACAAATCCAAGTTGTAACATGAATCTACTGATACTTAAAGGATCATGTTTAGGCTAAATCAAAGCAAGCAACTGTAGACGATGCTCAGAAATCATTTGTTTCAAACGGGGCAACGAGGCACTCATGCCTCGGATGTTCCAAACGAGGACATTCATTGAGGAAGTGAGGAGGAACTTCCCTGGACGATGTGCGAAGCACTACGTGTTAAGATCGTAGAGGGTGGAAGAGGAGGCAAATCTTTCCGTGCTCTGCGCTTACGGCGCGGGACCACTGGAATAAACTCTAACTCAGTCTCCTGTTCTGTCAAACGTGATATTAAGATATCCTTATCCGGTGAAGGTGGTATAAACTGCATTCGTCTCGCAACCTCATCCGGGACATTAGGAATATCAGCAACATGTTCGTCTATTGGCAAATCTGTATCGGACGAATGACCCGTTTCTAAGGGGACGGATTCCATAGGGAGGTGCTGTTCCGCAGCATCACAAAACTCTTCCTCAGAACGAACAGTGGTGGCACGAGGGAGGGTCGAGTCTGAAGGAGGGGTATCATCAACACCCATTTGGTGAGTTGGAGCAACCGGGTCCATTGGTACAGCTGGTTGAGCAGAGGGCGCTGCCTTACTCTTGGCAGGTGTCCACCGTTTTCGCATAGGTTGCGTCCGCAGTGGGGGAGGTGGAGGCGGAGGAGGTGGTGGATGGTGAGGCACGCTGGTGTCTTCTTTTGGAGGGCATGCACCGGGCGCATGTCCAAGGCGCCGACATGTGGTGCAAAATAGAGGCAGATCTTCGTAGACTATCGATTGTAGGATCATCCTACCTTTGGCCTGTAAATATATTTTTTGTGGTAAATCTTGAGAGACATCAACCTCAACACAGACGCGCGCTATTAACGGTCTCAAGCCGTCCGCCGTTGCAACATCTAACTTCAATGGTGTTCCAATCGGTCTTACCACTTCAAATAATGCTGCACGATGATGTAGATGTATTGGTAGGGATGGTAAAGCAATCCAGACTGGAACTATGGGAACATCAGCCGCAGGATCAAAATCTACTGTCCATTTAGTTATTCGCATGTGACAACCAGAGATAAGCCATGAACGACGATAAAACCAGCGCAAATAATCCGACTCATTGCGAAAATTTAAGAGTATATGCGACTGGTCAATCAATGTAATTCGCAAATCTTGATGGAAGCCAATTTTCTCAAATACTGCACGTATAATTTTCATAGGAGGGCGACCATACCAAAAAGTGCCAATGAAAGCATACCTGAATGGTTCTGCAAGCGCATCAATCTCAGCATCTAAAAAAGAAATCATGGGGATGCCTTTGTGTCGGGAAACCGATTTCGGCGCTATCGAAATGTCAGTGATCGCGGCTGACCCGCTAACCACCGCAGCAAAGGATGGTGCGGTGGCCATAATATCAACAACGCTGACGAAAAATTAGGAAGCGATGTGCAGTATCGCGGCAAAGAAATAAAAACCAGAGGCCGATCGAAATATAAATCACAGGAAAAATGGCAGCCGTAAGAAAAGATCGAAATGTAAGAAAATTGAAGCAGAAAATCGAAGCCGGCAATGCGGGAAGCACGTCACCGACGACGGCTGAAGCCGCCATGGAGATTGCCAGAGAGCGCCGCCATCCATACAATATATATATATATATATATATATATATATATATATAATATGTAAACAACTCATTTTCATATCTTATCATATATTTCATATATGTAATTGTACAATACATATATCAAAATCATTTTTAGCATAAATAGGGCCTTATGGCCGAACCTAGATAGGTGGTTCACCTATATATATACACTTTTGAAAACATGTTATATAATATACCTATCTTATTTAGTTCCATATCTTATCTCATATATTATACATATATACCCATAAAATATATATTAACGCCATTTGTAACCTTAAGGAGGCTTTAGGGCCGATCATACATACCGCTTCGGTCCAAAATTACTTGGGCAAGCCAAACTCATTAAGCATTGCCCTACTCATTTTTTGTAGGGTTCTATTCTTTCGTTCGGCCACAACGGGATATGGGGGGTTGGATGTACGTAATCATACTCTTGTGTTAACTTCATCGTTCGTTGGAGTTTCTGGGATTTTTATATGTCGTTGGACCAAAACCCGTACCAGCAGCATTTGGATTTCCAGACTGCATGACATCAAAGTACACTTTCATGTTAAGCAGGTGTAAAGGCACATTCGTCAAACTTATTATATATATATATATATATATATATATGTATATATCTTTATACATATCTTGTTATACACGCACATCACATATATGTGTATATAACTAAAATAAACCATTTTATTATAAGAGGCCTTCTTGGCCGTGAGTTAACAAATATATATATACACACACATATATATATATAAAACATCATAATATCTTTTCTTTCATTATATAGAATCATGGCATAAAGTAAACACATAATTTTTGTAAATTTGACATATATATACTTATAACATAAAGTAAATACTTATTTTCATGCACTACATATATATTTGCACTCATTACTTGAATATACCATAAAACCCCATAGAGAGGCCTTATGGCCAAAAATATATACATATAAATACTATATATATATATATATTATTCATATTTCATATATTAATATATATCTTGTATATAAATGTACACTTAACATATAATAAAATCATTTTACCATAAAATACTCCTTATTGGCCGTATGTGAGTATGTATGTATATTTATTTACATATATGTCTCCTTTTAACACGTATTTTTTTTGGAAGAAGTAATTTTATTAAGGAGCCTCACTTATGGCGGAGGAATACCTTATTACATAAAAGCAAAGCACATCATCGTATGCGAACAAGTAGTAGAGGTACATTATGAGAGTGAAAGGCCAACAACATATGATATGGCGCATTAAAACCTTGCCAAGTAAAACCACCCTTGTAGATAAAACCTTGGCGAAGGAAAAAGCGTGCATATTTATGTTGTTGAAACCATAACACTGTATAATACAATCCATAAAAGAAAATGACGGACGATAGGCCTGCAGGATGTGACACATAACGTCAATGCTGTAGAAGAAGTGTAAGGTGTATAATGTCTTATGTAGCTGCATCAGAAGCTGGTCGAAAGTAGGAAATGTGATGTCTGTTAATATGATACCACGAATATGCGAAGGAAGAGTCGACAAATACGGATAATATGCAACAATGGATCTCATCAACGCTGCCTGTGCCAAAAAATGGGCTGCCTGATTAATCTCCCGAGGAACATAATGTAACCGTATAGAAGAGGCTTGGAGAAGGATCCTAAGCCTTTGTAAATCCGGAGCAAGCATAGTAGTAGTATCCTTTATATGGACCAACTGCTGACAATCAACTTAAACCTCAAGATGTCCCAATCGCGGAATATAATAAATAAGCGCAAGGAATACTGCTTGATCTTCCACCCTTAATGGATAATCACGCCGTAGGGGAAAAGAAAATGCATGGACTAGCGAACCTGTTGTGTCTCGAACGATAGCTCCTCCGCCAGCTGTGCATCTGCCAACAGCGACATCCGCGTTTAACTTTAAACTTTCAGACGGTGGTGGACATCAGCGTATTATCCGAATTCTGTTTGGACGAAGTGGCATTGAAAGCCCCACTTGAATGAGGCTCGGAACTGATGCTGCTAACTTAGTTCCATTCTGTGATTTTGCCCATAGGAAGATATCACGTTTAATATCTCTAATGATACCCCGTTGTGACCATGGTTCATCACCAAAAACTATAGCAGTGTATTGCTTCCAAATGTTCCAAAAGAGAATACCCAGATAAACTCGTTGAACTTTACCTAAAAAATTTGTTGGTGCCACCAACCATACTATCATGAGAAATGAACGCCAATCCCTGGCATGGCGGGCATCAATATCCAATAGTGCATTAAAATAAGTCCTAACCAGCCGGATTTCCGAGCAGTGATAAAATAAGTGGATCGTTGATGCCGATGACGCACGACAAAAAGGACAAATACTTGGCAAAACCTGTACAACATGCGTCACAAAATCTGGCAATGGCAATGCTCTATGTACAAGTTTCCAAAGGAATACCTGAATCGACGGCTGCTGATGTTGCATCCGAATGAGGGAGTTAGACAATCGTGTGGTGTTTGACGGACGAACACAATCATAAGCATGTCGAAGAGTAAAGCTTTCCGAAGCAGTAGGCCATATCGACATTATCCCATCCCATTGGGCCAACATGGAGCAGTGTGGGTGAATATCACAACTACGTCGCCAACCCGGAGAGTCATATATATGTGGCAAAAAATAAGCGCATTGGCCATAACGTAATCACATATATTGACTCCATAATGAAGTACCCGAATGATAGTTCCACCATAATTTACACGAAAATGCCTCTTGTACCACACTGTCGCCGAATATCAAGGCCACCCTCCGATTTCAGATAGCATATGGTCGGCCACGAGACCCAGTGACGGTGATCATTGCCCCATGGAAACCTTGCAAATCGACTCTCCAATGTTTTAATGATACTACGTGGCAAGCGTGTAGCCTCCATTAAATGAGTTGGAATAGATAATAAGACTGATCGGATGAGTACTAACCCTCAAACCATACCTAATAATTTAGCCTGCCAGCCATTCAAACGGCGGTCAACATGTTGTATTATCTCTTGACAATGATTTGCCCGCGGAATACCTTTGTGTAGATATGAACCTAAATATTTCATAGGAAGTGCCGATTGCATCATACCAAGTAAATGTGTGAAAACACTTCTTTGAGATGCGGACACTGAATCAGAATAGACCACGATACTTTTATGCCAGTTTACTAACTGTCCCGAAACACACTTATATTCAGAAAGAAATTTCTTAAATCGAAGTAAATTTCTGCGATTTGCAGCTAGAAATATCAAAAAATCATCAGCATAAGACAAATGTGAAATAACCATCGGCATACGACCAAGAGAATATGGCAGAATATGTGATTGTTCAACTAACTGTTTTGAACCCCTGCTAAATTCTTCCGCGGCCAAAATGAATAAGAGAGGTGATAGAGGATCCCCCTGCTTAACCCCTCTGGTAGGGCGAAATAAACCATGTGGAGTGTCATTAATCAAGATAGATATATGTGTACCCTTCAAATGATTAAGGACAAGCATGATGAAATAAGAGGAAAATCTAAAGCATAGAAGCACCGCTTTGAGAAACTGCCAGTTAACACGATCAAAAGCTTTTGCCATATCCAAATTTACAATTGCATTTAGGGCCTTGTACCTCTATCAAACCAATGAATTAATTCATTAGCCAGTAAGACCTATTCTGTGATGCCTCGACCTTTCTGAAATCCTGCCTGCTTAAGAGAAATAATCTTGGGCAAAATAGAATTCAACCGTGAGGCAAGTATACGTGTTTGAATCTTACTCATAAAAGTAGACAAAGATATGGGTCAAAAATAGCTGAATGTCTCCTGAGCCGTGCCCTTTGGGATCAAAATAAGCATAGAATGTGCCATAGCACGTAGACCTGGGAAGACAAGAAAAAACTCTTGTACGGCTTTAAAGACATCCAAGGATATTACCTCCCAACAGCATCGAATGAACCATCCATTATACCCATCCGGGCCCATTGTACTATGCGCATCTTTTATTTTTCCGAGCGTTTCTAAACCCGATATATAATGTCGATGTCTTATTAATTCTAAATAAAATTTAAATTCCATCAAAATTTTATCGACATCGCATTTACGTTCTATTTTCTATTATATTATTTCATCTCTATTGATCCAGAAATTCGGGTCGTCACATAGGGTGTGCGAACCTTTGTTGGGTGCATCAATTGTCCCGTGGCGCGTAGGCCAGGTGGGCCAAGTCACAGTCGAATGCCGTGGGCGCTTGTGTGTGCTGAATGCACTATAAGGCTAGGGTATGCGTATCTCCCATCACCAATTGGTTTTGAGAGAGTTGGTAGCGCCTGAGGTCCTACAAGTGGTATCAGAGCCAAGGTCACGGGTTCGATTTCCAGCGGAAGCAATTGCTGAGGGAGAGATTGTTGGGTGCATCAATTGTCCCGTGGTGCGTAGGCCAGGTGGGCCAAGTCACGGTCGAATGCCGTGGGCGCTTGTGTGTGCTGAATGCACTATAAGGCTAGGGTATGCGCATCTCCCATCACCAATTGGTTTTGGGAGAGTTGGTAGCGCCTGAGGTCCTACAACCTTTTCTATAAAGCCCATAATAGGTAGCCTCTCAAATGAGTAAAGCAGTGAATTGTTAAATCCGTTCAAGAGATGCATCAACAATTGGTGGGAGGTCGTGAATCATTGGATCACGCCAGATTCATCAACAGCGAGAGCATTACGTGGTGGGCAGATCAACATTAAAAATGGAGCAAGGTATAATTCCGTCTTTTGTTACTTTGCGCAGTGATTCGATTAAAACAGTCTTTCTTAGGGATTTATTAAATTAAATCAAACAAGTGGTATCAGAGCGGGTGTAATCGAATCATTTTTGTTAATCTGTTCATGATTGAAAACGGAATTTTTTTTGGATCAAAAACGTTTTTTATTTCCACCAGAATAAAATTCTGATGGAGTTTGGTTTTTGGTATAAATAAAACCCTGCGTCAAATGTGACTAAAAAGGGCTGCAGGCCTGTTGGCTAGCACCCAAGACAGGCAGCCAAACGTCAAGAGTTCGATTCTTGCTGGGAGCAATTCTGGAGCCTTTTTGGCTCATGGCGTGTCGGCTGGCGATTTGGGCTCGGATCCAGGTTCGACCTTGTCCTGCCTAGTTTGAAAATTAGGCTTTGGCCCGAATTGCATTAAAATTAAAAAAATCCAGATTTCAGATGGGCTAGGCGGGTCTAACCCGACCCAGCCCTGACCTGGTTTAGGATTGGGCTTCAACCCAAATTTCATATTAAATAAATAAAAAAAGGGAAAGGCTTTAGCATTGGGCCAGGCGGGTTCTGATCCGACCCGACCCGCGCCCCAAACCCTTTTCTATTTTCAATTTATTTATTTATTTATTTATTATTATTATTTTAGATAAAGTAAATAATAATAATAATTATTATTATTATTTAAAGCTTCTTTTAAAGAAGACAATAACAATAATAAATTCAATTATTATTATTATTATTATTATTATTGTTATTATTATTATTATTATTATTATTATTGAGGAAAATAGTAGTAATAATAAATTGTTATTATCATTTTAAAGTTTTCTTTTTAAAAAATAATAATAATGATAATAATTCAATTATTATTGTTATTTTTATTAAGTAAAATAGTAATAATAATAAGTAATTATTATTATTAATATTTTAAAGTTTTTTAAAAATAAAATAAAGTAAATAATAATGACAATAATTCAATTATTATTGTTATTAAAGATTATTAAGGAAATAGTAGAATAATAATAAATTATTATTATTATTTTAAAGAAATCCAAAATAATAATAATTAATTATTAAGTTTAATTTTCGGTTATTATGTTTTTTGTATATTCATGCATTTATTTGTTTGTTTATTTATTTATGCCATTTATTCATGTTAATAAATAAATAAATACAAGTAAAATAATTTTTGGAACTTAACCCAATAAGGATCCGAATCTTGTTTGACCTGGTTTGATCGAGTTCAACTAAGTTAATTCGATGGGTTAAGTTGATTGTGTTGACTAATATTATCTGGGCTTATCAATCAATACGGTTTAAATACTCGTGATAGATGACTTATTGATTGTGATAAAAACATCATACACATAATTCTATCTAAGAAAGCCGGTTCTTAAGAAATAACATTGTGACTCCATCGACGACTTCAAAATCACGTGGAATGGAAATACACACTTATAGCAAGTGGGTATTACCGAATCGGTTTATTTCACACTCAATATGACTCATCATAAGATTATGTCACTTGTTAAATTGCTCGATAAGATATTGTTTTCTTAAACCGTAAGGAGAACCAAGCTTCGTGCAAGGTGGTTCTTATTTGAGCCGTGAAGGGAATCAAGCTAGTTCAAATTGGTTTAAGCAAAACAAATATATGTTGAGGTCAAAGCATGCACGGTACGTGCAAAAGGGTCAGTCAGGAACCTGTGGATCACTTAGAACCATACAGTTACGCGACTTAACAAATATAGAGCTTTAATATGATTCCCTTAAAGTGCGGCAATCATTGTGTTGGACGCAATTATTGACCGGCCCAAAGGAAGGTGTGATTGTCGAAAGCACCAATGAGCATGGTAGTGGACCCAAATGGGTCCGGCGGCGAAGCTCTAAATGCATAGGTTAACTCATCGGCCCAAAGGAAGGTGGTTAACCCGTGCTTAAAGAGCAGTCACATTAACCACTACACCCAATTATTGGAAGATATTGAGATGACTCCAAAGATCTCTAATGTTGAAAGACAATTGGTAGATGAAATTAAGGTTCTATTTTGATTTTGGATTCGTTATACAGTTTAAAGATAACATGTGTTGTGTATTTACTTCCATTTCTTGTTTTCTTTTCAACAATAATGGCTAACATTAAAGGCATTCCTACATTGAACGTTTCAAACTATAAGTAATGGAAAGATCAACTTGAGATCTTTCTGGGGATTGCTGATTTAGACACTACGCTGCAGATAGACCGTCCAGCCGTGCCAACAGATGAAAGAACAAGTGAGGAAAAGGCTCATGTGGCATGCTGGCCTGGTCAAATCGCATGTGTCTCATGATCATGCAAAAGACTATCCCTGAGTGCTTCAGGAGACACGTTTCTGAGTCCATGGCGGCCAAAGAATTTTTGGCCGATCTCGAGCAAAGGTTTGTTAAGAATGAGAAAGTCAAGGTAGGCAATCTCTTAAAGAAATTATGCTCAAAATAGTCCATGGAAATGTCAACATAAGGGAGTACATCTTAGAGATGACTCACATTGCTTCTCAATTAAGAAACATGAAACTAGATGTCTCTGACGACATGCTGGTTGTCATGATTCTCAACTCCTTACCTCCTAAGTTCAAACACTTTCTGGCGACAGTGGATAGTGAATGAACTTATCTCGCACTGTGTGCAAGAGGAGGCTCAAGAATGAGGGGCATGAAGTTGTGAATGTTGTCACCACCAAGTCCAGTGGTAAGAAACGAAAGGTTGCGAATAAAGATGTGCAAAAGGCAATCAAGAAGGAAAAGGGAGCGCCTACTGCTGACGCATCCAATAGCGTGACTTGTTTCTTTTGCAAGAAGAAAGGAAATTTAAAGAAGAATTCTACCGGTTATCATTCTTGGCTCAAGAAGAAAGGTGTGTTCTTAGTTAGTTCTGAAGTTAATTTTGTTTCGGATACAGCCATTTGGTGGGTCGATACGGGAGCCACGACTTGCTTATCTGTGTTTATGCAGGGTTGCCTCAACCACATAAAACCAAGGGACAATGAGAGATACGTCTATTGGAGAAATGGCAGCGGCATAAAGTTTGAAGCCATTGGGCATTTTAGATTGCTGTTGATTTTCGGATTCTATCTAGATTGGAATGACACTTTTGTAGGACCATCGTTAAGACGAAACCTTATTTTGTTTTATCTATTGGATAAAAGTGGTTATTACAGTTTTTTTTGGAAATGAAAATTTTCAACTTTGTCATGCTTCCAGATTAATTGGTCATGGTAAAATGTCCAAAATTGATAAAATTTATTCAATAAATGTTGCTTCAAATCAAGAAACCTTGCATGTCGCGAAATGTTGAAGCAAAATTAAGTCATGAGAATTAAAGATCATTATAGCATCGACGTTTAGGACACGTGTCTAAAAACAGAATAGAACGTCTTGTCAAAACAGAAATTCTCAATCCTTTAGACTTAACCGATTTAGAGTTGTGTGTATTTTGTGCCAAAGGAAAACAAACTAAAGTCCCAAGATATGAAGCAAATCGTGCAAATAGTCTATTAGAGTTAATTCATACCGATATTATCCAGCTACACGAAATGACCACTATTATTTTATCACCTTTATTGATGACTATTCGCGATTTGGCTACATATTCTTAATTAAAGAAAAAGCACAAGCACTGGACATGTTCAAATCCTTTAAAGCTGATGTTGAGTTACAACTCAACAAAAGGATTAAAACTGTCAGATCAGACCGTGGAGGAGAATACTACGGTCGATATGATGGATCAGGAGAACAATGTCTAGGACCATTTGCTAAATACCTAGAGGAAAACGGAATTGCCCCTCAGTACACCATGACTCGGTCACCAAGCATGAATGCTGTAGCTGAAAGACGAAACCGCATGCTTATGGACATGGTACGTAGTATGATGAGCCAAACTATGCTACCATTATTCTTCTGGAGAGAAGCGTATAAAACCGCAGCTTACATCCTCAATCGAGTACCAACTAAAGCAACAATCAAGACCCCTTATGAGTTATGGACTAAGCGTAAGCCTAGCCTTAATCACATAAAGGTTGGGGTTGTCCAACAGAGGCGAAGTGCTACGTGCAAGAATGAACCTTTCTTTATCTCAAAAGCTTCTCCTCCAAATATGGTTTAAGCACAATGAAGAGAGCTTCACCTTGCTTCCAAATAAGTTGAAGAAAACCTTTGAACATAAGTCCTCCAATGAGTTCTACATAACCCAAGCAAGATACCTCTGTCTTGGATGTTTCCCTCCCCAGAATTGGACAACTCTCACAAGGATGTTCAAGCCTTGAAAGATTCTAGACTTGATTTTGACTATGAACCAAGAAAACACACAAGAATTACTCTTGAAGAAGAAGAAATTTTCATTGAAGGTGTGTGTTTACAATGCTTCTCTTATATAGGAAAAAATACACAAGACAACAAACTATCTTACAAATTGAAATAATGATTGAAAAGACAACACATTTCTAAAATCTATTCATGTAGGCTCTATAAAAACTAGTCTTGCAAGTCTTGAATGATGATTTTCAAAGTAGGTCCCTCAAGTACTATTCATGGAAGACTTTAAGGATTTGCCTTCAACTTGAAATCTTTTTTGGATTGTGACGGATTGTTGGACATCTTCCAATTCGAACTAGGCATTGCTCTTTCTTAGAGAAATGTAGCCCATTGAGTTTAGAAAATAAGCATATAAAGTTCTTTGAATTTGGCACAACCACTGAGGAGATAAATCCAAATTACTGAAGGTATGTCACAAAATTTGGTAGAAACCGTACATCCATTTGCATGCTCCGTTTGGCTATCAAGACCACCGAGTTTGGAAAAGTACAAAACATGAAAGTTGTAGATATTTGTCTTACCTTTCTAAAAGATTTTGAAAATTCTAATTTGGCCTTATGGTTGGAGAAATACGTCAATTCCACTAAAACTGGTCCTGCGGAAACTCACAATTTGAGATGGGCCTAAAATAATACAACATAAAGATTTAAAAAGCAAAATAAAGAACACATTCTATCTTAATGACATTTTACAATGGTTCTAAAAATTCTCATTAATCATGTTATAGGTTCAATAAGGTGAACCTAATGTATAAATTCCCTTGGTTCATCTTCACATGTTTAAATAGGAAGGCCCCCACTTCATGCATTAGTTTCCTAGTTTTACTTCTTGTTAAGGGTCCTTGATCTTGCATGTTTGTAACATTATATGCATTCTCATTATCTTGACATGGATGAGGGTTATGTACCTCATCATTCTCCCCTTCTTCAAAAGGATTCGACCTGGAATCTAAATCATCACCAAAAAGGGTAAGATCAGCAACGTTAAAAGTATGAGAAATTGAACTATACTTACTCTTCGGAAGGTCAAGGATGTAAGCATTATCTCCAACCTTTTGAAGTACTCTGAAAGGGCCATCTCCTCTTGGCATAAGCTTAGATATCCTTTCTCATGGAAACCTTTCTTTCCTTAAATGCAGCCAAACAAGATTACCTGGTTCAAACAAAACTTCCTTGCGTCAATTGTTAGCTTGTTTTGCATACTGTTTGTTTTTCTTTTCAAGTTGTAGCTTAACCTTAGCATGAAATTTTTTAATCAGTTCAGCCTTATTCCTACCATCAATACTTGCACGTTCATGAACAGGAATAGACACAAGATCAAGTGGAGACAAAGGATTGAAACCATATACAACTTCAAACGGTGAATATATGGTGCCACTGTGAACACTTCTATTATAGGCAAATTCAATATATGGCAAGCAATCTTCCTAATTCTTAAGGTTCTCCTGAATTATAGCACGCACTAATTGAGACAAAGTTCTATTCACAACTTCAGTTTGACCATCTGTTTGGGGGTGAGCAGTAGTAGAAAATAAGAGTTTTGTTCCAAGTTTACCCCACAACACACGCCAAAAGTGACTCAAGAACTTAATATCTCTATCACTAACACTGGTTCTATGCATGCCATGTAGACGTACAACTTCCTGAAAGAACAAAATTGCGACGTGAGATGCATCATGAACGAAGTGTGCCATTTTAGAAAATCTGTCAATGAAAACAAACACACTATCACTTCTATTTTTTGATCTAGGTAATCCCAAGACAAAGTCCATAGATATATCAATCCAAGGTGACATAGGGACAGGTAATGGGATGTACAAACCATGTTGATGTGATGTATATTTAACTTTCTTGCAAGTTATACAACTTGCACAAACCTTCTCTACATAAACTCTCATAGATGGCCAAAAGAAACATTCCTTTAGCATCTCTAGTGTCTTAAAGATGCCAAAGTGGCCCATTAAACCTCCACCATGTGCTTCTTTGACTAGTATCTCTCTGACAGAACACTTAGGTATGCACAATTTTCTTTCTTTAAACAAATATCCATCATTTGAATAATACTTACCAAATGGAGAATCGGCACATGCATCAAATATTGACTGAAAGTCAGGATCAGATGCATACAATTCCTTGATGCACTCAAATTCACGCAAATGAGATAACAATGTAGTAATCAAAGAATATCTCCTAGATAATGCATCAGCTACAATGTTATCTTTTCCTTGCTTATATTTTATCACATAAGTTAATTGTTCAATGAATTCAACCCATTTGGCATGCCTCTTGTTTAACTTTCCTTGGCTTTTAAGGAACTTAAGACTTTCGAGATCAGTATGAACCACAGACTCCTTATGTCGCAAATAATATTACAAAGTCTGCAATGATCTAACCAGTGCATACAACTCTTTGTCATAGGTTGAATAATTCAATTGCGCCCCTTAAGCTTTTCACTAAAATAAGCAATCGGTTGTTTAGACTGTGATAGCACAGCTCCTATAACAACACCACTAGCATCACATTCAATTTCAAATGTTTCATCAAAGCTAGGTAGTCTCAGAAAAGGTGCAGAAGTTAACCTTGATTTTTCATCAAAGGCTTTCTGTTGTGACTCTTCCCACTGAAATCCTACGTCTTTTTTAACAATCTCATTCAAAGATGCAGCAATAGTGAAAAGTTTCTCACCTCTCCAACAGTTGTGGGAATTGACCATTCTAAAACTGAGTTCACTTTATCTTGGTCCATTTCAATTCCATTTGCACTAACCACAAATCCTAGAAACACAACTTTTTCCATACAAAAAGAACAATTCTTGAAATTCGCATATAAATGTCCTTTCTTCAACGATTCAAAAACGCTTCTTAGGTGGCTTATGTGTTCATGCAAAGTCTTAAAGTAAATCAAGATATCATCAAAGTACACAACAACAAAGTTTCCAATGAAGGCACGTAAGACTTCATTCATTAATCTCATGAAAGTACTAGGAGCAATAGTTAAACAAAATGGCATGACTAACTACTCATACAATCCAAAGTTAGTCTTAAATGCTGTTTTACATTCATCACCTTCTCTAATCTGTACTTGAAAGTAACCGCTTTTAAGATCAATCTTGGTAAAATACATAGCACCGTACAATTCATCAAGCATATCATCAAGTCTAGGAATAGGGTACCTGTATTTTACAGTTATCTTGTTGATGGCTCTACAATCAGTACACATTATCCATGTACCAACTTTCTTTGGTGCAATGATCACATGAACAACACAAGGACTCATTCTTTCCCTCACTTTTCCTTTGGCCAAGAGTTCTTCTACTTGGCGTTGAATTTCCTTCGTTTCAGCAGGGCTTGCTCTGTAGGCTGGCCTATTAGGCAGGACAGCACCAGGTATGAAGTCTATTTGGTGCTTAATTCCTCTTAAAGGCAGCAAATCAGAAGGTTCTTCTTGAGGAAACAACCCTGAAACTCATCAAGCAAAGATACAACTCCACTTGGCAAAGTGGAGGGTAAGTCACTCATAGAAAATAGAGACTCCTTAAACTTCAAAACATAGACAATTTTCTTTGAGTTGATGGCAAGTGACAATTCTCTTGGTTTGACAAAGAAAGCAAATTTCTTTTGATATTTGTCTTCATTAATGTTTACTATCTCCTTGCCTTTAGACGCATTTTCTTTCTTTCACTCTTAATACACTCCAAAAATTTCTTTCTGCCTTTTTTTTCCTGAGGATCATTCTTGTTCTTACACATTCTCTTTTGATCTTCAAATACCTTGTGTGGGGGTAATGCATGTAGCTTAAACAACTTATTGTTAAACCTGAATGAATACCTGTTCAAGTATCCATCATAAGTAACTTTCTTATCAAACTGCTGTGGTCTACCTAAAAGGATATGACTTGCATGTATAGGAGCTAAATCACATAAGATATCATCTTTATACCCACCAACAGACAATGAGGTCAAAAAGTGTTTGCTAACACTCACTTCTCTACAATCATTCAACCAAGATAGTTTATAAGGGTGTGGGTGGTTAAGTAATGGCAAATCAAGTTTTCTAACGAGTTCAACACTTGCCACATTAGTACATGATCCAGAGTCAATAATCAAAGTACAAACTTTTCCTTTAACCATGCAATGGATATGAAAAATGTTGTCTCTGTGTTGATCTTGCTCATCAATTCTAACATGTGCATTAAGAGCTCTTCTAACAACCAAGAATTCTTTTGATGCAAGCTCTTCATCCTCGCTCACACTTTCCTCATTTTCATCATGATTTTCCTCAACATTAACATGTTCCACTTCCTCATCATCAGAATAATATTTATTAGATTCTTCAATGAACATGATACGTTTAGGGTTGGGACATTGATTTGCAAAATGACCTTTGCCTAAACATTTAAAGCATTGAATGTCTCTAAATCTAGTAGTGGAATTAGAAATGTTACCTTCAACCTTGTTTTACCCTTTATCCAAGTTTTGTTGAGGTGGTTGAGATGGTCTTTGATTTGGTTGAGTCTTGCCTTGGAACCCACGACCTTGAGGTGCAGTTGGCCTAAAACTTGTGCCTTGATTTGTCCTAGACGGCATTTTCGGATAGGGTGAAGAATTAGCTCGAAAAGATAAACTAGATTGAAAGGGTTTTACCTTGAGTTGTCTCTCAATCTTTTCAGCTCGATGAACCATGGAAGTCATATCAATATATGTGGTAAGTTTAACTCTGTTTGCAATTTCCTATTCAATCCAGCTAGGAATCTAGCCATGGTAGCTTCCTCTGGTTCTTCAATGTTAGCTCTTATGAATAAGATCTCTAAATCTTTGAAATACTGATCTACACTACGGCTTCCTTGAGTGAGTTTTTGTAAGTTTTGGTAGATGGTTCTTTCATAGTCTGAAGGAATGAATTTTTTTCTCATCTCAATTTTCATTTCTTCCAAAGTAGAGATTGATGCTTGTCTGGTTCTTCTCCTTACATTGTGTAGTTGATCCCACCAAATTAAGGCATAATCTGCAAACTCTATACAGCGCACATTAGTCAAATCAGTATAATTTGTACAAGAGTATATGAGATCTACCTTTTTCTCACATTCAAAATATGCCTCAGCATCATTCGTTCCATGGAATATGGGAATGTTCACTTTTGTTTTGATGAATTCGTCTTCTAATGGGTTATTCTTTTGATTCCCATGGTTCGGAACCGGTTGTACTCTTCCTCAATGTTATAGTCATCAAACCTTTGGCTTGGTTCTTCTTCTCTTTCATCGAAGGCCTCATAGGTATAAAATCCCTATTAAGCCTCTTCCTCTGCCTCTGCCTCTTCCTCTTTCCGGAGCAAAAGACCCATGGCTTTCAAGCCTATGTTCCGGTACATGTGATGTTTGTCCTTCATGTAAAAGATTTTCTGGATGAGATTGTGACTGTTTTTCTAGGTCTCTACAACGGCTACTCATCAATTTCATTTCCACAACATCTTTTGCATTATTTGTGCTAAATCGTCCACGTTTGTGGGCAATCTTTATCCTTATTTGCTAAGTCCCATGGTACTCTCAGGTGTCTTATCCATGATAAAATTACCTGAAATTGAACAAGAAAAAAAACAAAGAAAAAGGAAAAGTAACACAAAGACAAGAAACTTGATTATGTTAGTGGAAAACAAAAAAACAAGTGTTTGTCCCTCTCTCTCTCTCTCTCTCTCTCTCTCTCTCTTTGTAGTTCACACAATCTTATGTCTCCTTGAAGAATCTAAGGCTAGAACAATTCAAAGCAAACTTGCCAAGTGAGTATTAATTCCGATAACTTTAATCATGTAAAGTAAACTTTCTTCACAAGTCTCCCACCAATTCACTCATAATTCCAATGTTATAAACAACAAACTTGGACTGTACTAAGATTCAAAGAGAATTGAAACCAAATTTGATGTAATAGGCTGAGCCAAAGAAATGCTAAGGGGTCTCCCTGGGCAATCCTTAACTTAATCTTAGGCTTTATGCAAGCTAGATGCAAGTACAAATGAACTAGAAGCACTCAAGTGTTCAAAAGTGAAAACAAATGGGTATTTTGAGTTTATGAAGGAAACAAGACCAGTTCTTTTGCTCTTTGCACTTTTGATTATTTTGTGCAAACTTTTCTTTGAAATAAGCTTCTCTTTCTTTCTTTCTTTTTTACCTTGCTCAAAGCTATTCAAGGTGTATATATCTTGGTAAAATTGATTGATAATGCTTTGTGTGTTTGGTTTGAATGGCTATATTGATGTTTTTTGTGTGTATTAGGCTGTCAAGTTGTTCAAGATGAACAAATTGATTTTCTTTCTTGTCGAGGCTGCCAAATCAGATATTGAACACAAGAAAATGCAACTAAGCTCACCACACAATACAACTAAACAAACACAAAGTCTAAAACAAGTTAAGAGCTTCGATAACAACAAGAATATAGGATAGACCAAGGTAGAGATATAAGCAATGGAATGAATATAAGTAATGCAAAAAAGCTTCTAAAGAAAGAACTTAAAGTCCAAGAAAGTGTCTAAACATAAAGAAATTGAAATCCAACCAAATGAAATAAACAAACCATAAATCGTCACAAAGAAATAATCTTTAAGTGTTCTATGATATGTTTGTCCTTAGTCCTTTCCCATTTCATATAGGTCCAGTGTTACGGTAATTTCTCAGAGTCCAATCTAAACTTATATCACCGATTTCATGTAGGTCCAGCATTAGGGTAATTTTCTAGAGTCCAATCCAACCTTATATCACCAATTTCATGTAGGTCCAGCTTTACGGTAGTTTCCAGAGCCCAATCCAACCTTATATCACCAAATGATAGGGTAAGCTTGTATATCGATTTGTTGAGTTTTTTTGCTTGTTGAACCGGAAGAAACAAAGAAACTTGATAAACAACAAGATGACACTTTTTTTGAATGATGGACAACAAAGAAAACAAGATGCAACAGAAAAAGAAGTGAATATCAAACTTGTTTTTAATAGACAAAACAATGAACTAGAAAACACACAGATAAACTGTTTTCGTTTGGTTTCTGTTTGTTTCTGAATTATACAATTCAAAACAAGAAGAATACACTAAACCAAATAGAATTCAACCTTCTAAGAAGATGGTTGAATGGTGGATGAAGAGAAGAACGAAAGAAAAGTAAAATTGACACAAAGAAATGATAAGTTGAGTTAAAAAAAAAACCTTAGCTCTGATACCACTTTCATACATGCAAGAATGGACCTTTTATCAACTCAAAAGCTTCTCCTCCAAATATGGTTTAGGCACAATGAAGAGAGCTTCCCTTGCTTCCAAATAAGTTGAAGAAAACCTTTTGAATATAAGTCCTCCAATGAGTTCTACGTAACCCAAGCAAGATACCTCCATCTTGGATGTTTCCCTCCCCGGAATTGGACAACTCTCACAAAGATGTTCGAGCATTGAAAGATTCTAGCCTTGATTTTGAATATGAACCAAGAAAACACACAAGAATTACTCTTGAAGAAGAATAAATTTTCATTGAAGGTGTGTGTTTACAAGGCTTCTCTTATGTGCCTTTTATAGGCAAAAATATCACACAACAACAAACTATCTTACAAATTGAAATAATGATTAAAAAGACTACACACTTCTAAAAAATATTCATTTAGGCTCCATAAAAACTAGTCTTGCAAGTCTTGAATGGTGATTTTTCAAAGTAGGACCCTCAAGTACTATTCATGGAAGACTTTAAGGATTTGTCTTCAACTTGAAATCTTTTCTGGTTTGTGACTGATTTTTGGACATCTTCCAATCCGAACTAGGCCTTGCCCGTTCTTAGAGAATTGTAGCGCATTGAGTGTACAAAATAAGCATATAAATTTCTTTGCATTTGGCTTAACCATTGAGGATATACATCCAAATTACTGAAGGTATGTCACAAAATTTGGTAGAAACAGTTCTTCCATTTGCATGCTCCTTTTGGCTATCAAGACGACCAATTTTGGAAAAATACGAAACATGAAAGTTGTAAATATTTGTCTTAACTTTCTAACACATCTTGAAAATCCTAATTTGGTCTTGTGGTTGGAGAGATACATCTATGCTACCAAAACTGGTCCTGCAGAAAATCACAATTCGAGATGGGCCTAAACTAATACAACATAAACATTGACAAAGCAAAATAAAGAACACATTATATCTTAATGACATTTTACAATGGTTCTAAAAATTCTTATAAATCATGTTATAGGTTCAATAAGGTGAAACCAATGTATAAATTCCCTTGGTTCATCTTGTACATGTTTAAATAGGAAGGCCCCCACTTCATGCATTAGTTTCTTAGTTTTACTTCTGGTTAAGGGTCCTTGATTTTGCATGTTTGTAACATTATGTGCATTCTCATTATCTTGACATGGATGAGGGTTATGGACCTCATCATCCCCCCTTCTTCAAAAGGATTCGACCTTGAATCTAAATCATCACCAAAAGGGGTAAGATCAGCAACGTTAAAAGTATGAGAAATTGAACCATACTTACTCTCTGGAAGGTCAAGGATGTGAGCATTATATCCAACCTTTTGAAGTACTCTGAAAGGGCCATCTCCTCTTGGCATAAGCTTAAGTTTCCTTTCTCATGGAAATCTTTCTTTCCTTAAATGCAGTCAAACAAGATTATCTGGTTCAAACAAAACTTCCTTGCGTCCTTTGTTAGCTTGTTTTGCATACTGTTTGTTTTTCTTTTCAAGTTGTAGCTTAACCTTAGCATGCAGTTTTTAATCAGTTCAGCCTTATTCTTACCATCAATACTTGCACGTTTATGAGCAGGAATAGGCACAAGATCAAGTGGAGACAAAGGATTGAAACCATATACAACTTCAAACCGTGAATGTGTGGTGCCACTGTGAACACTTCTATTATAAGGAAATCCAATATATGGCAAGCAATCTTCCCAATTCTTATGGTTCTCCTGAACTATAGCACGCAATAATTGAGACAAAGTTCTATTCACAACTTCAGTTTTACCATCTGTTTGGGGGTGAGCAGTTGTAGAAAATAAGAGTTTTGTTCCAAGTTTACCCACAACACACACCAAAAGTGACTTAAGCACTCAGTATCTCTATCACTAACAATGGTTCTAGACTTCTAGACATGCCATGTAGACGTACAACTTCCTGAAAGAATAAGTTTGCAACGTGAGATGCAACATCAACCTTTTTACAAGCTATGAAGTGTGTCATTTTAGAAAATTTGTCAATGACAACAAACACACTATCACTTCCATTTTTTGATCTAGGTAATCCCAAGACAAAGTCCATAGATATATCAATCTAGGGTGACATAGGGACAGGTAATGGGGGTGTACAAACCATGTTAATGTGATGTAGATTTAGCTTTCTTGCAAGTTATACAACTTGCACAAACCTTCTCTACATCAACCCCACATTTAGCTTTCTTGCAAGTTATACAACTTGCACAAACCTTCTCTACATCAACTCTCATAGAGGGCCAAAAGAAACGTTCCTTTAACATCTCTAATGCCTTGAAGATGCCAAAGTGGCCCATTAAACCTCCACCATTTGCTTCTTTGACAAGTATCTCCCTGATAGAACACTTAGGTATGCACAATTTTCTTTCTTTAAACAAATATCCATCGTGTAAATAATACTTACCAAATGGAGAATCGGAACACGCATCAAATATTGACTGGAAGTCAAGATCAGATGTGTACGATTCCTTGATGTACTCAAATCCAAGCAAATGAGATGACAATGTAGTAATCAAAGAAAATCTTCTAGATAATGCATCAGCTACAATGTTATCTTTTCCTTGCTTACATTTTATCACATAAGTTAATTGTTCAATGAATTCAACCCATTTGGCATGCCTCTTGTTTAACTTTCCTTGGCTTTTAAGGAACTTAAGACTTTCAAGATCAGTATAAACCATAAAATTCTTATGTTGCAAATAATATTGCCAAGTCTGCAATGATCTAACCAGTGCATACAACTCTTTGTCATAGGTTGAATAATTCAATTGCACTCCCTTAAGCTTTTCACTAAATTTGTAATCCGTTGTTTAGACTATGATAGTACAGCTCCTATACCAACACCACTAGCATCACATTCAATTTCAAATGTTTCATCAAAGCTAGGTAGTCTTAGAATAGGTGCAGAAGTTAACCTTGATTTAAGTTCATCAAAGGCTTTCTGTTGTGACTCTCCCCACTGAAATCCTACGTCTTTTTTAACAATCTCATTCAAAGGTGCAGCAATAGTGGAAAAGTCCTTAACAAAGCTTCTATAGAAACTAGCCAACCCATGAAAGCTTCTCACCTCTCCAACAATTGTGGGAATTGGCCATTCTAAAATTGAGTTCACTTTATCTTGGTCCATTTAAATTCCATTTGCACTAACCACAAATCCTAGAAACACAACTTTTTCCATACAAAAAGAACATTTCTTTAAATTTGCATATAATTGTCCTTTCTTCAACGCTTCAAAAACACTTCTTAGGTGGCCTATGTGTTCATGCAAAGTCTTAGAGTAAATCAATATATCATCAAAGCACACAACAACAAATTTCCAATGAACGCACGTAAGACTTCATTCATTAATCTCATGAAAGTACTAGGTGCATTAGTTAAGCAAAATGGCATGACTAACCACTCATACAGTCCAAACTTAGTCTTAAACGCTGTTTTCCATCCATCACCTTCTCTAATCCGTACTTGAAAATAACCGCTTTTGAGATCAACCTTGGTAAAATTCTTAGCACCGTGCAATTCATCAAGCATATCATCAAGTCTAGGAATAGGGTACCTGTATTTTACAATTATCTTGTTGATGGCTCTACAATCGTACACACTCTCAATGTACCAACTTTCTTTGGTACAACAATCACAGGAACAACACAAGGACTCATTCTTTCCCTCCCTTTTCCTTTGGCCAAGAGTTCTTCTACTTGGCGTTGAATTTCCTTCGTTTCAGCAGGGTTTGCTCTGTAAGCTGGCCGATTAGGCAGGATAGCACCAGGTATGAAGTCTATTTGGTGCTCAATTCCTCTTAAAGGCGGCAAAGTAGAAGGTTCTTCTTTAGGAAACAACCCTGAAACTCATCAAGCAAAGATACAACTCCACTTGGCAAAGTGGAGGGTAAGTCACTCATAGAAAATAAAGACTCCTTAAACTTCAAAACATAGACAATTTTCTTTGAGTTGATGGCATGTGACAATTCACTTGGTTTGGCAAAGAAAGCAAATTTTTTTTGAGATTTGTCTTCATCAATGTTTACTATCTCTTTGCCTTTAGACTCATTTTTCTTTCTTTCACCCTTAATACACTCCAAAAAGTTCTTTTTCTGCCTCTTTTTCCTTCGGATCATTACTGTTCTTACACATTCTCTTTTGGTCTTCAAACACCTTGTGTGGGGGTAATGCATGTAGCTTAAATAACTTACTGTTAAACCTGAATGAATATCTGTTCAAGTATCCATTATAAGTAACTTTCTTTTCAAACTGCCATTGTCTACCTAAAAGGATACGACTTGCATGCATAGGATCTACATCATATAAGATATCATATTTATACCCACCAACAGACAATGAGATCAAAAATTGTTTGTTAACACTCACTTCTCCACAATCATTCAACTAAGATAGTTTATAAGGGTGTGGGTGGTTAAGTAATGGCGAATCAAGTTTTCTAACGAGTTCAAAACTTGTCACATTAGTACATGATCCAGAGTCAATAATCAAAGTACAAACTTTTCTTTTAACCATGCAATGGATATGAAAAATGTTGTCTCTGTGTTGATCTTGCTCATCAATATTAACATGTGCATTAAGAGCTCTTCTAACAACCAAGAATTCTTTTGATGCAAGCTCTTCATCCTCACTCACACTTTCCTCATTTTCATCATGATTTTCCTCAACATTAACATGTTACACTTCCTCATCATCAGAATAATATTTATTAGATTCTTCAATGAACATGATACGTTTAGGGTTGAGACATTGATTTGCAAAATGACCTTTGCCTAAACACTTAAAGCATTGAATGTCTCTAAATCTAGTAGTGGAATTAGAAATGTTACCTTCAACCTTGTTTTAACCCTTTATCCAAGTTTTGTTGAGGTGGTTGAGATGGTATTTGATTTTGGTTGAGTCTTGCCTTGGAACCCACGACCTTGAGGTGCAGTTGGCCTAAAACTTGTGCCTTGATTTGTCCTAGACGGCATTTTTGGATAGGATGAAGAATTAGCTCGAAAAGATAAACTAGATTGAAAAGGTTTTACCTTGAGTTGTCTCTCAATCTTTTTAGCTCTATGAACCATGGAAGTCATATCAATATATGTGGTAAATTTAACTCTGTTTGCAATTTCCTATTCAATCCAGCTAGGAATCTAGCCATGGTAGCTTCCTCTGGTTCTTCAATGTTAGCTCTTATGAATAAGATCTCTAAATCTTTGAAATACTGATCTACACTACGGCTTCCTTGAGTGAGTTTTTGCAAGTTTTGGTAGATGGTTCTTTCATAGTCTGAAGGAATGAATTTTTTTCTCATCTCAATTTTCATTTCTTCCCAAGTAGAGATTGATGCTTGTCTGGTTCTTCTCCTTACATTGCATAGTTGATCCCACCAAATTAAGGCATAATCTGCAAACTCTATACAGCGCACATTAGTCAAATTAGTATAATTTGTACAAGAGTATATGAGATCTACCTTTTTCTCACATTCAAAATATGCCTCAGCATCATTCGTTCCATGGAATGTGGGGATGTTCACTTTTGTTTTGATGAATTCATCTTGTTGTGGGTTATTCTTTTGATTCCCACGGTTTCATAACTGGTTGTATTCTTCCTCAATGTTATAGTCATCAAACCTTTGGTTTGGTTCTTCTTCTCTTTTATCAAAGATCTTCATAGGTATGAAATCCCTATTAAGCCATCTTCCTCTGCCTCTTCCTCTTTCCGGAGCAAAAGACCCACGGCTTTCAAGCCTATGTTCCGGTACATGTGATGTAAAGTAAACTTTCTTCACAAGTCTCCCACCAATCCACGCACAATTCTAATGTTATAAACAACAAACCTGGACTATACTAAGATCCAAAGAGAATTGAAACCAAATTTGATGTAATAGGTTGAGCCAAAAAAAATGCTAAGGGGTTGCCTTGGGCAATCCTTAACTTAATCTTAGGCTTTATGCAAGCAAGATGCAAGTACAAATGAACTAGAAGCACTCAAGTGTTCAAAAGTGAAAACAAATATATACTTTGAGTTTAAGAAGGAAACAAGACCAGTTCTTTTGCTCTTTGCACTTTTGATTATTTTATGCAAACTTTTATTTGGAATAAGCTTCTCTTTCTTTCTTTCTTTTTTCCTTGTTCAAAGCTATTCAAGGTGTATATATCTTGGTAAAATTGATTGATAAGGCTTTGTGTGTTTGGTGTGGATGGATATATAGATGTTTTTTGTGTGTATTAGGCTGTCAAGTTGTTCAAGATGAACAAATTGATTTTCTTTCTTGTCGAGGCTGCCAAATCAGATATTGAACACAAGAAAATGCAACTAAGCTCACCACACAATACAACTAAACAAACACAAAGTCTAAAACAAGTTAAGAGCTTCGATAACAACAAGAATATAGGATAGACCAAGGTAGAGATATAAGCAATGGAATGAATATAAGTAATGCGAAAAAGCTTCTAAAGGAAGAACTTAAAGTCCAAGAAAGTGTCTAAACATAAAGAAATTGAAATCCAACCAAATGAAATAAACAAACCATAAATCGTCACAAAGAAATAATCTTTAAGTGTTCTATGATATGTTTGTAGAAAATAAGCATATAAAGTTCTTTGCAATTGGCCCAACCATTGAGGAGATACATCCAGATTACTGAAGGTATGTCATAGAATTCGGTTGAAACAGTTCTTCCATTTGCATGCTCCTTTTGTTTATCAAGACGACCGATTTTGGAAAAATACAAAACATGAAAGTTGTAAATATTTGTCTTAACTTTGTAACACATCTTGAAAATCCTAATTTGGCCTTGTGGTTGGAGAGATACATCTATGCTACAAAAACTGGTCCGGCAGAAACTCACAATTCAAGATGGGCCTAAACTAATACAACATAAACTTTGACAAAGCAAAATAAAGAACACATTATATCTTAATGACATTTTACAATGGTTTTAAAAATTCTTATAAATCATGTTATAGGTTTAATAAGGTGAACGCAATGTATAAATTCCCTTGGTTCATCTTGTACATGTTTAAATAGGAAGGCGCCCACTTCATGCATTCGTTACTTAGTTTTACTTCTGGTTAAGGGTCCTTGATTTTGCATGTTTGTAACACTATGTGCATTCTCATTATCTTGACATGGATGAGGGTTATGGACCTCATCATCCCCCCTTCTTCAAAAGGATTCAACCTCGAATCTAAATCATCACCAAAAGGGGTAAGATCAGCAACGTTAAAAGTATGAGAAATTGAACCATACTTACTCTCTGGAAGGTCAAGGATGTGAGCATTATATCCAACCTTTTGAAGTACTCTGAAAGGGCCATCTCCTCTTGGCTTAAGCTTAAGTTTCCTTTCTCATGGAAATCTTTCTTTCCTTAAATGCAGTCAAACAAGATTACCAGGTTCAAACAAAACTTCCTTGCGTCCTTTGTTAGCTTGTTTTGCATACTGTTTGTTTTTCTTTTGAAGTAGTAGCTTAACCTGAGCATGCAGTTTCTTAATCAGTTCAGCCTTATTCTTACCATCAATACTTGCACGTTTATGAACAGGAATAGGCACAAGATCAAGTGGAGACAAAGGATTGAAACCATATACAACTTCAAACCGTGAATGTGTGGTGCCACTGTGAACACTTCTATTATAAGGAAATCCAATATATGGCAAGCAATCTTCCCAATTCTTATGGTTCTCCTGAACTATAGCACGCAATAATTGAGACAAAGTTCTATTCACAACTTCAGTTTTACCATCTGTTTGGGGGTGAGCAGTTGTAGAAAATAAGAGTTTTGTTCCAAGTTTACCCACAACACACACCAAAAGTGACTTAAGCACTCAGTATCTCTATCACTAACAATGGTTCTAGACTTCTAGACATGCCATGTAGACGTACAACTTCCTGAAAGAATAAGTTTGCAACGTGAGATGCAACATCAACCTTTTTACAAGCTATGAAGTGTGTCATTTTAGAAAATTTGTCAATGACAACAAACACACTATCACTTCCATTTTTTGATCTAGGTAATCCCAAGACAAAGTCCATAGATATATCAATCCAGGGTGACATAGGGACAGGTAATGGGGGTGTACAAACCATGTTAATGTGATGTAGATTTAGCTTTCTTGCAAGTTATACAACTTGCACAAACTTTCTCTACATCAACTCTCACATTTAGCTTTCTTGCAAGTTATACAACTTGCACAAACCTTCTCTACATCAACTCTCATAGAGGGCCAAAAGAAACGTTCCTTTAACATCTCTAATGCCTTGAAGATGCCAAAGTGGCCCATTAAACCTCCACCATTTGCTTCTTTGATAAGTATCTCCCTGATAGAACACTTAGGTATGCACAATTTTCTTTCTTTAAACAAATATCCATCATGTAAATAATACTTACCAAATGGAGAATCGGAACACGCATCAAATATTGACTGGAAGTCAGGATCAGATGTATACAATTCCTTGACGTACTCAAATCCAAGCAAATGAGATGACAATGTAGTAATCAAAGAAAATCTTCTAGATAATGCATCAGCTACAATGTTATCTTTTCCTTTCTTACGTTTTATCACATAAGTTAATTGTTCAATGAATTCAACCCATTTGGCATGCCTCTTGTTTAACTTTCCTTGGCTTTTAAGGAACTTAAGACTTTCGAGATCAGTATGAACCATAAAATTCTTATGTTGCAAATAATATTGCCAAGTCTGCAATGATCTAACCAGTGCATACAACTCTTTGTCATAGGTTGAATAATTCAATTGCACTCCCTTAAGCTTTTCACTAAATTTGCAATCCGTTGTTTAGACTATGATAGTACAGCTCCTATACCAACACCACTAGCATCACATTCAATTTCAAATGTTTCATCAAAGCTAGGTAGTCTTAGAATAGGTGCAGAAGTTAACCTTGATTTAAGTTCATCAAAGGCTTTCTGTTGTGACTCTCCCCACTGAAATCCTACGTCTTTTTTAACAATCTCATTCAAAGGTGCAGAAATAGTGGAAAAGTCCTTAACAAATCTTCTATAGAAACTAGCCAACCCATGAAAGCTTCTCACCTCTCCAACAATTGTGGGAATTGGCCATTCTAAAATTGAGTTCACTTTATCTTGGTCCATTTAAATTCCATTTGCACTAACCACAAATCCTAGAAACACAACTTTTTCCATACAAAAAGAACATTTCTTTAAATTTGCATATAATTGTCCTTTCTTCAACGCTTCAAAAACGTTTCTTAGGTGGCCTATGTGTTCATGCAAAGTCTTAGAGTAAATCAAGATATCATCAAAGCACACAACAACAAATTTCCAATGAACGCACGTAAGACTTCATTCGTTAATCTCATGAAAGTACTAGGTGCATTAGTTAAGCAAAATGGCATGACTAACCACTCATACAGTCCAAACTTAGTCTTAAACGCTGTTTTCCATCCATCACCTTCTCTAATCCGTACTTGAAAATAACCGCTTTTGAGATCAATCTTGGTAAAATTCTTAGCACCGTGCAATTCATCAAGCATATCATCAAGTCTAGGAATAGGGTACTTGTATTTTACAATTATCTTGTTGATGGCTCTACAATCGTACTTACTCTCAATGTACCAACTTTCTTTGGTACAACAATCACAGGAACAACACAAGGACTCATTCTTTCCCTCCCTTTTCCTTTGGCCAAGAGTTCTTCTACTTGGCGTTGAATTTCCTTCGTTTCAGCAGGGTTTGCTCTGTAAGCTGGCCGATTAGGCAGGATAGCACTAGGTATGAAGTCTATTTGGTGCTCAATTCCTCTTAAAGGCGGCAAAGCAGAAGGTTCTTCTTTAGGAAACAACCCTGAAACTCATCAAGCAAAGATACAACTCCACTTGGCAAAGTGGAGGGTAAGTCACTCATAGAAAATAAAGACTCCTTAAACTTTAAAACATAGACAATTTTCTTTGAGTTGATGGCATGTGAAAATTCACTTGGTTTGGCAAAGAAAGCAAATTTCTTTTGAGATTTGTCTTCATCAATGTTTACTACCTCTTTGCCTTTAGACTCATTTTCTTTCTTTCACCCTTAATACACTCCAAAAGTTCTTTTCTGCCTCTTTTTCCTTAGGATCATTACTGTTCTTACACATTCTCTTTTGGTCTTCAAACACCTTGTGTGGGGGTAATGCATGTAGCTTAAATAACTTACTGTTAAACCTGAGTGAATATCTGTTCAAGTATCCATTATAAGTAACTTTCTTTTCAAACTGCCATGATCTACCTAAAAGGATACGACTTGCATGCATAGGATCTACATCATATAAGATATCATATTTATACCCACCAACAGACAATGAGATCAAAAATTGTTTGTTAACACTCACTTCTCCACAATCATTCAACTAAGATAGTTTATAAGGGTGTGGGTGGTTAAGTAATGGCGAATCAAGTTTTCTAACGAGTTCAAAACTTGTCACATTAGTACATGATCCAGAGCCAATAATCAAAGTACAAACTTTTCTTTTAACCATGCAATGGATATGAAAAATGTTGTCTCTGTGTTGATCTTGCTCATCAATCTTAACATGTGCATTAAGAGCTCTTCTAACAACCAAGAATTCTTGTGATGCAAGCTCTTCATCCTCACTCACACTTTCCTCATTTTCATCATGATTTTCCTCAACATTAACATGTTACACTTCCTCATCATCAGAATAATATTTATTAGATGCTTCAATGAACATGATACGTTTAGGGTTGGGACATTGATTTGCAAAATGACCTTTGCCTAAACACTTAAAGCATTGAATGTCTCTAAATCTAGTAGTGGAATTAGAAATGTTACCTTGAACCTTGTTTTACCCTTTATCCAAGTTTTGTTGAGGTGGTTGAGATGGTATTTGATTTTGGTTGAGTCTTGCCTTGGAACCCACGACCTTGAGGTGCAGTTGGCCTAAAACTTGTGCCTTGATTTGTCCTAGACGGCATTTTTGGATAGGATGAAGAATTAGCTCGAAAAGATAAACTAGATTGAAAAGGTTTTACCTTGAGTTGTCTCTCAATCTTTTTAGCTTTATGAACCATGGAAGTCATATCAATATATGTGGTAAATTTAACTCTGTTTGCAATTTCCTATTCAATCCAGCTAGGAATCTAGCCATGGTAGCTTCCTCTGGTTCTTCAATGTTAGCTCTTATGAATAAGATCTCTAAATCTTTGAAATACTGATCTACACTACGGCTTCCTTGAGTGAGTTTTTGCAAGTTTTGGTAGATGGTTCTTTCATAGTCTGAAGGAATGAATTTTTTTCTCATCTCAATTTTCATTTCTTCCCAAGTAGAGATTGATGCTTGTCTGGTTCTTCTCCTTACATTGCATAGTTGATCCCACCAAATTAAGGCATAATCTGCAAACTCTATACAGCGCACATTAGTCAAATCAGTATAATTTGTACAAGAGTATATGAGATCTACCTTTTTCTCACATTCAAAATATGCCTCAGCATCATTCGTTCCATGGAATGTGGGGATGTTCACTTTTGTTTTGATGAATTCATCTTGTTGTGGGTTATTCTTTTGATTCCCACGGTTTCATAACTGGTTGTACTCTTCCTCAATGTTATAGTCATCAAACCTTTGGTTTGGTTCTTCTTCTCTTTTATCAAAGATCTTCATAGGTATGAAATCCCTATTAAGCCATCTTCCTCTGCCTCTTCCTCTTTCCGGAGCAAAAGACCCACGGCTTTCAAGCCTATGTTCCGGTACATGTGATGTAAAGTAAACTTTCTTCACAAGTCTCCCACCAATCCACGCACAATTCTAATGTTATAAACAACAAACCTGGACTATACTAAGATCCAAAGAGAATTGAAACCAAATTTGATGTAATAGGTTGAGCCAAAAAAAATGCTAAGGGGTTGCCTTGGGCAATCCTTAACTTAATCTTAGGCTTTATGCAAGCAAGATGCAAGTACAAATGAACTAGAAGCACTCAAGTGTTCAAAAGTGAAAACAAATATATACTTTGAGTTTAAGAAGGAAACAAGACCAGTTCTTTTGCTCTTTGCACTTTTGATTATTTTATGCAAACTTTTATTTGGAATAAGCTTCTCTTTCTTTCTTTCTTTTTTCCTTGTTCAAAGCTATTCAAGGTGTATATATCTTGGTAAAATTGATTGATAAGGCTTTGTGTGTTTGGTGTGGATGGATATATAGATGTTTTTTGTGTGTATTAGGCTGTCAAGTTGTTCAAGATGAACAAATTGATTTTCTTTCTTGTCGAGGCTGCCAAATCAGATATTGAACACAAAAAAATGCAACTAAGCTCACCACACAATACAACTAAACAAACACAGTCTAAAACAAGTTAAGAGCTTCGATAACAACAAGAATATAGGATAGACCAAGGTAGAGATATAAGCAATGGAATGAATATAAGTAATGCGAAAAAGCTTCTAAAGGAAGAACTTAAAGTCCAAGAAAGTGTCTAAACATAAAGAAATTGAAATCCAACCAAATGAAATAAACAAAACATAAATCGTCACAAAGAAATAATCTTTAAGTGTTCTATGATATGTTTGTAGAAAATAAGCATATAAAGTTCTTTGCAATTGGCCCAACCATTGAGGAGATACATCCAGATTACTGAAGGTATGTCATAGAATTCGGTTGAAACAGTTCTTCCATTTGCATGCTCCTTTTGTTTATCAAGACGACCGATTTTGGAAAAATACAAAACATGAAAGTTGTAAATATTTGTCTTAATTTGTAACACATCTTGAAAATCCTAATTTGGCCTTGTGGTTGGAGAGATACATCTATGCTACCAAAACTGGTCCGGTAGAAACTCACAATTCAAGATGGGCCTAAACTAATACAACATAAACATTGACAAAGCAAAATAAAGAACACATTATATCTTAATGACATTTTACAATGGTTCTAAAAATTCTTATAACTCATGTTATAGGTTCAATAAGGTGAACGCAATGTATAAATTCCCTTGGTTCATCTTGTACATGTTTAAATAGGAAGGCGCCCACTTCATGCATTCGTTTCTTAGTTTTACTTCTGGTTAAGGGTCCTTGATTTTGCATGTTTGTAACATTATTTGCATTCTCATTATCTTGACATGGATGAGGGTTATGGACCTCATCATCCCCCCTTCTTCAAAAGGATTCGACCTCGAATCTAAATCATCACCAAAAGGGGTAAGATCAGCAACGTTAAAAGTATGAGAAATTGAACCATACTTACTCTCTGGAAGGTCAAGGATGTGAGCATTATATCCAACCTTTTGAAGTACTCTGAAAGGGCCATCTCCTCTTGGCATAAGCTTAAGTTTCCTTTCTCATGGAAATCTTTCTTTCCTTAAATGCAGTCAAACAAGATTACCAGGTTCAAACAAAACTTCCTTGCGCCCTTTGTTAGCTTGTTTTGCATACTGTTTGTTTTTCTTTTAAAGTAGTAGCTTAACCTGAGCATGCAGTTTCTTAATCAGTTTAGCCTTATTCTTACCATCAATACTTGCACGTTTATGAACAGGAATAGGCACAAGATCAAGTGGAGACAAAGGATTGAAACCATATACAACTTCAAACCGTGAATGTGTGGTGTCACTGTGAACACTTCTATTATAAGGTAATCCAATATATGGCAAGCAATCTTCCAAATTCTTATGGTTCTCCTGAACTATAGCACACAATAATTGAGACAAAGTTCTATTCACAACTTTAGTTTTACCATCTGTTTGGGGGTGAGCAGTAGTAGAAAATAAGAGTCTTGTTCCAAGTTTACCCACAACACACGCCAAAAGTGACTTAAGCACTCAGTATCTCTATCACTAACAATGGTTCTAGACTTCTAGGCATGCCATGTAGACGTACAACTTCCTGAAAGAATAAGTTTGCGACATGAGATGCAACATCAACCTTTTTACAAGCTATGAAGTGTGTCATTTTAGAAAATCTGTCAATGACAACAAACACACTATCACTTCCATTTTTTGATCTAGGTAATCCCAAGACAAAGTCCATAGATATATCAATCCAAGGTGACATAGGGACAGGTAATTGGGTGTACAAACCATGTTAATGTGATGTAGATTTAGCTTTCTTGCAAGTTATACAACTTGCACAAACCTTCTCTACATCAACTCTCATAGAGGGCCAAAAGAAACGTTCATTTAACATCTCTAATGTCTTAAAGATGCCAAAGTGGCCCATTAAACCTCCTCCATGTGCTTCTTTGACAAGTATCTCCCTGATAGAACACTTAGGTATGTACAATTTTCTTTCTTTAAACAAATATCCGTCGTGTAAATAATACTTACCAAATGGAGAATCGGAACACGCATCAAATATTGACTGGAAGTCAGGATCAGATGTATACAATTCCTTGATGTACTCAAATCCAAGCAAATGAGATGACAATGTAGTAATCAAAGAAAATCTTCTAGATAATGCATCAGCTACAATGTTATCTTTTCCTTGCTTACATTTTATCACATAAGTTAATTGTTCAATGAATTCAACCCATTTGGCATGCCTCTTATTCAACTTTCCTTGGGTTTTAAGGAACTTAAGACTTTCGAGATCAGTATGAACCATAAACTCCTTATGTTGAAAATAATATTGCCAAGTCTGCAATGATCTAACCAGTGCATACAACTCTTTGTCATAGGTTGAATAATTCAATTGCGCTCCCTTAAGCTTTTCACTAAAATAAGCAATCCGTTGTTTAGACTATGATAGTACAGCTCCTATACCAACACCACTATCATCACATTCAATTTCAAATGTTTCATCAAAGCTAGGTAGTCTTAGAATAGGTGCAGAAGTTAACCTTGATTTAAGTTCATCAAAGGCTTTCTATTGTGACTCTCCCCACTGAAATCCTACGTCTTTTTTAACAATCTCATTCAAAGGTGCAGCAATAGTGGTAAAGTCCTTAACAAATCTTCTATAGAAACTAGCCAACCCATGAAAGCTTCTCACCTCTCCAACAGTTGTGGGAATTGACCATTCTAAAATTGAGTTCATTTTATCTTGGTCCATTTAAATTCCATTTGCACTAACCACAAATCCTAGAAACACAAATTTTTCCATACAAAAAGAACATTTCTTGAAATTTGCATATAATTGTCCTTTCTTCAACGCTTCAAAAACGCTTCTTAGGTGGCCTATGTGTTCATGCAAAGTCTTAGAGTAAATCAAGATATCATCAAAGCACACAACAACAAATTTCCAATGAACGCACGTAAGACTTTATTCATTAATCTCATGAAAGTACTAGGTGCATTAGTTAAGCAAAATGGCATGACTAACCACTCATACAATCCAAACTTAGTCTTAAACGCTGTTTTCCATTCATCACCTTCTCTAATCCGTACTTGAAAATAACCGCTTTTGAGATCAATCTTGGAAAAATTCTTAGCACCGTGCAATTCATCAAGTATATCATCAAGTCTAGGAATATGGTATGTGTATTTTACAGTTATCTTGTTGATGGCTCTACAATCATACACACTCTCAATGTACCAACTTTCTTTGGTACAACGATCACAGGAACAACACAAGGACTCATTCTTTCCCTCCCTTTTCCTTTGGCCAAGAGTTCTTCTACTTGGCATTGAATTTCCTTTGTTTCAGCAGGGTTTGCTCTGTAGGCTGGCCGATTAGGTAGGACAGCACTAGGTATGAAGTCTATTTGGTGCTCAATTTCTCTTAAAGGCGGCAAAGCAGAAGGTTCTTCTTTAGGAAACAACCCTGAAACTCATCAAGCAAAGATACAACTCCACTTGGCAAAGTGGAGGGTAAGTCACTCATAGAAAATAAAGACTCCTTAAACTTCAAAACATAGACAATTTTCTTTGAGTTGATGGCATGTGACAATTCACTTGGTTTGGCAAAGAAAGAAAATTTCTTTTGAGATTTGTCTTCATCAATGTTTACTATCTCTTTGCCTTTAGACTCATTTTTCTTTCTTTCATCCTTATTACACTCCAAAAAGTTCTTTTCTGCCACTTTTCCCTTAGGATCATTCCTGTTCTTACACATTCTCTTTTGACCTTCAAACACCTTGTGTGGGGGTAATGCATGTAGCTTAAATAACTTACTGTTAAACCTGAATGAATATCTGTTCAAGTATCCATTATAAGTAACTTTCTTTTCAAACTGCCATGGTCTACCTAAAAGGATACGACTTGCATGCATAGGATCTACATCATATAAGATATCATCTTTATACCCAGCAACAGACAATGAGATCAAAAATTGTTTGCTAACACTCACTTCTCCACAATCATTCAACTAAGATAGTTTATAAGGGTGTGGGTGGTTAAGTAATGGCGAATCAAGTTTTCAAACGAGTTCAAAACTTGTTACATTAGTACATTATCCAGAGTCAATAATCAAAGTACAAACTTTTCCTTTAACCATGCAATGGATATGAAAAATGTTGTCTCTGTGTTGATCTTGCTCATCAATCTTAACATGTGCATTAAGAGCTCTTCTAACAACCAAGAATTCTTTTGATGCAAGCCCTTCATCCTCACTCACACTTTCCTCATTTTCATCTTGATTTTCCTCAACATTAACATGTTACACTTCCTCATCATCAGAATAGTATTTATTAGATTCTTCAATGAACATCATACGTTTATGGTTGGGACATTGATTTGCAAAATGACCTTTGCCTAAACATTTAAAGCATTGAATGTCTCTAAATCTAGTAGTGGAATTAGAAATGTTACCTTTAACCTTGTTTTACCCTTTATCCAAGTTTTTTTTGAGGTGGTTGAGATGGTATTTGATTTTGGTTGAGTTTTGCCTTGGAACCCACGACCTTGAGGTGCAGTTGGCCTAAAACTTGTGCCTTGATTTGTCCTAGACGGCATTTTTGGATAGGATGAAGAATTAGCTCAAAAAGATAATCTAGATTGAAAGGGTTTTACCTTGAGTTGTCTCTCAATCTTTTCAGCTCTATGAACCATGGAAGTCATATCAATATATGTGGTAAATTTAACTCTGTTTGCAATTTCCTATTCAATCCAGCTAGGAATCTAGCCATGGTAGCTTCCTCTGGTTCTTCAATGTTAGCTCTTATGAATAAGATCTCTAAATTTTTGAAATAATGATCTACACTACGGCTTCCTTGAGTGAGTTTTTGCAAGTTTTGGTAGATGGTTCTTTCATAGTCTGAAGGAATGAATTTTTTTCTCATCTCGATTTTCATTTCTTCCCATGTAGAGATTGGTGCTTGTCTGGTTCTTCTCCTTACATTGTGTAGTTGATCCCACTAAATTAAGGCATAATCTGCAAACTCTATAGCTGCATAGCGCACATTAGTCAAATCAGTATAATTTGTACAAGAGTATATGAGATCTACCTTTTTCTCCCATTCAAAATATGCCTCGGCATCATTCGTTCCATGGAATGTGGGGATGTTCACTTTTGTTTCGATGAATTCGTCTTCTTGTGGGTTATTCTTTTGATTCCCACGGTTTCATAACTGGTTGTACTCTTCCTCAATGTTATAGTCATCAAAACTTTGGTTTGGTTCTTCTTCTCTTTTATCAAAGATCTTCATAGATATGAAATCCCTATTAAGCCATCTTCCTCTGCCTCTGCCTCTTCCTCTTTCAGGAGCAAAAGACCCACGGCTTTCAAGCCTATGTTCCGGTACATGTGATGTAAAGTAAACTTTCTTCACAAGTCTCCCACCAATTCACGCACAATTCCAATGTTATAAACAACAAACCTGGACTATACTAAGATCCAAAGAGAATTGAAACCAAATTTGATGTAATAGGCTGAGCCAAAAAAATGCTAAGGGGTTGCCCTGGGCAATCCTTAACTTAATCTTAGGCTTTATGCAAGCAAGATGCAAGTACAAATGAACTAGAAGCACTCAAGTGTTCAAAAGTGAAAACAAATATATACTTTGAGTTTAAGAAGGAAACAAGACCAGTTCTTTTGCTCTTTGCACTTTTGATTATTTTATGCAAACTTTTCTTTGAAATAAGCTTCTCTTTCTTTCTTTCTTTTTTCCTTGTTCAAAGCTATTCAAGGTGTATATATCTTGGTAAAATTGATTGATAAGGCTTTGTGTGTTTGGTTTGGACGGATATATTGATGTTTTTTTGTGTGTATTAGGATGTCAAGTTGTTCAAGATGAACAGATTGATTTTCTTTCTTTTCGAGGATGTCAAATCAGATATTGAACACAAGAAAATGCAACTGAGCTCACCGCACAATACAACTAAACAAACACAAAGTCTAAAACAAGTTAAGAGCTTCGATAACAACAAGAATATAGGATAGACCAAGGTAGAGATATAAGCAATGGAATGAATATAAGTAATGCGAAAAAGCTTCTAAAGAAAGAACTTAAAGTCCAAGAAAGTGTCTAAACATAAAGAAATTGAAATCCAACCAAATGAAATAAACAAACCATAAATCGTCACAAAGAAATAATCTTTAAGTGTTCTATGATATGTTTGTAGAATTCACAGAATTCAGTAGAAACAGTTCTTCCATTTGCATGCTCCTTTTGGTTATCAAGACGACCGATTTTGGAAAAATACAAAACATGAAAGTTGTAAATATTTGTCTTAAATTTCTAACTCATCTTGAAAATCCTAATTTGGCCTTGTGGTTGGATAGATACATCTATGCTACCAAAACTGGTCCTGCAGAAACTCACAATTCGAGATGGGCCTAAACTAATACAACATAAACATTGACAAAGCAAAATAAAGAACACATTATATCTTAATGACATTTTACAATGGTTTTAAAAATTCTTATAAATCATGTTATAGGTTCAATAAGGTGAACCCAATGTATAAATTCCCTTGGTTCATCTTGTACATGTTTAAATAGGAAGGCCCCCACTTCATGCATTAGTTTCTTAGTTTTACTTCTGGTTAAGGGTCCTTGATTTTGCATGTTTGTAACATTATGTGCATTCTCATTATCTTGACATGGATGAGGGTTATGGACCTCATCATCCCCCCTTCTTCAAAAGGATTCGACCTCGAATCTAAATCATCACCAAAAGGGGTAAGATCAGCAACGTTAAAAGTATGAGAAATTTAACCATACTTACTCTCTGGAAGGTCAAGGATGTGAGCATTATCTCCAACCTTTTGAAGTACTCTGAAAGGGCCATCTCCTCTTTGCATAAACTTAGGTTTCCTTTCTCATGGAAATCTTTCTTTCCTTGAATGCAGTCAAACAAGATTACCTGGTTCAAACAAAACTTCCTTGCATCCTTTGTTAGCTTGTTTTGCATACTGTTTGTTTTTCTTACCATCAATACTTGCACGTTCATGAACATGAATAGACACAAGATCAAGTGGAGACAAAGGATTGAAACCATATACAACTTCAAACGGTGAATGTGTAGTGCCATTGTGAACACTTCTATTATAAGCAAATTCAATATATGGCAAGCAATCTTCCAAATTCTTAAGGTTCTCCTGAATTATAGCACGAAATAATTGAGACAAAGTTCTATTCACAACTTCAGTTTGACCATCTGTTTGGGGGTGAGCAGTAGTAGAAAATAAGAGTTTTATTCCACGTTTGCCCCACAATACACGCCAAAAGTGACTTCAGAACTGAGTATCTCTAGCACTAACAATGGTTCTAGGCATGCCATGTAGACGTACAACTTCCTGAAAGAACAAGTTTACGACGTGAGATGCATCATCAACCTTTTTACAAGCTATGAAGTGTGCCATTTTAGAAAATCTATCAGACAACAAACACACTATCACTTCCATTTTTTGATCTTAGTAATCCCAAGACAAAGTCCATAGATATATCAATCCAAGGTGACATAGGGACAGGTAATGGGGTGTACAAACCATGTTGATGTGACGTAGATTTAGCTTTCTTGCAAGTTATACAACTTGCACAAACCTTCTCTACATCAACTCTCATATGGGGCAAAAAGAAACGTTCCTTTAACATTTCTAATGTATTAAAGATGCCAAAGTGGCCATTAAACCACGACCAAGTGCTTTTTTGACAAATATCTCTCTGACAGAACACTTAGGTATGCACTATTTTCTTTCTTTAAACAAATATCCATCATGTAAATAATACTTACCAAATGGAGAATCGACACATGCATCAAATATTGACTGAAAGTCAGGATTATATGTATACAATTCCTTGATGCACTCAAATTCAAGCAAATGAGATGACAATGTAGTAATCAAAGAATATCTCCTTGATAATGCATCAGCTACACTATTATCTTTTCCTTTCTTATATTTTATCACATAAGTTAATTGTTCAATGAATTCAACCCATTTGGCATGCCTCTTGTTTAACTTTCCTTGGCTTCTAAGGAACTTAAGACTTTCGTGATCAGTATGAACCACAAACTCCTTATGTTGCAAATAATATTGCCAAGTCTGCAATGATATAACTAGTGCATACAACTCTTTTTCATAGGTTGAATAATTCAATTGCGCTCCCTTAAGCTTTTCACTAAATTTGCAATCCGTTGTTTAGACTATGATAGTACAGCTCCTATACCAACACCACTAGCATCACATTCAATTTCAAATGTTTCATCAAAGCTAGGTAGTCTTAAAATAGGTACAGAAGTTAACCTTGCTTTAAGTTCATGAAAGGCTTTCTGTTGTGACTCTCCCCCACTGAAATCCTACGTCTTTTTTAACAATCTCATTCAAAGGTGCAGCAATAGTGGAAAAGTCTTATCTTCTATAAAAACTAGCCAACCCATGAAAGCTTCTCACCTCTCCAACAGTTGTGGGAATTGGTCATTCTAAAATTGAGTTCACTTTTTCTTGGTCCGTTTCAATTCCATTTGCACAAACCACAAATCCTAGAAACACAACTTTTTCCATACAAAAAGAACATTTCTTGAAATTTGCATATAATTGTTCTTTCTTGAACGCTTCAAAAACGGTTCTTAGGTGGCCTATGTGTTCATGCAAAGTCTTAGAGTAAATCAAGATATCATCAAAGTACACAACAACAAATTTTCCAATGAACGCACGTAAGACTTCATTCATTAATCTCATGAAAGTACTAGGTGCATTAGTTAAACAAAATGGCATGACTAACCACTCATACAATCCAAATTTAGTCTTAAATCCAGTTTTCCATTCATCACCTTCTCTAATCCGTACTTGAAAGTAACCGCTTTTAAGATCAATCTTGGTAAAATACTTAGCACTGTGCAATTCATCAAGCATACCATCAAGTCTAGGAATAGGGTACATGTATTTTACAGTTATCTTGTAGATGGCTCTACAATCAGTACATACTCTCCATGTAACAACTTTCGTTGGTACAACGATCACAGGAAAAACACAAAGAACTCATTCTTTCCCTCGCTTTTCCTTTGGCCAAGAGTTCTTCTACTTGGCGTTGAATTTCCTTCGTTTCAGCAGGGTTTGCTCTGTAGGCTGGCCTATTAGACAGGATAGCACCAGGTATGAAGTCTATTTGGTGCTCAATTCCTCTTAAAGGCGGCAAAGCAGAAGGTTCTTCTTCAGGAAACAACCCTGAAACTCATCAAGCAAAGATACAACTCCACTTGGCAAAGTGGAGGGTAAGTCACTCATAGAAAATAGATACTCCTTAAACTTCAAAACATAGACAATTTTCTTTGAGTTGATGGCATGTGACAATTCACTTGGTTTGGCAAAGAAAGCGAATTTCTTTTGAGATTTGTCTTCATCAATGTTTACTATCTCTTTGCCTTTAGACTCATTTTTCTTTCCTTCACTCTTAATACACTCAAGAAATTTTTTTCTGCCTCTTTTTCCTTAGGATCATTCATGTTCTTACACATTCTCTTTTGATCTTCAAATACCTTGTGTGGGGGTAATGCATGTAGCTTAAACAACTTATTGTTAAACTTGATTGAATACCTATTCAAGTATCCATCATAAGTAACTTTCTTATCAAACTGCCATGGTCTACCTAAAAGGATATGACTTGCATGCATAGGAGCTGCATCACATAAGATATCATCTTTATACCCACCAACAGACAATGAGATCAAAAATTGTTTGCTAACACTCACTTCTCCACAATCATTCAACCAAAATAGTTTATAAGGGTGTGGGTGGTTAAGTAATGGCAAATCAAGTTTTCTAACGACTTTAACATTTGCCACATTAGTACATGATCCAGAGTCAATAATCAAAGTACAAACTTTTCCTTTAACCATGCAATGGATATGAAAAATGTTGTCTCTGTGTTGATCCTGCTCATCAATCTTAACATGTGCATTAAGAGCTCTTCTAACAACCAAGAATTCTTTTGATGCAAGCCCTTCATCCTCACTCAATCTTTCCTCATTTTCATCATGATTTTTCTCAACATTAACATGTTCCACTTCCTCATCATCAGAATAATATTCATTAGATTCTCCAATGAACATGATACGTTTAGGGTTGGGACATTGATTTTCAAATGACCTTTACCTAAACATTTAAAGCATTGAATATATCTAAATCTAGTAGTGGAATTAGAAATGTTACCTTCAATCTTGTTTTTTCCTTTATCCAAGTTTTGTTGAGGTGGTTGAGGTGGTCTTTGATTTGGTTGAGTCTTGCCTTGGAACCCACGGCCTTGAGGTGCAGTTGGTCGAAAACATGTGCCTTGATTTGTCCTATATGGCATTCTTGGATAGGATGAAGAATTAGCTCGAAAAGATAAACTAGATTGAAAGGGTTTTAACTTGGGTTGTCTCTCAATCTTTTCAGCTTTATGAACTCATGGAAGTCATATCAATATATATGGTAAGTTCAACTCTGTCTGCAATTTCCTTATTCAATCCAGCTAAGAATCTAGCCACTGTAGCTTCCTCTGGTTCTTCAATGTTAGCTCTTATGAATAAGATCTCTAACTCTTTGAAATACTCATCTACGCTACGGCTTCCTTGAGTGAGTTTTTGCAAGTTTTGGTAGATGGTTCTTTCATAGTATGAAGGAATGAATTTTTTTCTCATCTCAATTTTCATTTCTTCCCAAGTAGAGATTGGTGCTTGTCTGGTTCTTCTCCTTACATTGTGTAGTTGATCCACCAAATTAAGGCATAATCTGCAAACTCTATAGCTGCATAGCGCATTTTAGTTAAATCAGTATAATTTGTACAAGAGTATATGAGATCTACCTTTTTCTCCCATTCAAAATGTGCCTCAGCATCATTCGTTCCATGGAATGTGGGGATGTTCACTTTTGTTTTGATGAATTCGTCTTCTTCTGGTTATTCTTTTGATTCCCACGGTTTCGGAACTGTTTGTACTCTTCCTCAATGTTATAGTCATCAAACCTTTGGTTTGATTCTTCTTCTCTTTCATCAAAGATCCTCATTGGTATGAAATCCCTATTAAGCCATCTTCCTCTGCCTCTGCCTCTTCCTCTTTCCAGAGCAAAAGACCCACGGCTTTCAAACCTATGTTTAGGTACATGTGATGTTTGTCCTTTAAGTAAAGGATTTTCTGGATGAGATAGTGACTGTTTTTCTAGGCCCTCTACACGGCTACTCATCAATTTCATTTCCCATAATATCTTTTGCATTAGTTGTGCCAAATCATCCACATTTGTGGGGCAATCTTTCTCCTTCTTTGTTAAGGCCCATGGTACTCTCAGGTGTCTTATCAATGGTACAATTACCTGAATTTGAACAAGAAAAAAAACAAAGAAAAAGGAATACTAACACAAAGACAAAAGAAACTTGATTATGTTAGTGGAAAACCAAAAAAACAAGTGTTTGTTCCTCTCTCTCTCTCCTTTTGTAGTTCACACAATCTTGTTTCTCCTTGAAGAATCTGAGGATAGAACAACTCAAAGCAAACTTGCCAAGTGAGTATCAATTCCGATAACTTCAATCATGTAAAGTAAACTTTCTTCACAAGTCTCCCACCAATTCACTCACAATTCCAATGTTACAAACAACAAACTTGGACTGCAGTAAGATTCAAAGAGAATTGAAACCAAATTTGATGTAATAGGCTGAGCCAAAGAAATGCTAAGGGGTTGTCCTGGGCAATCCTTAACTTAATCTTAGGCTTCATGCAAGCTAGATGCAAGTACAAATGAACTGGAAGCACTCAAGTGTTCAAAAGTGAGAACAAATGGGTACTTTGAGTTTATGAAGGAAACAAGACCAGTTCTTTTGCTCTTTGCACTTTTGGTTATTTTGTGCAAACTTTTCTTTGAAATAAGCTTCTCTTTCTTTCTTTCTTTCTTTGCCTTGTTCAAAGCTATTCAAGGTGTATATATCTTGGTAAAATTGATTGATAAGGCTTTGTGTGTTTGTTTTGGATGGATATATTGATGTTTTTTGTGTGTAGTAGGCTGTCAAGTTGTTCAAGATGAACAAATTGATTTTCTTTCTCGTCCAGGCTGCCAAATCGGATATTGAACACAAGAAAATGCAATTAAGCTCATCACACAATACAACTAAACAAACACAAAGTCTAAAACAAGTTAAGAGCTTTAATAACAACAAGAATATAGGATAGACCAAAGTAGATATATAAGCAATGGACTGAATATAAGTAATGCGGAAAATCTTCTAAAGAAAGAACTTAAAGTCCAAGAAAGTGTCTAAACATAAAGAAATTGAAATCCAACCAAATGAAATAAACAAACCATAAATCATCACAAAGAAATAATCTTTAAGTGTTTTGTGATATGTTTGTCCTTAGTCCTTCCCAATTTCATATAGGTCCAGCATTACGGTAATTTCTAAGAGTCCAATCTGACCTTATATCACCAATTTCATGTAGGTCCAGTGTTACAGTTATTTTGCATAGTCCAATCCAACCTTATGTAGAGAAAAAGGGGGTTTGAGTGATTTCAAAATATATGATTTAAATGAGCTTAAAAACGTGCATAAGATAAATGTGCATGATATATTGCATATTACTTGCCTTATATAGTTCATATATAATGTTGTCGTACTAACGAGCCATGAAGCTTTAAAGCTTACATCAAATGGCAAACATTTGTTGTGTTTATACTATTTTCAGGTGCCACCATTAATGAACTTAACTAGTTCATTAAGTGAAGTACTTAGTTAATTAAACTAAGTAGTTCATTAAAGGAAGCTACATTTGGACAAGGCACAAAGGCAACAAGACTAAGAAAGGAAAGTCTCCTCCTCCTCTCTTCATCTAATATACACGCCTACATACATATATAAATATATATTTTCAGATTTTTTTGAAAAAGGCACATACACATGTATTCCAACGTACTACCGACACGTTATATATTTTACGTACGTACGTTAACGTCACACCATCATACTTATCTCATATTTATGAGTATATTCAGGTCTTATATCATATGATACAAGTCATGGTGATGACAAATTAAATACGACACGTTAAAAGGATCGAAAATTGTCGTATCGGGCGAATACCGAAACTTCGCCAACGTATCACGTACTTGCCATAAATAGATGGCCAGTCCCTACACCTCAAAAATCATTATTATTTTCGTGGCTATGATGCTATTTCCAGCCATAAAATCATTCCATGTTGGCACACACAAATCACCCCACATTAAGGCCAAATTGTGGAGATTCTAATTTCAATTTTGTCACATGTAAATGGCGCCACTTTAATCAGCCTTATAAGCTGAATATTAAAGTTTATATTATGTATATTACGTGTAACATAATATATATAACATGTACGAAAAATTGGAATTTAATTAGAGAAAAATCGGGTAATCGATAAACATCAAAAATTCGGTTTTCTACGTACACAATACATGGAACATTTTTGGTACATCATACGACACGTATCTAGACACTTTTTACATATGTCATACATCTTAAAGTGTTTTAGAAAATTAAATTAAGGGCTGATTGGAATATAACATGTGTGTATTATTAAATGTGCACTATTTTACAAAGTTTGCAAAAATAAAATTCAGCACATGCATATACATGTTGTACACGCCTATACAGCTGAGATGGAGCATATGTGGAGCCTTGTTGGCATATTGATTGGTCAAGAATCAATCATACAATGTTGGTGATTTAAAGAAAGAAGCTACAAAAGGTAATGTTTCAAATTTTATCTCATTTGAAACACATGCTGAAAATTTCAGCATGTGTAGTTATAGCTGGCCGATTTTCATGATTAATGAGCATATAATTTGTGTCTTGAAACATGTGATCAATTGGAAGAAGAATTGGAAGTAATTTGAATAAGATATAAAGTCATAAAGTGTGATATCTTGAATATCACACATGCTGAAAAATTTCAGCGTGTGTGTATGCACCTTGGCCGATTTTGTGGTCACATTAGTGTCCAATTTCATTTCCAAAAATGATGAGAATATTTGATACTAATTGGTGATTTGTTTTAAAAGAAAAATCAATGAAAATTTGGAAGAAATTTTAATTATATCACCATGTATCACATGCTGAAATTTCAGCATGACAAGTCCCCATTATGGCCGAAATTTTTACCTTGTTTGGATAAATTTTATCTTGCTTGATTTGGGTGATAATCTTATGAGTTATGGCAATTATTTTATGATGATTTTGGCACATGGTTTTAGTGGAATTCTCAGATTTTCCAAGTCATCAAATGATGACAACATTCAACCAATCAATGAGTGCCAAGTAAGCAAAGGTTAAATGATCATCCAATGAGAAGGTGCCAAGTAAGCAAGATCATGTCACAATGATGCTACACATTCTCCCAAGGACTTAGAAGATAATTTTCAAGAGGGGAAGGACCAATGGGGGACGGCTACGATGCTTAAAAAGGAAATGAAGAAGAGCAAAACAAAGACAAGAACAAGCGTTATACTCTTGAAGATCAAAAAAACGCCTAAAGCCTTCTTCTCTCTACACTTCTTTCTTTCTTCTTTCTAAAAGCCTATTGTACTTACATTCATATTCTTGAATAGGCTTATCTTAGACCACCACACATTCTATATCTTTGTAAAAGATTGATCAAGGTGTGATCAATCTTCAATCTTGCAAGGTGGTGGTGTTCGTGCGTATTGTATTCATCATACAAGGTTTGTAAAGGGTTGGAGTTGGTGTGTAACTCTATCAACCCTGTGGTAAGGTGTATTTGTGTTATGTGACTAGTTTGAACCGAGGAAGGTGTTCCTCGAAGACTGGAGTAGGTTGTTTATAACCGAACCAGTATAAAATTCTCGGTGTCATTTACTTTCAGCACTTATATTCTGTTTCAGCACTGTTTACTCTTTTTGATTACGTTCGTAAAAATAGTAAATGTTTTTCAAAAATTACGAAACTTTTCAGAAACATAGTCACACGTCTTACGGTTAATTTGGCATAAGTTTCAACCCTTTTGGATAAGTATAAGTCAATCAAACATTCAAAGTTCTGAGACTAGTGCAGTCTGATTTTCAGGCTTGCAAAGGTTGAGACTTTGAGTGTATTTGACTAACTTCTTGAACGAATTTTTCAAAACTGTTTCAACCCATTTAAATACAACATATAAGGGGTTAGTGGTTAAAATTTCAGAGCAATTGGAGTTAAGTACAAATAGGAATAAATTTTTCAAAACAGTCTACCGTTTCTGGTAGATTCGCGCAATCTGACCACCAACAATTTTTGAAGGGGTTAAAGGTTGAATTTAAATCTGACATTTTTAGGAGACACTCATAACATCTGAGCTAAGTTCTCTCAAAATTTCAGAATTTTTGAAGACCTACAACCTTGTTTTAAAAACGTTTTAAAACTGGTCCCGAAAACAGAATCTGTTTTCAGAAGTTGAGTTTTTGATCAAAACAATTTTAAAAACCACACTTTCCGCACCAACTATTCAACCCCCCTTCTAGTGGTGCCTTACAGATCCTACACCTTATATGTAGCGCCCCGTACTCGGCTACCCCTCGTACGGTGCACCTGCCGTACTTTCCCTTTCAGAAAAGTACAAAGCGTCGATACTTAACTCGTAAAACCCATGGATAAACATGGATTACAAAGTCACGATCTTAAGAGGTAGATAAAAATACGGCAGAATTTGAAACTTTTACATAAATCATTTTATACATCCGACATAAGTTTTACAACCACATTCATTACATCAGTACTTCTGCAATCATCGCTTCCAACATAAATCCGTCATATTATGAATCCATCATAATAGAATCCCTAAGCTGTCATCCACTCATATTCTCACGGATGTGGGATCCTATGCTCGTCATCAATCCTTGCTACCCCGTTTCCTGTAAACTCTGGGAGGAAAAATAGGGGGGTGAGTGACAAAGTCACCAGCAAGTACACCATAAACAATCATGCATTAAATGGAAAGTACATACAAGAACCGAACCCCCAAAATTTGGTCTCTTACCATCATACCTGTCTTTCCATTTAAATGCCACCAAGGTAATAGAAGCATCACTTGATCATAAAGGGAATAAGATCATAGCTTACATAACAACAACAATAAGATCGTAACTTAGGTAACGAAAGATCATGACCTAAGTAACATTATGTCTAGCGTTTAGCTAGCATCTCATCCCTTCCGTCAATAGCCACTAAGGCAATAAAATCATAACTTAGTCATGTAGCACGTAAAGACATAACTCAGGGCACAGACTCGACATCATGCTCATGACCATATGCAATGTGTATGAGTATGCAAATGCAGTGCATAATGAAAACATGAAAATACTTGAACTTTCTTTCTTTCTTTTAAATCATGCTCATCTTAAAACAAGAGAGTGTGTCAGCCTATTATACCGGGCATGACTTGGTTCTTATAACATGATCACCTTCAGGTCTATTATACCGGCCCTGGCTCGGTTCTTACACTCTTCAGACCTATTATACCGGGCCTGGATCGGTTCTTATAATCTTCAGACCTATTATACCGGGCCTGGATCGGTTCTTATAATCTTCAGACCTATTATACCGGGCCTGGATCGGTTCTTATCATCATGATCATCTTCAGACCTATTATACCGGGCCTGGCTCGGTTCTTATAACTCTTCAGATCAATTAACCCCGGATCTGGAGCGGGTTAAGCTGGCCAGAAATAAATGGTACCATAGGAATCTTTTCGCAATCGTAAACCTCTCTTTCAAAGTACTTTCTTTCAAAACTCAAAACTTCTTTTCAAAAGATCTTTCTCATCATTCTTTTTCATAAAATCAGTTTCGTGAACTGTATGAACTTGGACAATGCGATGTATGATATGCAACATGCGACTCGTGAACAAATACATCATAACACGCATATGCTGACTCGTCTCTTAAGCTGGAAAAACTGTCCAGCAATCATACTCTGTTCATACAGCCTCATGCTCATCAATTCGTGCTCATTTTCATCAACTCATATCATACACATGCATAATGAAGTCTTAGACACATGCCATAAAAATTTCGTAACATTCCGAAACGTCTAACGACCTCAAAACATCAAGTATCATCAAAGGTACTGCTGAAATCAGCAGGGCAATACCGCCTTACCTCATTTTTATGGATCATAAAACCTTAATCAATTTGATCCAACACCTAGAAAACATAGCTAACATACCACGGAACAATATTCCTAAGGCTAAACATCACATTTAAGCTTAAAAGAGCAAGATCGAAGCCTTACAACTTATGACATCAAACTGTCCTGTTTTCCAGTTTTGTACCACTAACTTCAACTCAGTTGTTAACCATCAAAATGGTGGTTTTATGCTGATTTATTTACATGAACATGTACATCTATACCTTAAGTAACTACCGTAAAATTTCCAAGGCAATCCAATAAACTTAAAGGGGTTATCTAATTACTTTCCCAAAATGGGTACATGCAGAAACTGGAATGACCAGTTGGATCACGAAATGAATTGTGACCAAACCACATATCCTTTTTCCAAAATTCCAACTCACAGATGTCATACACACATCAAGATATCATCATACCAAAAATCAGCTCATTTGAACATTCCTAAGGTGCATTTTCGAGCCACACAACTTACTACTCAAAACTGTCCTGTTCCAGCGACTCTGTTTGAGCAGTTTTACCAAGAACTTCATTAAAAATAATCCACAACTTCTTTTACTACAATTCCAACTCACACATTTCATAAACATATAAGGCTATCATCATACCAAAAATTAGCCCATTTGAACACTCCTAAGGCCCCTTTTCATGTCGTTCAACAAGCAACATAAATCTGTCCAGCTCCAGTACTTCTGTTTGACCAATTCTTACTAAGCATTTCATTTAGGACAAACCACAACTCCTTTTAATGAGATTCCAAATCACACATTTCATAAACATACAAATCTATCACCATACCAAAAATTAGTCAATTTGCACCTTCCTAAGGTTCTTTTTCAGGTCGTTCAACATGACACATAAAACTGCTCATCTCCAGTGCTTCTGTTTGACCACTTCTTACTAAAAACTTCATTAAGGACAAACCACAACTCCTTTCATTGAAATTCCAACTCACACATTTCATATACATATGAGGCTAACATCACACCAAAAATTAGCCAATGTAAATACTCCTAAGATTCATTTTCAGGTCATGCAAAACGTCACACTGTTCTGCCCAGTTCCAGTAATTTCTTCTTGAGCAGTTTTACCAAAAGATTTATTAAAAATAAACCATAACTCTTTTTACTGCAATTCCAACTCTCACTTGTACTACACACATAGAGCTAGTGTCATGTCAAAATTTAGCTTAATTGAACCTTCTAAGGTTCATTCTCAAGTCACACAATCAGCAACACAAATCTGCCAGCCCCAGTAGTTTCAGCACTTCTTCACCTTTTTATTGTCCAAGCATTCTTCCACCAATTTCATTCATTAAGATGACTTACTATACATCAAATACACATTTAAACATAGTTATTCCAAGCCTCATAACTCATTTTAGGCTACACATTACTCATACCAACAGTCTTGCCATATATGCTTAGGACATATCACTTTTCATATCAACACTTTTCTTTACATAAACTAAGTTCATGTCTTGTTCTTAGAATCTTCAACTAAGATTCTTAACTTAAAAATGGCTAGTCATTCAAGCATGCACTTCACAAATAAGGCAAGATTGGCTAGAGTATACTTGCCTCCTTGGAGCTTAGAGATTTTCCTTAGCTTGCACCTTGGTTGATATGGAGTCAAGTCCTCCTCCACCTTATTCCAAATGAAGCTTGGAGATGGATTCAACCCATCAAGACGTTGTCTTCTCCTTAGTGGCTTGAAGAATCTTCTCCTATTGTCCTAGATGAGTTCTTGAAGTTTGAAGATGAAGATAGCCTTGACACTCCTAGCTCCCACTATGGCCGAAATATATGATGATGTTAGAGGAGTGGTATAAGTTTCGTAAGTCTTGAATGGTTTGCTTATGAGAGCTCTTGAGAGTGTTCAAAACTTGGAGATGAAGAAGAGCTCCATGGATGAACTTGAAGATGTAAGAGAGCTTCTTAGTAGAAGAAGTCTTCTTGAGGAAGACAAGGGAAAGGGGGGGGCGTGCCTTAAGGAGGGAGAGAGACAAGGAGACATGAAGCTTCCAAGGTGTGCATTGAGAAAAGAGAGCCTCCTTTGTGTCTTGAACATTAACTACTCCATGTCCCCCATTTGTTTTGTTTTATTTTATTCCAAGACAACTTGTCTTGTCTTTCCTTTTGTTTATTTTATTTTATTTCTTAAATAAGAGTTTGTTATTTTAGTTCAACTATAGTTACTTTATGCCAACTATAGTTACTTTATGTCAACTATAGTTACTTTATGTCAACTATAGTTACTTTATGGCCAACCTTGGTTACTTTACCCAACTAGAGTTACCTTGTAGTAATTATTAAGTAACCATGGTAATTTTTCTTGGTCAACTAGGGGGGCCGATTTCTAGGCTTGGTTGACCCCTTCACCATGCTTAATTCTTCTTGTTCCAAGACAACCTATTTCATTGTAGTCTTACTAATTACATAATTGTGATAATAAGGAAAATTCTAGACTCTTCCAAGGCCCTCATGGCCGAATTCTACATATGTGGGAAGGGTAATTTTGTCATTTCACTGGTGTTGTGCGACACACTTACATACTATATAAAATTTCCTATAATTTTACTTTAAGGAAATTCTATCGGAGAATGTCAAATTAATGTAGTTACATTTAAACAATGTAACTGGTTGACTGTGGGGTATAACATTATTTCCTTCTTAAACCGCTTTATACGATTCTCAGTATATACCAATTTTTGCGGGGTACAACATTATATATCCAATTTCATATAGGTCCAGCATTACGGTAGTTTTCCAGAGTCCAATCCAACCTTATATCACCAAATGATACGGTAAGCTTGTATATCGATTTGTTGAGTTTTTTTACTTGTTGAACCAGAAAAAACAAAGAAACTTGATAAACACCAAGATGACACTTTTTTTGAATGATGGACAACAAAGAAAACAAGATGTAACAGAAAAAGAAGTGAATATCAAACTTTTTGTAATAAACAAACAATAAACTAGAAAATACCCAGATAAACTGTTTTCGTTTTGGTTTCTTTTTGTTGCTGAATTATACAATTCCAAACAAGAAGAAGACACTAAACCAAATAAAATTCAACCTTCTAAGAAGATGGTTGAATGGTGGATGAAGAGAAGAACGAAAGAAAAGAAAAATTGATACAAAGAATTGATAAGTTGAGTTAAAGAAAAACCTTAGCTCTGATACCACTTCGATACGTGTAAGAATGGACTTTTCTTTAACTCAAAAGCTTCTCCTCCAAATATGGTTTAGCTACAATGAAGAGAGCTTCACTTTGCTTCCAAATAAGTTGAAGAAAACCTTTTGAACATAAGTCCTCCAATGAGTTCTACATAACCCAAGCAAGATACCTCCGTCTTGGATGTTTCCCTCCCCGGAATTGGACAACTCTCACAAGGATGTTCAAGCCTTGAAAGATTCTAGCCTTGATTTTGAATATGAACCAAGAAAACACACAAGAATTACTCTTGAAGAAGAAAAAATTTTCATTGAAGGTGTCTGTTCGCAAGGCTTCTCTTATGTGCCTTTTATAAGCAAAAATATCACAAGACAACAAACTATCTTATAAATTGAAATAATGATTGAAAAGACTACACACTTATAAAAAATATTCATGTAGGCTCCATAAAAACTAGTCTTGCAAGTCGTGAATGATGATTTTCAAAGTAGGTCCCTCAAGTGCGATTCATGGAAGATTTTAAGAATTTGTCTCCAACTTGAAATCTTTTCTGGTTTGTGACTGATTTTTGGACTATTTCATTCCGAACTAGGCCTTGCTCTTTCTTAAAGAAGGGTAGCCCATTGAGTTTAGAAATAATCATATAAAGTTCTTTGCATTTAGCCCAACCATTGAGGAGATACATCCAAATTACTGAAGGTATGTCACAGAATTCGGTAGAACAGTACTTCCATTTTCATGCTCCTTTTGTCTATCAAGATGACCGAGTTTGGAAAAGTACAAAACATTAAAGTTGTAGATCTTTGTCTTATCTTTCCATTGCATGTTGCAAATCCTAATTTGGTTTTGCGGTTGGAGAGATACGCCAATTCTACCAAAACTGGTCCTGTAGAAACTCACAATCTGAGATGGGCCTAAACTAATACAACATAAACATTTAAAAAGCAAAAATCAAGAACACATTCTATCTTAATGACATTTTACAATGGTTCTAAAAATTCTTATAAATCATGTTATAGGTTCAATAAGGTGAACCCAATGTATAAATTCACTTGGTTCATCTTGCACATGTTTAAATAGGAAGGCCCCCACTTCATGCATTAGTTTCTTAGTTTTACTTCTTGTTAAGGGTTCTTGATCTTGCATGTTTGTAACAATATGTGCATTCTCATTATCTTGACATGTATGAGGGTCATGGACCTCATCACGAAGTCTTACAAACCAAATGAAAGAAAACTGGACACCAAAACAGTTAGTTGCTATTTTGTTTGTTACTCGGAAAAGTCACGAGGGTATAAATTCTACGATCCCACAAGTAAAGTGTTTTTTGAGACAAATTCAGTAAATTTCTTTGAGGATACTTTGGTTCTGGGGGGGAATGATTTGCATCAGCAGATCATTGATTTAGATGAGGGCCACTCAGATGCGACAGAAATGCGAATCAAACCAACAGTTAAGGAGATAACATCAGCGATACCCACACCTGAAGTATCTCATCCCATTAGTGACACACCACAGGAAAAAGTTCCTGTGGAAGTCACTCAAGAACAAGAAGAATTGCCTACTGATGCAGTTCAGGAACCTGCAGTATCTCATGAACAAGTGTCCCTAATGAGATCCACTCGTGAAAAGAGAAACCCCGCACCTAGCGACTATATGGTATATCTCTAAGAACACGAATTCGATGTTGGCATGATGCACGAGGACCCCAGAAACATCCAACAAGCATTACAAGGTTGAAATTTTGAAAAGTGGATAAAGGCCATAGAAGAAGAAATTAAGTCTATGCACGACAACAAAGTATGGGAAGTCCGTTGAGAAATATGTTTGGATAATTTTTAAAGTCATGATTTTAAGTGGTGAATACTTAAAAATATCACACATGGTGTTATAAGTTGAAAAAGTTGAAAATTTGACATCGATCTCTCAGGTTGTTGCATATCGATCGTTCTATGTACATAGATCTATCACATCGATCGATCCATGTAAGGCAGTGAAAGTTCAAGACCTTACTGTGAGACATCGATCTCTAAACCTGAGACACATCGATCGATCGATGTACATAGAACCCTCACTTCGATCGATCGATGTAGGTCAGAGACAAAACCTGAACCTTTCTGTGAGACATCGATCTCTGAAGCTGAGGCACTTCGATCGATCGATGTCTAGGGTTTTTAGAAATAATTTTCTAAAATGTGTCAAAATTGTTGTTTTCATTTGTATATGATTTATACATACTCTTTATGTGTATCTTATGTGATTTTGATGATTTTAAATGTATTGTGACTAACGTGCCTTGGAAGTTTCTACAACTTACCAAAAAGGGCAAAATTGGAATTTTGAGTTTTGTAGGAACATCACATGATGAAAATATTTCAAGAATGTATTCTCATCCTATTTATCATGACAAAGGTGATATCATGAGTATTTCAGACCATCCGGGTCATTTCTGGAGTTTTCATATACCAGGGATATTTTGGTCATTTCACCCCCGAGGGTATTTTTGGTATTTTCACTTAAGGAATCTCTTGAGCATATTATTATATTCATTCTGGAGCTGATTTATTATTAACTTAAAGATAATATGGTGATTCTTTATTATATTCTCTCACGTGATGATATTATTGACTATAGCTGGATATGTGACGATTTGAGATGTTACATTCTATTTTTTCTTGAAGACCCTCTTATATATATATTATAAGAGCATATGTATCATCATTATTCATAGCTGGATATGTGATGATTTGAGATGTTACATTCTATTTTTTCTTGAAGACCCTCTTATATATATATTATAAGAGCATATGTATCATCATTAACCAGCACATGTTTATTATATGATTATCATGTGTTTTTGGTGATTATAATAAACATGTGCTTGAAGTTGGAGATATTTTGGTGGTATTATCTTTTCTTATTTGATTAAGGAAAATCAAAATATATTTTTGGAAAAATGAAAGGTAGCCAACGGCTGCTATGGAATGTTTGGGCTGAATTTTTATTTTGAAGTTGTCAATGCCCACATGCCTATTCTTGTGCCAAGAAGTTGAGGTATTATCTTCTCCATATTATCTACATTTTGCAAAGGATAAATGAGACAATCCATGGTGGAAAAATCGGCCAACATCATTGTGCCAAGGTGGACCAATTACGTTGTCTCATTTTGACAAGTGTACAAAGCCAACCAATGATGAAAAGACATTTGGAATTGATGATGAAGATGGTGACACATTGGAGTTCTTATCTCCAAGGCTCAAATCACACTATAAATAGAGGCAATGGTGAAGAAGATGAAACACACTTGAAGCTTACAAGCATTTGTTGAATTGTCTAGCTATCATCTTCTTCTTGTTGTTGTTCTTGTTCCATTCTTTGTAGCTAAGGTGTTCTTATTGTTTTTGTTGAGCTACAAGCCTCTTGAGCTTCATTTGTAAGATTGATTAGCAATTCTTATAAGGCTATATCAATATGTTGTAGAGGTGTTGCAACTAAGTGTTGCTTAGAAGGTGATTATCCAAGTCTTGAATAGGGTTGGTGTATAACCCAAGGATCAAGCTTGGTTCTTGTTGTAAGGTGATTCATTTCATAGTCAAATCCAAGGAAAGGTGTTCCTTGGGACTGGAGGATGTCACATTGACCAAACCAGGATAAATCCTCGGTGTTCTTGTCTTGTTTTTTCATTTCTGTTTTCTGACCGTTTTTACTGCAGTTTTCACACAACTTCTCACGTTTTGAAAAAAATAGCTTAACATTTTTAAAATTTGTGATTTTTGGTGGCGTTATACTTCAGATTGTTAGCTATCATTTGCAAAAAGAATCACTTGATTTGAGCAAGGGAAAGTTAGTCTTTCAGTCTTTGCAAGATAACTGCTCCAATCTGGCTGCAATCTTACCAGTTTTCAGAAAACTTAAATTCTGTATTTATCAAGATTTGTTTAAGGTCAGGGCCTTTTGGAAACTTCATCTACACATCTTAAAGAGTGTTTTGATATAAATATCAACCTTTTTGGTTGAGTATTCAAAGAGAAACACGTTTTGCAAAATCAGTAACATTCTGTCCAATTCTGTCCAGATTGACCATCTGAATCTTTTTATTTGTTTGAAGGGCCAAACGATCTTATTTTTGTCTGATTTTTGGACAGAGTCTTTTTAACACATTGAAGTTAAATTTTGAAAAGTTTCATAATTTTTGAAGTTGTGTACAATTAGTTTTGAATTTTCCAAAAACGGGTTCTGAATCTGAGGTGGTGTCAGATTCTGTTTTCAAAGGGGATTTTTACAAAGGGTTATAGTGTAATTTCCGCTAACCACTATTCACCCCTATTGTAGTGGTGTTTATTGCAGGTGCACGGTCCAACAATTGGTATCAGAGCGAGGTCTGCACCACTCAAAGAAGCAAGATTCAACACCGTACAATCAATACAAAGCCAAGAAACAATTACTCTTCGTAGCCTGCTTATCTCAGATTAAAGGTACATACTATGGCAATAGTTTCTCACAAAGGTGACTTGGAAGGTATGTCCACTCAACGCCTTTCTCTTTTTGATGGCAATAATTTTGTACATTGGAAACTTAGAATGAGGCTATTCTTAATGGCTATAGACATCAATTTATGGTCTATAGTTGAAGATGGGACGTACATTCCTATGAAAGTTGTACAAGTTAGTGGAGTCACACAAGAAGTTGAAAAATATAAAAGTGAATGGTCATGGGTAGATAAAAAAAATGTCCATGAATGCTAAAGCTATGCAATTACTTTTGAATGGACTTACAACTTCTGAAGCAGGATATGTGTCAAATTGCACAAGTGCACACGATATGTGGAAATCACTTGTATTAAAGCATGAAGGTACCAGTGGTGTAAAAGAATCAAAAATAAACATGCTTATGACTGAATTAGAGTCTTTCAAAATGTTGCCAAACGAATCTATAACATCTATGGATTTGAGGATTACTAACATTTTTAATGCCCTTAAAGCTTTAAGCAAATCATTCACGAACAATGAAAAGGTTCAAAATGTGCTACGAAGCCTTCCTGCTAAATGGGATCCAAAGGTGACTGCAATCGAGGAGACAAAGTCAATCGCTAAGATGGATGAATTGATCGGGTCTCTTAACGTCTATGAGGTAAAACTAAACCAACGGAAGTCCAAGTCATCTAAACCATCAAGTAAGTCAATAGCTTTCAAAACAACTGAAACACATACAAATAATGATGATAGTAATAGTGATATTGAATTAGATGATGACTTGATATTAATGGCAAGAAAACTTAGGAAGTTTTTCAAACGTCCTAATAGGAATAGACAACGTTCTTCTTCTTCTTCTTCTTCTCAACCTAGGAAAAATAACACAAACAAATGGTATAATAAAGAATTAAAGTGTTATGAATGCGGTCAAAAAGGACATATTTCATATGATTGTCCCACGAAGAAAAATAATAATAACAACAATAATAAACAAGCCAAGGACAAGGAGGTACAAATGACAAAGACAAAGGAGTCTAAGGCAAGGAAAGGGAAACGAGCAATGAAGGTGAGCACATGAAGAGACTCATCCGACTCAGAATCCAAAACTGAGGAAGCTCAAGTCTGCTTCGTATCCAACGAGGTATGTTCTGTAGGATCTGCAAGGCACCACTAGAAGGGGGGTTGAATAGATTGTGCGGAAAATATGATTTTTAAAATTTCTTTAAACCTAACCAATTCAAGTTCTTAAAACAGATTCTGTTTTCAGGACCAGTTTTAAAACGTTTTTAAAACTAGGTTAGAGGTCTCCAAAAATTATGCAATTTTGAGAGAACTTAGCCTCAGATGTTATGAGGGTCCCCTAAAAATTTCAAATCAAAATTCAACCTTTAACCCCTTCAAAAACCGTTGGCACTCAGATTGTGCAAATCTGCCAGAAACGGTAGATGGTTTTGAAAAATTAATTCCTATTTGTGTGTACGTCCAAATGATCTGAAAATTTGACCAATAACTCCTCACACACTATATTTAAATGGGTTGAAACAGTTTTGGAAAATTCTTTTGGGAAGTAGGTCAAATACAACCAAAGTCTCAACCTTTGCAAGTCTGAGAATCAGACTGCACTAGTCTCAGAACTTTTGATGTTTGATTGACTTATACTTGTCCAAAAGAGTTGAAACTTATGCCAAATTAACCCTAGAACATGCAAGTATGTTTCTGGAAATTTTCATAATTTTTGGAAATCGTTTACTATTTTTACGATCGTGAACAAAACGGATAAACAGTGCAGAAACTGAAAAGTAAATGCTGAAAGTAAATTGCACCAAGAATTTTATACTGGTTCGGTTATAAACAACCTACTCCAGTCTTCAAGGAACACCTTCCTTGGTTCACACTAATCACACACACGCAGTACACCTTACCGCAGGGTTGATAGAGTTACACCTTAACTCCAACCCTTTACAAACCTTGTATTGCTAGTACAATTAGCACGAACACCACCACCTTGCTAGAATGAAGATTGATCACACCTTGATCAATCTTTTACAAAGATGAGTGAATGGTGGTTTATATGAAGCCTATTCAAGATCGAAAGATATAAAGAACAATAGGCTTTTTACAAGAAAAGAGAAAGAAGGAAGGTGTAGGAGAAGAAGGCTAGAACACTTTTGATCTTTGATTTTGCAACTCTTGTTCTTGTTCTTGTTTTGCTCTTCTTCTCTCCATTTTAATGTGCAGCCGTCCCCCCTAGGGTTTCTCCCCTCTTGAAAATTGTCTTTTTAAGTCCTTGAGAGAGTGTAAGACATCATTGTGACAATGCCTTGCTTACTTGGCATCTTCCTATTGGATCATCATTTAGTCTTCGCTTACTTGGCACCTCCTTATTGGCTCAATGTTGTCATCAAGATGACATGGAAAAAATATGAGATTAACACTTTAAACATGTGCCAATATCAATCATAAAATCATACCATAAGTCACAAATTTCATCATAAATTGCAAGACAATAAAATCCCTCCTTTTCTACCCAAGAAAATCGGCCATGATGTTCTTGCCATGCTGAATTTTTCAGCATGTGCAACCTTCCATTTCCTTCAAAATAATACCCATTATTCTTTGATTTTTCACCATAAAAATGAATCAATAATACATGGTAAGTCTTGCTATCAATTGAGAAGTGAACTTGGACACAAAAGAGGTTAACATTCGGCCACACCATGTCTTGCACATGCTGAAATTTCACCATGTGTAACATCCACCACTTATTCAAAATATTGCCTATTTTGCATTGATTTAATCCAACAATTCAATCATCATTTAGTATGCAATATTCTCATCTTTTAGACAATAATATGACCTAAATTTCGGCCATGCACACTCCTACACATGCTGAAATTTTCAGCATGTGTGATATTTAAAATATCATAATTTTAATTCCATAACTTAAAAATACTTCCAAATCATCTTCCAATCAATCCACCTTAATCAAGAAGTAAAATATGTCTCATAATGACATTAAAAACGCCACCCATTAGCACACATGCTGAATTTTCAGCATGTGTCACAATTGTGACAAGATTTTGAAATATTTCCTTTTGTAACTTCTTTCTTTAAGTCACCAACATTGTATGATTGATCCTTGACCAATCAATATGCCAACAAGGCTCCAAATAAGCTCCATCTCAGCTGTAGGGGCGTTGGTAATGTGTTTGGCATGTGCTGAATTTTATTTTTGCTAACTTTGTAAAATAGTGCACATTTAATAATACACACATGTAATATTCCAATCAGCCCTTAATTTAATTTTCTAGAACACTTTAAGATGTATATCATATGTAAAAAGTGTCTAGATACGTGTCACATGATGTACAAGAAAAACGTTCCATGTTATGTGCGTAGAAAACCGAATTTTCGATATTTATCGATTACCCGATTTTTTTTCTAATTTAAATTCCAAATTTTGCACATGTTATATATATTATGTTATACATAATATATATAATATATACTTTAAATTTCAGCACTTGGCTGATTTAAAGTGGTACCATAAACATGTGACAAAATTAAAATTTGAATCTTCACATTTTGGCCTAAATGTGGAGTAATTTGTGTGTGCCAACATGGAAAGTATTTTTGGCTGAATATATCATGTATATCACGAAATTATCATCAATTTTTGATGTATATGGGCTGGCCATTTATTTATGGCAAGTACGTGACACGTTGGCGAAGTTTCGGTATTCGCCCGATACGACAAATTTCGGTTTAGAACCTTTTATCGTGTCGTATTTAATTTGTCATCACCATATCTTATATCATATGATATAAGACCTGAATATACTCATAAATATGAGTTAAGTATAGTGGTGTGACGTTAACGTACGTACGTAAGATATATAACGTGTCGGTAGTACGTTGGAATACATATGTACGTGCCTTTTTCAAAAAATCTGAAAATATATATATATTATGTATATGTGGCGTGTTTAATAAGATGGGGAGGAGGAGAGAACTTTCCTTCCTTGGCCTTGTTGCCTTTGTGCCTTTTCCAAATGAATCTTCCTTTAATGAACTACTTAGTTTATTAAACTAAGTACTTCACTTAATGAACTACTTTAGTTCATTAATGGTGGCACCTGAAAATAGTATAAACTCAACAAATGTTCGCCATATGATGTAAGCTTTAATGCTTCATGGCTCGTTAGTACGGCAACATAATATATAAGCTAAATAAGGCAAGTAATGGCAAGTTATCATGCACACATGTACACTTATGCACGTTTATATCTTATGCTCGTTTTTGTGCACATTTAAATCATGCATTTGAAAATCACTCAAACCCCTTTTTCTCTACATGTTCTTCATCTGATAGTGATTCTGAGAGTGATATGACATTTGATGAAATGTATAAAGAGTTCTTAAGAATGCATGCTCACTGTAAGAGGCTCTCTAAAGAAAAGAAGAAACTAATTGAAGAAAATAACAAGTTGAAGACGTCCAACTTGGAATTTTTCGATCAATTAGAATCTCTTAAACAAGAGTCTACTAATACTCTTGATTCTTTAGAGAATAAATTTGAATCATATAGGAAAGATGAACAAAAGATAAAAACGGAAAATAATATGTTAATATCCAAATGCTGAAAAAATCATCTTAGCATTGGTAGTGGCGGCAAGAAAGTTCCGGCCTTACCTTCAAGCTCATCCTATAATTGTGGTGACAGATCAGCCCTTGAAGTAGATTTTATCTCGGTCAGACACCTCAGGCCGAGCTGCTAAGTGGGCAATGGAGCTTGCTGAGTATGACATCAATTATAAGTCACGCACCTCCATTAAAGCTCAAGCTCTGGCTGACTTTTTGGCTGAAGGGATTTTTGTAGAAGAAGATCCTCCTCCAGCACAAGGATGGATCTTATATGTAGATGGGTCTTCCTCAAAAGACGGAAGCGAAGCAGGGCTCCTAATAATTAACCCAAACGAGGAAGAGTTTGTTCTCTTTCCTTCCCCAAAACCGTGGGGTTTGTACATTGAAGAGGAGGAAGACTTCATTTCATCCAAGTTCCAAACTAAGGAGGCTTAAGCTTGAAGAAGACAAGTACACTATAAATACTCATGGCTTGTGTGTGAAAGTATATGCTTGAATGTCTAGATGTTGTTAAGTTTTAATCTTAGATGTAAAATGCTAAGTTTGAAGCATGAAGTTTTCGGATTCTTGAGTAAAGTGGCTTGCATGTATGAGATTTTCTTCAAAGGTGGATTCTTTGCTCATTTTAAGTATGAATATGATGATAATCTAAGATGACTATGGCAAAGTTCTCTTCTTTGACATGTAAGGGAGACGGTTGAATTAAAATAAGGAATAAGTGTGGTTCTTGTGATAGATTGTAACTTGTGAGGTAAAGGATGTGTACAAGATGTATGCTTTATGACTTAAGTTTAATATGTTCATTATGGAAATATGATTTAAGCCCTTGCATGCGTATGAAATGGGCTTTTTTGGGGGTATGGTACGTACACACCAAATATACCAAGAATAGATTCTAGTAGGAACAAAAAGTACATGACCAAGGAGTGATTTGTGTAATCTTCAAAACTGTTTTTGAAGTGATGTGTAGATGACCTTTGGAATGTATTAGTACCTGCAAAATCTTATGCAAAAGGTGTATTTGATAATTAGAATGGCATTTATGAAAAATAATTCAAGATTGGGACACTTTTAGTAAGGAAAAATGACAATAATGGGAATTACTTGAACATGGCAGAATAATGTTGCATTTTTAAGCCCTGAAAATGGATCTTAGAAGTATGGAATTAAGCTAATCTTTGGTATGACATTTGCCCTATGTATGTAGTAAATATGAGAGTTGGAAATTTGGTAAAATAAGTTGTGGTTTGTCTTTAATGGAATTGTTAGTAAAACTGGTCAAGCTGAAATTTACTGGACTGTACAGAATTTATGTGGTGTATTGATTTACCCGAAAATGGAACCTAGGAATATACAAATGGGCTTATTTTTGGAATGATGCTATCTTGATATGTGTAATAAATGTGTGAATTGGAATTCTGGTAAAAGCATTTGTGATTTGCCCGGAATGTAATTTTTAATGACAACTGGTCATACAGAAATTACTGGAACGGGACAGTTTTGAGTAACAAGTTGTTTGGCTCGAAAATGAACCTTAGGAATGTGCAAACGAGCTAATTTTTGGTATGATGATAGTTTGATGTGTTTAGTAAGACTGCGAGTTGGAATTTTGGTAAAAGGACTTGTGGTTTAGTCACAATGAAATTCGTGGTAAATTTGGTCGTTCTAGATTCTGCATGTGCCTAGCTTTGGGAAATAAGTTAAATGACCCCCTTAAGTGTATTAGATTGCCTTGAAATTTTTATGGTATTTACCTAAGGAATAGATGTACAAGTTTTTGTAAAGAAACCAGCTTAAAACCCCCATTTTGAGGGCTAACAACTGAGTTGAAGTTAGTGGTACGAAACTGGAAAATAGGACAGTTTAATGACATAAGTTATAAGACTTTGATCTTGCTCATTTAAGTTTGAATGTGATGTTGTCCACATGGATATTGTCCCTTAGTATGTTAGATATGTTTTCTAGGTGATGACTCAAATTGATTAAGGTTTTACGACCCATGAAACGGAGGTAAGGCGGGTACTGCCCTGCTGATTTCAGCAGTATCTATGGTGGTAACTTGATGTTTTGAGGACTTTAGACATTTCGGAACATTACGAAATTGTTATGGCATGTATTTAAGTCTTCATTATACATATGTATAGCATGAGTTTATGAAAATGAGTACGAATTGATGAGCATGAGGCTGTACGAACAGAATGTTATTGCTGGACAGTTTTCCAGCTTAAGAGACAAGTCCGTGCATGCTTGTTTTGATGTATTTGTTCACGAGTTGCATGTTGCATATCATGCATTGCATTGTCCATGTTCATACAGCAAATGAAACTGATTTTATGCCAATGAATGGTGAGAAAGATCTTTTGAAGAGAAGTTTTTAGTTTTGAAAGAAAGACTCCTATGGTACCATTTATTTCTGGCCAGCAGGACCCGTTCCAGATCCGGAGTTAATTGATCTGATGATAATGACCGTTCAGGCCCAGATAGAATAGACCTCATTATGATAATGACCGTATAGGCCCAGAGAGAATAGTCCTGGTGATTATGATTGATAACGTGACCGCTCCGAATTTGGGAATAATAGATTCGAACAGAAGAATATGACCGCCTCAGATCTGGAAAGAATAGATCTGAACACTCTCTTGTTTTCATTGACGATGATGTTTTAAAAGATAGAACGAAAGAACGTATCTTCATTTTTATCACGATGCATCGCATGTGCATACTCATGCATGTTGCATTTAATGATTCATCGACGTATGGTACACGTTACTTAGACTAAGTTATTATGACTTGGTAGCTCCTAGGTTATGATCTTTATTGAGTTATGATCTTTAATAAGATATGAACTTTGATAAATTATGATCTTTGATGAGATATGAGTTGACTATTTGCGTGTTTTGGATGGAAGGTCAGGTATGTTTTTAAACCGGATTTTGGGGTTCGGTTCTTGTATGTACTTTCCATTTAATTCACGATTATTTATAGTTTACTTGCTGGTGACGTTGTCACTCACCCTTATTTTTCCTCCCAGGACCCGCAGTAAATAGAGTTGAATGGATTGAAGACGAACCTAGGGTTCTCTATCCGTAGATTAACGAGAAGTGGATGACTTGAAGAATTCTATTATGATGGAAGTGATGGATGATCTTGTTATGACTTTATGATGGAAACATTTACTTTTGGGATTTCCGCATTCTTATGAACATGTTGTAAGACTAATGATGGCTACTTAGAAGCTTTTATTTTAGAAGTTTTTATTCTGCCTCGGTTTTGCTTACTGGTTGACGTGTAAGCGTGAAAGTCCACATATTTTATTCTGGACTACGATATGTTATAGATCGACGCCTGGTACTTTCCGTAGTGAAGTACAGCGGGGGCACCGTATCCGGCTGGGCCGGGGTGCGGGGCGCTACCGGTATCTAGACACTTTTTGCACATTCAAGACATATTGGAGTGTTCTAGAAAAATAAATTTAGGGTTGATTGCAATTTACCATGTGTGTGAGGAATGTACATCAATATGTGACAAATATTCAAAAGATAAATTCAGCAGATGTAGCTGAGTAGTAACACGCCAATGACACCTCATTTGCAGCCTACGTGGAGTTTCATTAGCACTTTCATTGGTGGAGAATAGTCACATGATTGGTGACATTGAAGAGGGCAAGACACACAAGGAAACATTTCAAAATCAAGCAAATGCTGAAGTTCCAGCACATGTTTTTGTGCTGGACGATTTTCGCCCTTTATTGTCTTCAATTTATTCCAAAATTTAAGGGGGATCATATCATGATTAATTGGAAATTAACCATCTTGATTTTAAGCCTGTGTTTCAAATTTTAAGGGGAATTTCGAGCTCATTTAAGGAGTGCCAAGGTGGATTAAAGATGGCCAATCATGAAGTGACAACTAGGCGAAGACAAGTCGTTCATCCAATCATATTTCGCCAAGTAAGCAAGGGTGTGTCACCATTTTATACAAGGAAATCTTCCAAGGCATTCAAGAAAAATTTTCAAGGGGAAAGCTCAGCTAAGGGGGACGGCCAACACACCATAAATAGAGACAAAGTGTGCAAGACAATGGCTGAGCCAAAGTTCATATTCATTCAAGATCAAGCAAGGCTATTCTATTCTTCTCTTATTCTTTTCTCTTGCTCTTAGCCTCAAGGCCTATCATTCCTATATTTCATATGCTATATTGGCTTTGATCATACCACCCACATATGTTCATCTCTTGTACAAGGTTGATCAAGGTGTGATCAAACCTTTATTTGTTCGGTGGTGGTGTTGGTGTTGTTGTGTTTGTTTGTTTGATTGAAAAAAGATGGAATTAGTGTTTAACTCCAGTCGCCCTTGTGTCAAGGTGTTGTTTGAGTTTAGTGAATACCGAGGAAGATGTCCTCAAAGACTAGATTAGGTTGATTTGACCGAACCAGTATAAAAATCTCGGTGTTATTTACTTTCAGCACTTTTACTTTTAGTTTTCAGTTTTTTGCGTCGTTTTCAAACTCAATGGAAAAAAACGTTTTTCAAAAATTACAAAATTTTACAGGAATATATCCACACGTCCTAGCTTTCATTTGGGACAAGTTTCATCGAATTTGGATAAGTATAAATCATCCAAACTTTCATAGTTATGAGACTAGTGCAATTTGATTTTCAGATCTGCAAAGGTTGAGAACATCAACATAGTTGATATACTTACCAAAGGAATTTCGAAAAACTGTTTCAACCTTTTTAAGTATACATTCTAATAAAATTTTTAGACCATTTAGAGTTTTCATTAAATAGGAATAAATTTTGCATTTTAAGGAACATTTTATGGCAGTTTGACAGAGTCCAGATAAAAACAGTTTTCAAGGTCTTATACTTTGTATTTTAATCTAAAATTTTTGTGATACATTTATAACATCTAAGAGTACATTGTCACCAAATTTCACAATTTTTGGAGGTCTAGAACCTGATTATTCAATCAATCAAAAATAGGGACCGAAAACATAATCTGTTTTCAGAAATGGGTAATTGGTAACAAAAAGTTTTAAAAACCATTTTTTCCCCACCCACTATTCAACCCTCCCTTTGTAGTGGTGCTATACGGGTCCTACAAGTGGTATCAGAGCGCATGCACACTCACTACAAGAAGATTCAATAATCTTTGTGAGATGGAATCCACTAGTTACAAGACCGAGCAAGAGGGTATGTTGAGCCAAAGGTGTCCTCTTTTCGATGGTGAGTCTTTTATACAATGGAAACTTCGTATAAAACTTTTCCTTATGGCTATTGATATAGACTTATGGTCCATCATAGAAGACGGTCCTTTTATTCCTTCTAATTTGTCCATGATTGACGGTGTCACTTTAGAAGTCGTAAAACTGAAGCAAGAATACACAAGTGATGACAAAAAGAAATTAAGTATGAATCTAGAGCCATGCAATTTCTTCTAAATGGTTTAAGTAAAAGTGAATCAATTTATGTTTCCAATTGTTCTAGTGCCCCAGAAATGTGGAGAATTCTTGAAATGAAACATGAAGGTACTAGTCAAGTTAAAGAGTCCAAGATAAACATGCTCATGTCTACTCTTGAATCCTTCAAATTATTACCGAACGAATCTATTGTTGATACGGATTGACGTTTGACTAACATTTACAACTCCCTTGAGTCTCTTGGAAAAGTATTTTCTTCACATGAAAAGGTAAAAAAGGTACTGAGAAGCCTCCCATCCGAATAGAATCCTAAAGTCACAGCAATCGAAGAAAGTAAGGAAACAAAATTGATAAAGATGGAGGAATTAATCAGATCATTAAAGCTATACGAAAACAAACTCACACTAAGGAAATCAGAATCAACATCAAAACAAGATAAGACTCATCATCATCATCCGAACCCAGTATATCCCAACGACAGCAAAAGCTATCGTTAGGGTCTGGGGAGGGTAAGTGGTAGGCAGACAATACCTCTATCCCAAGGGATAGAGAGTCTGCTTCCAATGAGACCTCCGGCTCTACCTACATATATGACATGATAATTGCGGTATGTTGTGCTAGTGTGTGAGTGAGTAGATTCAAGAAATACAAAGAAAGGCCTTTCGATATTAAAATACATAGCACTTATATATATACATGTAATGTAGAACAACGGTATAACATACGCAACCAAGTGGAAAGTTAATCTAAAGCGTAAATAGTGTCTACGCCTATCTATGTCCCTAAATATACTCTATAAGTGTCCCTATATATGACCTATACCTCGTTAACCTTAATCTTATGTCTCCATGAACTCCTATCCTGGATCATGTCCTCAGAGAGGTGCAAATCTAGTAAGTCGTGCCTTATCTGCTCATCCCAAGTCAGTTTGGGCCTGCCTTTACTCCTGTTTCCCTCTACAATGAGGCTTTCAATTGCTCTTACCGACGCCGTTGTCTGTCTCCGCTTGACATGTCCAAACCATCTCACTCTTCCCTCCCTTATCTTATCTGCTATACTAGCCACGCCTAACCTTTCTCGAAACACCTCGTTTCTGATCCGGTCTAGCCTTGTATGTCCACACATCCATCTTAACATTTTCATATCTGCCACTTCCATCTTCTGTAGTTGTGACCTCTTGATGGCCCAGCAGTCTGTACCATATAGCATTGCCGGTCGCACTGCCACCCTATAAAATTTTAATTTAGTTGGGAAATTTTTGTCACACAGCACCCCTGAGGCCGCCCTCCATCTACACTAGCCTGCTTGAACTCGATGTGCTACATCGTTATCTATGTCACCATTCTGCTGCACAAATGATGCTAGGTACTTAAACATACTTACTTGTGGTACCACTTGACCATCGATGGAGAGCTGGCTATCCTCACTGTCTGCTACGCCGCTGAAGTCGCAGTGCGGGTACTCCGTCTTAGAACGGCTAATCTTTAAGCCTTTTCTCTCTAAAACACCTCTCCACTGCTCTACTCTCATACTCAGGGTCTGTCTACTTTCTGCAACTAATACAATATCGTCAGCAAAAAGCATACACCACGGTACTGCCTCCTGTATCGACTTTGAAAACTCGTCAAGGACAACTGCAAAAAGGAATGGGCTCAATGCAGACCCTTGATGGAGACCGACCTCCACCGGAAAGAAGTCTGTATTCCTCACAGTCGTACGAACGGTTGTTTTTGTCCTAGCATACATATCTCTAATTATGTCTATATACTTCATAGGGATCCCTCTTGCCTCCAGACTATCCCATATCAGACTACGCGGCACACTATCATATGCTTTTTCAAGATCGATGAAAACCATATGTAAATCGTGCTTCTTCTCCCTATACTTCTCCATTAATCTCCTAAGAATGTGTATCGCTTCCGTAGTTGACCTTCCTGGCATAAAACCCAAGTGGTTCACCGTAACCTGAGTTTCTCTCCTAATTCGAGTGTCGATCATTCTCTCCCATAATTCATGGTATGGCTTAGCAACTTAATCACTCTATAGTTCCCACAACACTGTGCGTCTCCTTTATTCTTATATAGGGGGACCACAACACTCTTTCTCCACTCATATGGTATCTTTCCTGCTTTGTAAATACAATTGAACAGAGTAGTTAGCCATTGTACCCCTTTCTGTAGCGCCCCGTACTCGGCTACCCCTCGTACGGTGCACCCGACGTACCTTCCCTTTCGGAAAAGTACAAAGCGTCGATACTTAACTCGTAAAACCCATGAATAAACATGGATTACAAAGTCACGATCTTAACAGGTAGATAAAAATACGGCAGAATTTGAACCTTAATCCGAAAGCGTCAAATCGCGAATACATAGCAAAATTATACAAACTGAACCGATAGCAACCTACACCGCGAAATTATACAAACATTATCCGAAGAGAATCCGAAAATAGCTAAGTCCCAAAATGTCCCAAAGGTTCATCAAAAGCTTCCATCATCATTCTCTTAAAGGCAATTTCCATAACCTACGGGTATGACATCCTTGGCTCATCATCAATCCACTCGACTTCATTACCTGGCTCTGGGGGGAAAAATAAATGGGTGAGCGACAAAGTCGTCAGCAAGTATACAATAACACCGTACAATAAAGAGAAAACGGCATACAAGAATCAAACCCCAATTCCTTAAGTTAAAACATACCTGCCAATACTTTTCCGAAGCATCATACTTAAAGTCATATCAATACTTAGCTAAAAACTAAATTTCAGCACTTAGTTAGATTCTACGTGCTATAGCCAACCCTTACTTCTATGAAAAGGTATCAGGCATAATGTGTATGAAAATGTGAATGCAGTGCAAATGTAACGGGAATACATTCTTTCTTTCCTTTAGACATGCTCATAAAAATACTTGAACTTTCTTTCTTTCTTTTAAATCATGCCCATCATAAAATAAGAGGGTGTGTCAGCCTATTATACCGGGCATGACTCGGTTCTTATAACATGATCACCTTCAGGTCTATTATACCGGACCTGGCTCGGTTCTTTCAACTTCAGACCTATTATACCAGGCCTGGATCGGTTCTTATAATCATGATCATCTTCAAACCTATTATACCGGGCCTGGATCGGTTCTTATAACTCTTCAGATCAATTAACCCCGGATCTGTGGCGGGTTAAGCTGGCCAGAAGGGATGGAATTCTTTCAAAACAGAAACTTTATATAAAACATCGATAAAATCATGAGCATGGAACATATGAGCATGTCAATGCAAGTGCATGGAATGCAACATGGTAAAATGCACTTATAACATCATAAACAACTTTCTTCATGGGCTGGAAAACGAACCAGCAGCATGTCCTGTATTGTCCGGCCTTAAATCAACCTTTTTAGCCTATTTTCCAGAAACTAAAAATATGGACATGCACCACATAATCTAAACTACATTCTGTACAAATTTCATGCGATTTCGACAAGCGTAGGTATCTCAATAAAAATAATTCCCAACAAGGGTCCAACAGAAATTCTGCTGCACTCTCAACTCCATTCCTTACCTTGTCTCCATCCATAAACTCATTATGGGGCTCACTTAGCACCTGGAAATCTTTCCTATTTCCTTTGTGAACAATATTCAAATGCCCATTCACCAAAACAGGTCAAAATAAATACGATACATTTCATACAAGCACAAAGGGTCAATCTGTCCTGTTTTCCAGAATGTTACACCAACTTTTCTTCAATGGTTTACCATCAAGATCAATAGATAAAATCAATTTCTTTACATGGATATTTAGCTCTATGTCGTAAGTAATTCCTGTAAAAATTTCGGGTCAATCCAAGATGTTTAAGGTACTTAAATAATTTTTCTCCCTAAGGTGGTACGACCAGAAGCTGTTTTGACCCCTTGATACTAAAAATTCATTTCTGGCCAATCCACAAATGATTTTCCAGAAATTCCAACGCCAAAATAAACTAGACATAATAAGCTACGACCACACCAAAAATAAGCTCAATCCAACGCTTAGAAGGTCCTTAACTAAGTCCATCAATTTGGCATAAATTCTGTCCAGAATTCTGTTTTCAGCTAACATGCATAGAAATATCCTTTCCTTCCTAATTTAGTTCTTTAACCTACAATCCAAGGTAATGGTCATCCAATATACAAGATAAGGCTTCCCTATACTAATTCAAGTCTCTTTTTAGCATGCAAAAGTCGTTCACATGGGCTGTTCATTCTTCCAAACAAAACAGTCCCCTAGTCCAACAATTTCAAAACATAAGAAAAGGTAACAACTTAGGCATATTTTCACTAAAGTCATATCTTAGGCTTCTAGACATTCAAGTATGCACATAATCACATATATTGTAAGGGTTAAAGTATACTTGCCTTGAAATGAAGCTTTAGAAGATAGATTAACTTCAAGGTAGCTTGAATCACTTGGGGTTCCCTCCACTTGAGCCATGAACACACGGTTTTGGTCAATACAAGACCAACACTTAAAAGAATACTAACTAACCATAAAATGCTTAGAAACTTACCTCAAGGCTTAGAATCAAGCCTAGGTTCCTCTAACTCTTCTTCTTAGATGAGATTGATGAACTAGAACTCCCTCTTGAGTCCTCCTAACCCACGGTTTTTAGAGAAATTAACATGGGTTACCATTCAAGCTTACTATACTAAAATTCCATCAATGGAGATATAAAATAAGACATTACTTACTTGATTGAGATGCTATGAGCTTTGGTTGATGAGACTTCTATTCCTCCTTGATTCCTACAATTTTCGGCCTAGATGATTGGTTGGAGAAGGAGCACTTGAGATATCATTCTTGCTTGGAGATATGTTTTAGGGTTTATAACTTAGAGTATTTGAGAAGATGAGTTTGAAAATCAAATGGTGTCTTGAAGGCTATAGGGGACGATTTTTATGAGGGTTGGGAGAGGGAAATAAGACTTGATTAGGGTAGGCTAATTACTTGTTTGTCTTTTTCAACTTTTGATAAGCAGTTAAGAAGGTAGCTAGCACACCATAATTAAGAAGGTGTTGGTGGTTGGTTGGAGAATCTTCTAGTCCCTTGGAGACTTATTGTGGCCGAGTTCTATGTATGTGTGGGGAAGGAAAATTATTTTCTCACATATCACACATCGTGGGTCATAATTAAATAGAAGGTGTTACGCTACATATTAAGAATCGGATAATTCACGGCGAATAAACGATACTTGAATTAAATATGTGAATATTCGACATTAACAAGCTTAGCAATGTTGAGATAATCGATAGGAATAAAATATTGAATATTTCACCTAAGGCTTTTATAGATCGACGAGAGATAAGAGTACCTGCGAATGTCCGGGATACGACATCTTTCCCCCCTTCAACAAAGTTTCGTCCTCGAAACTCATGAATTATCGAAGAGATATGGGTACTTTTGCTTCATGTCTCCCTCTAACTCCCAAGTGGCCTCATCAACTGAATGGTTCTTCCATTGCACCTTGACCATAGGAATAGACTTATTCCTTAATGCTTTCACTTCCCTATCAATTATCCTCTCGGGTTCCTCAACATATGATATATCAGCTTCAATCCTCAAAGGTTGTTCATCCATAATATGGCTCGAATCATGCACATACTTACGCAATTGAGATATATGAAACATATTGTGTAATTGAGACAACGATGGTGGTAGTGCAAGTCTATAAGCAACTTCTCCAATCTTTTCCAAGATCTCAAATGGTCCAATGAATCTAGGACTAAGCTTCCCTTTAATTCCGAACCGCTTTACTCCTTTCAATGGAGATACCTTCAAGAATACCTTATCTCCTACTTGAAACTCAAGTGGTCGACGCCTCACGTCGGCCCACGCCTTGCTTCTATCCTGAGCAGCCTTCAATCTTTGTCTTACAATCATAACCTTTTCCTTGGTTTGTTCCACTAAGTCAGGTCCTGTGAAAATCTTATCTCCAATCTCATTCCAATACAATGGCGATCGACATTTTCTTCCATAAAGAGCTTCATAAGGAGCCATTCCAATAGATCTGTGGTAGTTGTTATTGTATGAAAACTCAACCAACTTCAAACTCTTATCCCAGCTACCTCCAAAGTCCAACACACAAGCACGCAACATGTCCTCCAATGTTTGGATTGTTCTCTCTGATTGACCGTCAGTCTGGGGATGAAAAGCTGAACTCATGCGAACTTCCGTACCCATCGTTTTCTGAAATGCCGTCCAAAACCTTGATGTGAAGCGGGGGTCTCGCTCACAAACTATGCTCATAGGAACTCCATGCAAACATACAATCTGATCTACATACATAGAAGCCAACTTTTCCATGGGTGCTTTAATCGACATTGCCATGAAATGAGCACTCTTCGTCAGACGATCCACAATAACCCAAATAGTGTCATATCCACTTCTTGTCTTAGGTAAATCGGTCACAAAATCCATAGCGATGTGATCCCACTTCCACTCAGGCACCTCAAGTGGTTGCAATAATCCAGCTGGCCTCTGATGTTCTGCTTTGACTTTCTGACATACAAGACATTTCTCGACAAACTCTGCTATCTGATTTTTCATTCCTGGCCACCAAAACTTTTGCTTCAAGTCATGATACATCTTATTTGCTCCTGGGTGAATAGACAAGCGTGAATTATGGGATTCCTGAAACACTTCACTCTTTATCGCATCATCATTAGGCACACACAATCGACCTCTAAACCACAAACTGCCGTCACTACGGATTTCAAAATCGTCAGATGGCTTCTCCTTCAGCTTGCTCTTAACTTTCATCAATGCATCATCCTTAACTTGAGTCTGCTTAATCCTATCGATCAAAGAAGGAACCACTACTAATTTTGCAAGCACGTCGGAAATCGAATTTACTTCTTCCAGACCAAACTCTTCCATATCACGCTGTAAAGGTGGTTGACGAGGATGACTCGTCTTACGACTTAAAGCATCAGCAACTCTATTAGCTTTACCTGGATGATACTGAATAGAGATGTCATAATCCTTGATCAATTCAAGCCATCGCCTTTGGCGCATATTCAGCTCCTTTTGAGTGAAGAGGTATTTCAAACTCTTATGATCCGTGAAGATCTCACACTTCTCTCCATACAGATAATGACGCCAAATCTTCAGGGCAAATACAACTGCTGCAAGCTCAAGGTCATGTACTGGATAGTTCTGCTCAAACGGCTTAAGCTGGCGAGACGCATACGCGATCACCCGTACATTCTGCATAAGAACACAACCCAATCCATTCTTGGAAGCATCACTGTAGATCACAAACTGTTCTCCTGGAACGGGTTGAGCCAAAACTGGTGCAGACGTCAACCTTGCCTTCAGCTCATAAAAACTACTTTCACAATCCTCATTCCATACAAATTTTGTCTTCTTCTGAGTCAATCTAGTGAGTGGCATAGCTATCCTTGAAAATCCTTCAACAAACTTGCGGTAGTAACCGGCCAGTCCGAGAAAACTCCTTACTTCAGTGACATTGGTCGGTCTCGGCCACTCAGTAATTGCCTCAATCTTTCGGGGATCAACCGAAATCCCATTTTCAGTAATAATATGGCCCAGAAATGACACACTATGCAACCAAAACTCACATTTACTGAATTTCGCATAGAGTTGATGCTTCCTTAGAATACCAAGTATTGTCCTCAGATGAGATGTATGAGTTTCCTCATCAGGCGAATAAATAGGGATATCGTCAATAAAGATTACCACATACTTATCCAATTGGTCCTGAAACACCCGATTCATAAGATCCATAAACGCTGCAGGGGCGTTGGTCAGTCCAAAAGGCATCACGAGAAATTCATAATGCCCATATCTCGTCTTGAATGCTGTCTTAGGAATATCCTCAGCTCTTATCTTCAATTGAAAATATCCAGATCTTAGGTCCACTTTGCTAAACACCCGAGCTCCCTGCATTAGGATACTTTAGATATTATTCATGATTATTATATTGAAATAAGACTTGGTAATTACTGACCCGAAGCTGGTCGAATAGATCGTCGATCCGAGGCAACGAATACTTATTCTTTACGGTGATCTTGTTGAGTTCTCGATAATCAATACACAGTCGCATACCTCCATCCTTCTTCTTTACAAATAAAACTGGGGCACCCCATGGTGACACACTCGGACGAATCAACTTCTTTTCCAATAATTCATGCAATTGCTCTTTTAGTTCCTTTAGCTCAGCGGGTGCCATGCGGTAAGGAGCTTTAGAAATGGGCTCAGCTCCGGGGAGGAGATTTATCTCAAAGGAAATTTCTCGATCAGGGGGGAGTCCTGGTAGTTCTTCTGGAAAGACATCAAGAAACTCTTGAACTACTGGAACTTGCGAAATGTCCACTGCTGCCTGCTCGACACTAAGAGCATAAACAAGATAGCCTTGACATTCCTTTCGAAACGCTCGACGGGCACGAGCTGTGTTCACAAAAATATTCTTTGACTTCTTCAACTTGGGAGCTCCTTGAAATGATACTTCCTCTTGCTCCGGGGCTCGAAAAGTGACTTTCTTTTGATTGCAGTCAATATGGGCATGGTTCTTAGACAACCAGTCCATACCAAGAATAATGTCAAAGTCATTCATAGCAATTGGGATTAGATCAGCCACGAACCGATGGTCATCAAGCTCGACCACGCAATTCTTATACAGATGATAAGACGTTAGTACTTGATCACCAGCGGCTTGGATTTGATAGGGTGATTTAAGTCGGATGGGATTATGGTCTACTCCCATTGCAAATTTCTTAGATATAAAGGAGTGGCTGGCACCACTATCAAACAACACATTTGCAGGCATACAACATACAAGAATAGTGCCTGAATCATACAAAGTTTTAAATACGCAGCAATATAATATTTATCAAATTAGCATTGCATAATTTTTAAATCATACCAGCCACGACGTCTCTAGCTTCCTCAACTGCAGCATCAGTCATCACATGCACACGCGCATTCGGGCGCTGTCGTTGGTTCCTTTGCTGCTGACCACCACGCTCACGACAGTCTCTCAGAATATGTCCAATCTTTCCACATCCAGCACAAGCAGCTCCCTTATCAGGACAATCCCTAATTATATGACCAGTCTTGTCGCAACCAAAGCACTTACCAGCTTGTACATAGCACTCGCCCAAATGATTCTTCTGACAATGGGGACACATGGGAATGGCCTGTTGCTGCTGTCCTTGATTTCCTTTATTATTTTTCTGATTATTCTGATTCTGCCCACGGCGCTGTCCACGATTCTGATTTCCTCTTTGGTTCTGATTCTGCTGTCTACCTTGCCTCCCATGAAAATTCTGTCTCGTCATTTTCCTTGCTCCTTTATCACCAGAAGTGTCCCTTCCTCTTTTCTGGCCCACTGTCGCATCGCGACGAATGATATCCTTCTCGATTCGATAACATGCGTCAACAAGTGCCTCAAAATCAGCAGAGATAACATTTACCAACCAAGTTCGAATCCTTGGGTTCAGCCCACTCTCAAACTTCACCATCTTAGATTCCTCATCATTCATCGTAGCCGGAGAAAATCTACCCAAAGCCAGAAACTTGCTCACATATTCAGACACAGTCATACCAGGTTCTTGCTTCAACATTTCAAAATCATGCCTCTTTTGCATCTTCACTGACGGAGGAAAATAAAATTTGTTGAACTCTTGGATGAATCTCTCCCATGGAATAGGTCGGGGCAAAGGTTGCAGCTTAGCCTTCCACCACTGGTTCGCCTCACCAAGGAGGAAAGGCCTCACAGCTTGGGTTTTCATATTGTCAGGGGCTCCATTCAGTTCAAAACAGTTCTCCACTTCATCTAGCCATTTTTCAGCCATATCGGGGTCAGACTTGCCTTCAAAAGGCGGCACATTCGCTCGCTTGAGCTTCTCAAAGTAATACTGCACATCTCTTATCGGTTCATAAGGAGGAGGAGGGGCAACTTGCTGAATCATTCCCTGGCCAATCTGAGTTATGGTCTGACAGAATGCTTGGAAATCCAGAATAACGAGTGGCACTTGCGGAAGAGGGTTTCCTTGAGCTGGTGGGGGATTTTCATTTTGCGGTGGAGGAGGAGGCGGTGGATTCTGATTCTGAGGAGGAGGTGGAGGGACTTGATCTTGAGGTTGTGGAGGGTTTGGTTCGGGTGCATGGGCAGCATCTCTGCGAGGTCTACCACGAGTCCGAACCATCTGTATATGGAGCAGAAAGATATATTTAGGTATTTATGGATCGAGATGACTATTTAGACATGCTTGGAAAAGGAATTTAAAGCAGAAAAAAAAGAGTCAATACGCGACATATCGGCTAACAGGTCGACCAAGGGACCCTATTTCCAATCTAAGTTGTCTAAGCTAAGGCCATCTCTCTTCTAAGATCATGACTTAAGTCTAAGATCAATTCTTAGTTTTCTAAGATCATAACTTATCTTCTACGTTCTGCCCGAATCTAGAGCCTCGGCTCTGATACCACCTGTAGCGCCCCGTAGTCGGCTACCCCTCGTACGGTGCACCCGCCGTACCTTCCTTTTCGGAAAAGTACAAAGCGTCGATACTTAACTCGTAAAACCCATGAATAAACATGGATTACAAAGTCACGATCTTAACAGGTAGATAAAAATACGGCAGAATTTGAACCTTAATCCGAAAGCGTCAAATCGCGAATACATAGCAAAATTATACAAACTGAACCGATAGCAAACTACACCGCGAAATTATACAAACATTATCCGAAGAGAATCCGAAAATAGCTAAGTCCCAAAATGTCCCAAAGGTTCATCAAAAGCTTCCATCATCATTCTCTTAACGGCAATTTCCATAACCTACGGGTATGGCATCCTTGGCTCATCATCAATCCACTCGACTTCATTACCTGGGTTTGGGGGGAAAAATAAATGGGTGAGCGACAAAGTCGCCAGCAAGTATACAATAACACCGTACAATAAAGAGAAAACGACATACAAGAATCAAACCCCAATTCCTTAAGTTAAAACATACCTGCCAATACTTTTCCGAAGCATCATACTTTAAGTCATATCAATACTTAGCTAAAAACTAAATTTCAGCACTTAGTTAGATTCTACGTGCTATAGCCAACCCTTACTTCTAAGAAAAGGTATCAGGCATAATGTGTATGAAAATGTGAATGCAGTGCAAATGTAACGGGAAAACATTCTTTCTTTCCTTTAGATATGCTCATAAAAATACTTGAACTTTCTTTCTTTCTTTTAAATCATGCCCATCATAAAATAAGAGGGTGTGTCAGCCTATTATACCGGGCATGACTCGGTTCTTATAACATGATCACCTTCAGGTCTATTATACCGGACCTGGCTCGGTTCTTTCAACTTCAGACCTATTATACCGGGCCTGGATCGGTTCTTATAATCATGATCATCTTCAGACCTATTATACCGGGCCTGGATCGGTTCTTATAACTCTTCAGATCAATTAACCCCGGATCTATGGCGGGTTAAGCTGGCCAGAAGGGATGAAATTCTTTCAAAACAGAAACTTTATATAAAACATCGATAAAATCATGAGCATGGAACATATGAGCATGTCAATGCAAGTGCATGGAATGCAACATGGTAAAATACACTTATAACATCATAAACAACTTTCTTCATGGGCTGGAAAACGAACCAGCAGCATGTCCTATATTGTCCGGCCTTAAATCAACCTTTTTAGCCTATTTTCCAGAAACTAAAAATATGGACATGCACCACATAATCTAAACTACATTCTGTACAAATTTCATGCGATTTCGACAAGCGTAGGTATCTCAATAAAAATAATTCCCAACAAGGGTCCAACAGAAATTCTGCTGCACTCTCAACTCCATTCCTTACCTTGTCTCCATCCATAAACTCATTATGGGGCTCACTTAGCACCTGGAAATCTTTCCTATTTCCTTTGTGAACAATATTCAAATGCCCATTCACCAAAACAGGTCAAAATAAATACGATACATTTCATACAAGCACAAAGGGTCAATCTGTCCTGTTTTCCAGAATGTTACACCAACTTTTCTTCAATGGTTTACCATCAAGATCAATAGATAAAATCAATTTCTTTACATGGATATTTAGCTCTATGTCGTAAGTAATTCCTGTAAAAATTTCGGGTCAATCCAAGATGTTTAAGGTACTTAAATAATTTTTCTCCCTAAAGTGGTACGACCAGAAGCTGTTTTGACCCCTTGATACTAAAAATTCATTTCTAGCCAATCCACAAATGATTTTCCAGAAATTCCAACGCCACAATAAACTAGACATAATAAGCTACGACCACACCAAAAATAAGCTCAATCCAACGCTTAGAAGGTCCTTAACTAAGTCCATCAATTTGGCATAAATTCTGTCCAGAATTCTGTTTTCAGCTAACATGCATAGAAATATCCTTTCCTTCCTAATTTAGTTCTTTAACCTACAATCCAAGGTAATGGTCATCCAATATACAAGATAAGGCTTCCCTATACTAATTCAAGTCTCTTTTTAGCATGCAAAAGTCGTTCACATGGGCTGTTCATTCTTCCAAACAAAACAGTCCCCTAGTCCAACAATTTCAAAACATAAGAAAAGGTAACAACTTAGGCATATTTTCACTAAAGTCATATCTTAGGCTTCTAGACATTCAAGTATGCACATAATCACATATATTGTAAGGGTTAAAGTATACTTGCCTTGAAATGAAGCTTTAGAAGATAGATTAACTTCAAGGTAGCTTGAATCACTTGGGGTTCCCTCCACTTGAGCCATGAACACACGGTTTTGGTCAATACAAGACCAACACTTAAAAGAATACTAACTAACCATAAAATGCTTAGAAACTTACCTCAAGGCTTAGAATCAAGCCTAGGTTCCTCTAACTCTTCTTCTTAGATGAGATTGATGAACTAGAACTCCCTCTTGAGTCCTCCTAACCCACGGTTTTTAGAGAAATTAACATGGGTTACCATTCAAGCTTACTATACTAAAATTCCATCAATGGAGATATAAAATAAGACATTACTTACTTGATTGAGATGCTATGAGCTTTGGTTGATGAGACTTCTATTCCTCCTTGACTCCTACAATTTTCGGCCTAGATGATTGGTTGGAGAAGGAGCACTTGAGATATCATTCTTGCTTGGAGATATGTTTTAGGGTTTATAACTTAGAGTATTTGAGAAGATGAGTTTGAAAATCAAATGGTGTCTTGAAGGCTATAGGGGACGATTTTTATGAGGGTTGGGAGAGGGAAATAAGACTTGATTAGGGTAGGCTAATTACTTGTTTGTCTTTTTCAACTTTTGATAAGGAGTTAAGAAGGTAGCTAGCACACCATAATTAAGAAGGTGTTGGTGGTTGGTTGGAGAATCTTCTAGTCCCCTGGAGACTTATTGTGGCCGAGTTCTATGTATGTGTGGGGAGGGAAAATTATTTTATCACATATCACACATCATGGGTCATAATTAAATAGAAGGTGTTACGCTACATATTAAGAATCGGATAATTCACGGCGAATAAACGATACTTGAATTAAATATGTGAATATTCGACATTAACAAGCTTAGCAATGTTGAGATAATCGATAGGAATAAAATATGGAATATTTCACCTAAGGCTTGTATAGATCGACGAGAGATAAGAGTACCTGCGAATGTCCGGGATACGACACTTTCTCTCCTAAATACTTCCACGCCTCAATGGGTATGTTATCTAGGCCGACCGCTTTAGCTCTTCCCATCTTCTTCAGTGCTCTCATCACCTCTCCTTGTGTGATGTTCTGACAGTCAGAGTTATTATGTTGTCGTTGTTGGTTAGTGATGCTTTCACGTTCTTCATAGTCGGCACTACTGCCGTTGAAAAGATTGTGAAAGTATGTTTGCCATCTCAACTTGATGTCTTGTGCTTTGACTAACACATGTCCATCTTCTCCTTTTATGAACTTCCCGCCTCCTAGGTCCTGCCTCTTTCGATCCCTAGCTTTGGAAATCTTGAACATATCATGTTCTCCTTCTTTTGTTTCTAGTCTCTCATACATCCTTTTATAAGCTGTAGTCTTTGCCTCTGTCACTGCCTTCTTCGCCTCCTTCCTGGCGATTTTGTAATTATCCTTCAATCGCACTTTTTCTTCCCCATTGGTGCATCTTAACAACTCTCTAAAAATCTTTTGTTTGTCCTTTATTTTTTGTTGCACATTCTCGTTCCACCACCATGTCTTTTTATGTACGGACTTCTTTCCTGTTGTTACCCCGAGCGTTTCTCTCACTGCTTGAGTAATAGTAGTTGATATAGCTTCCCACATCTGATTTGTGTCATCACCTAGACGATCTAGTTTCGCAGAGATGACCTTGTCTCTGAATATATTAATTTTTTCGTCCTTCAAACTTCCCCATCGAATACTGGGTGAGAATTTTCCAACCCATTTACTCAGCTTTTGGCTCAATGTTATAACTACCACTAATAAACGGTGTTGCATCACCGATGTCTCTCCTGGTATAACCTTGCAGTCCCTCCATAACCGTCGGTCTTCACGCCTCGTCAAAAAATAGTCGATCTGCGTGTGACGTCCTTCGCTGTTAAACGTGATCAGATGTGATTCTTTTTTCTTAAAAAACGAGTTTATAATGCCTAGGTCATGTGCTACTGCTAGGTCTAGCAGATCTCTACCCTGTTTGTTTCTATCTCCATAACCGAACCCGCCATGTACCGCCTGAAAACCATCACTATTCTTTCCAATATGTCCATTAAAATCACACCCGATACAAATTTGTTCCTCCCTGGGTATTGCCTTTAACACTATATCTAAGCAATCTCAAAACCTTTTCTTCTCCTGTTCTCCTAGTCCAACTTGGGGTGCATAGGCGCAAATCATTGCTAATACCTCCTTATTTACTACTAACTTCAACACCATAATTCTATCATTATATCAAATCACATCAATCACGTTCGTGTGTAATTCTATCTTTACTAGGAATCCTGCCCCATTCTTGGTCCCATCTGACCCTGAATACAACAACTTATACTCATTACACTCTTTACCTTTATTCCCTTTCCACCTAGTTTCTTGGAGACATGCTATATTTATCTTACGTCTCTTAAGTGTATCTATAACCTCAAACAATTTACCACTTAATGTTCCTACAATTTACCACTTAATGTTCCTACAACAAGGTAAGACTATTGTATTTAAATCAAATGAATACGTCTCGACTTCTTCTGATCACGTAGATGATAGTGACACAGAATCGGACAACGAAGATCTAATATTATTGGCTAAAGGTTTGACAAAATTTATGAGAAAGTTATTAAAGAATAAACCTAAGGTTGTTTCAACTAAGAGAAATAAAAATAAAAATAACGATAAAGAAGTAAAGTGCTATGAATGTGGAAAACGTGGACATCTATCATATGACTGTCCGAAGAAGGACAAGCAGACAAACAAAAACCATGACAAGAATTGGACCAAAAATAGACCCGTCTCAGAACCTAAACAAAGGAATACAAGAAGAGCTCTCAAGGCCTCCACTTGGAGTGACTCATCTGATTCTGAGACTGATGAAACCGAAGAAGAAACGGCACAAGTATGCTTTGCATCCAAAGCATCAAACGAGGTATGTTCTGACTCCAACTCTGATTCTAAACCCTCTTATGATGAATTATTTATTCAATGTCTTGAATTACACAAATTCATAAAGACTCTTGTGAAAGAAAAGAAACGGTTAATTGAAGACAAGAAGTTTTTAGAATCCTCTAACACGAACCTTATATCTCAATTAAACAATTTAAGAGAAGAGTCGTCTTGAACGGTTAATGAATTAAAATCAGAGATTTCATCATTAACATCCGAAAATAATGAGACCAAGATTTCAAATTTGAAATCAAGAAACGCAGATTTAGAAAGAATGGTAAAACAGTTCGATATGGGTACGAGCATGATAGATCGTCTCATTTCCTCCCAAAAGCATGAAAGTGATAAAACCAGATTAAGATACGTTGAAGATAATAAAGTACAAAATAAGTCGAAAAATTTTAATTCATCTTCATCTAAGAAACCGCATGCATTCAGACAACTATACAGCCTAAGAAGATGTCTAGTGCACCACCTATTACATCTCATCGTACTCCTTCATTTTCATCACATACAAAATATAATCATGTACCGTATAGATATGAAATGAAACCTTTGTTGAATACGCGACATGCATACAACACAAATGCATCTAGATCATGTACCATGCACACTATCACAAATGCATATCAAAAAAGAAAATTGTATTATGCTCATAACGATATTCTCGGCCATATGCCCAATAGACATGCCCCTAACATTTATTATATTGCTTCTTCATCTCTTTTCTCACTTTTGTAAGACCGAGAAAAATCACCCAAGTTTAGGTACCAAAAGGTACTCTTGCAAAGGGTTGAACGACTAACCTTTAAGGACCCAAAATAAAGGGTACCTAAATTGTTGTTACACATTGCAGGGAACACATAAATCAAAAGATATATCAATCAAGTGGTTCCTTGATAGTGGTTGCTCTAGGCACATGACGGGTGACCCAAGATTGTTCTCAAAATTGATAAAGGTTACGAAAGGTGGATCAGTAACCTTTGAAGACAACAACGAAGGAAGGATCATCGGAAAAGGAACAATTGGAAACCCGAGCACTTTTCAAATCTCCAACGTGTTCCTGGTAAGTAATATATCCTACAACTTACTTAGCATCTCGCAATTTCTTGCTAATGGTTTTGATGTGTGCTTCACTCATCCATATTGCAATATTGTAAATAAAAAATGGAGAAACGGTATTAAAAGGAAAAAGGAAAGGAAACATTTTTACACTATCTATGGATGACATGTTAGACGCTAAAGTAAAATGCTTTAAGTCAAATGAACCTAATGTGAATTTATGTCATAGACGTTTAGGACATATTGGCATCTCAATTCTTGAAAAACTTCAACGATAGAATCTAGTACGAGGATTGCCTAAACTTGAGTTAGACAAATTTAAGTTGTGTGAATCTTGTATTAAAGGTAAACAAACACGTGAATCACTTAAGTCTACGAATGAAATTAGCACATCTAGAGTCTTAGAATTATTACACATTGATTTGTTTGGTCTTAGTCGTACTAGAAATCTTGGTGGACGACATTATGCATGTGTCATCATTGACGATTTTTCTCGCTATACATGGACTTTATTTCTTACAAATAAAGATGATAGTGTCGTTGCGATTGCTAAATTAATAAAATAACTTGAAATTGAATATGGTTTAATTGTGAAAAAGATTAGGAGAGATAGAGGTGGCGAGTTCAAAAATAAGGGCATGATTGCATTTTGTGAAGATTAAGGTGTTAAACATGAGTTTTCACAACCTAGAACACCAGAATTAAACAGAGTAGTAGAAAGAAAGAAAGAATAGGACATTACAAGAAGTTGCAAGAACCATGCTATGTAAAAATAAGTTGCCTAGATTTTTGTGTGCGGAAGTCGTAAATTGTGCATGTTATATAGTTAACCGCTTATCGATTAGAAAGAAAATAAACAAAACCCCTTATGAAATTTTGATTAATCGCATGTCTAAGATTGATTATTTTTGTGTGTTTGGTTGTAAATGCTTTGTATTAAACACAAAAGATAATCTAGATAAATTTGAGTCTAAATCCAATGAATGCATCTTTGCTGGATATCTGTGAATTCTAAGGCATATAGATGTTACGATCCTATCACTGGATAGATTTTCGAATCTATTCATGTGGAATTTAATGGATTTGGTGAACTTGAAATACATAAAGAATATGATGGATAATATATACGGCAATGAAGAAGGCGGCGGCGATCAGCGATAGCAATGGAGTCCCCGGCAATTAATCGATATCACTGTTTTGCATCTGTTTTCCATTACATTAGTTTGCTTCATTGGTTCCTGATTCCAAGCGGTGTATATATACGAATGCGTTTGATCAGATGGCGGATCAGCCAACGCAAAAAAAGCCATCTTTTTCTGAGGTTGTAGCACCAAAATCATTAACAAGGCCAGATCAACCGCGTGCTATTCAAAGGTATAAAGGATTGCCTTCTATATCATTCTCTGCAGATGAGGTTAATACGTTTTCTCAACCATATCGTTATTCTTTAATCGGCTCTTTCTGGAATGGCCGGCCGTCTATGAAACAATTGAACATATCGTTTGAACGTATTGGATTCAAGGTTACGCCAAAAATTGGACATTTAGATACCCAACATATTCTTATAACCTTTCAGAATGAGGATGATTATCAGCGATGCTTTTTACGTCGTTCATGGGTTTTGCATGGATATCATATGCGAGTTACGAAGTGGACACCGGACTTTGATCCGAATTGTGACACGCCTATTGTCCCAGTATGGGTCTTGATTAAAGGATTGCCTTTGTTTTTGCATAATCGGACAGCTTTATGGGATATAGCACATATGATAGGCACACCATTGAGAATGGATACAGCTACAATGCAGGGTTTACGGCCTTCAGTGGTTCGGCTTTGTATTGAAATTGATATTTCAAAACCTAGGCCGTCTAGGCTGCATGTACAGGGAGGACAATATGAATTCTACCCAACAGTGGAGTATGAAGAGGTGCCAGAATTTTGTACAGACTGCAGAATTTTGGGTCATGACATTACAAACTGTAAAGGGAAGACTGCGCACCATGCTGATCAGCCAGTACGGGTAGTTAAAATAGGGGATGACAAAAGGCATACTGACAAAAAGCAGAGATGGACTCCAAGGAAAAATCCCCCAGGACCAATGCAAATTCTATCGCGCTCAAATGATTCTGCCCAAGCTCAGGCAGAGCAACCTGCTCATACAGCAGTTTTGATTGAAGAACAGACTGAGAGTGTTGATGTTGCAGGAGTAACTGCCAACCACATTACTCAGACTGAAGACCAGCAGCCCATAGCTATTACTGACAAGCAAGATTTAACAAAGTTAGGCCCTTTAAATGAAGTTGAAGTGGCAGAGGAGGATGATGTGCTTGTGGCTACTGTTTCAGACACAGAGCCAATTATGTTAGACAGATCGAATCGTTATGCTGAGTTTATGACTACGCTATCCCCGAATGATCAATTTTCTGCAAATGTAATTAAGGAGCAAGTATACCAAATAGTATATAATGCTTGGTTAGGAGATTTGTCCAGCAACTATCAGGATGGGGATCAACTTATAGATGTCCAAGCAAGGGACGTTGTGTCTGATAGTGATGGAGCGTTGGTTATGCACTTGACTTCACAGCCAGCCATAACTCGAAGAACCAGAAGGCCAAGAAGTGCATTGCCGCTTCCACCTCCCTCGTCTATCGTTACCCGTTCTTGTGTCCAAGATCCTTCAAGCTCAAACGCTCACACGACCCAATGAAGTACATAATCTGGAATGTGGGTGGACTTCGGACCTCTTTACATCGTCTGAAACGTTTGGTCCACAAACATCATATTCAGTTACTCATTCTAATTGAGCCAAAACATTCACCAGATCAAATAATAAGATTCCAGTTGAAGTTATCATTCACAAACTCTATAGTCACATGTTCAGAAAACATTTGGGTGTTTTGGCAGCGTTCCAGTCTTCAACTAGATAGTGTTTTTCATGGAGAACAAATTAGTTTGCTCCAATTTTGCACAGGCCATTTAGGACATCACATTTCTATTAGCCCGGTCTATGGAAGGCATACTGTAACAGACAGGAGGAGATTATGGTTGCAGATGCTCCAATATACACATCATGCTCATGATCTGTGGTTGGTTGGAGGGGACTTTAATACATATATGTCAGTTCAGGAACATCATGGTACTTCAATGCCACAGATGTCATCGCTGGAGGAATTTGTTGAATGTGTATCACAGTGCTCTTTAATTGACTTACCTTATACTGGATCTCCTTACACATGGGTTGGGGGCCGTGGTTTAGGTATTGTTAAAAGGAGATTGGATCGAATACTATGCTCTCAGAGGTTTTATGATCAGTTCCCAATGGTTAAGGTTCAACATTTATCTAGACTCACTTCGGATCATGCACCATTGCTGCTCAATCTTAGTGTTCAATCTGACACAACACCACGATCTTTTCGGTTCCTTAATGTTTGGACGGAGCATAATGATTTTCTCAAATTTGTAGCAGGACAATGGTCTAGCTATCCGACAATTGGGGGAATGAGAGGTATGTATAATAAATTGCAGACTTTAAAGAAAGATTTGCAGCATTGGAATAAACATGTGTTTGGAAATATCTTTGATAAATTGGCGGTTGTTGAAAGAGAAGCAAACAGACTAGAAGCCATATATGATTTGAATCCTACAATGGAAAACAGAGCTGAATATCACAAAGTGCAGGCGGAATATCTGAAAGTTTCAGCTTATGAGCAGAAGTTTTGGGAACAAAAAGCTCGATGTAAATGGCTTACGCATGGTGATGGCAACACTGCATACTTCCACAATCTAGTAAAGGATAGACACCGCAGACAGAGTATTTCTCAAATTAAAACCACCACAGGAGAGGTATGTCAGACTAAAGAAGCCATTGAGGCTGAGGCAGTTTCATATTTTACTCAACTATTCAAGGAGGAAGAGGTTCGGAATTCTGACAGCTTATTGCAATATGTCCCTCAGATGATTACTCTTCAAATGAATGTTGCACTTACTCAAATGCCTACGATAGAAGAAGTTAAATCAGCAGTTTGGTCGCTTGACCCGAATAGTGCAGCTGGTCCTGATGGCTATAATGGATTCTTTTTTAGACATTGCTGGGAAATCATATGCCATGATGTCCACAAAGCAGTACAGGAGTATTTCCTTGGCATCAGAATACCCCAAGCCATGGGCAGTACGCTAATTGTCTTAATCCCAAAAACACAGAATCCATCTACATTTGCAGAATATCGGCCTATATCACTATCAAACTTCATGTCCAAACTTGGCACGCGTATCTTGACAACTAGGCTGGCTCCCGTCTTGCCTGACATTATATCTAAGGAGCAGGCGGGCTTCATGAAAGGCCGGGATATCACAGAGCATGTGCTTACTGCGCAGGAACTTACTCATGTGCTGGATAAAAAAGTTCGAGGACACAACATTATGCTTAAGTTGGACATGATGAAAGCCTTTGATAGAGTGAATTGGAAGTTTCTTCGGGCTTTACTGCAATGCATGGGGTTCTCGGAACACTTTCTCAAGCTGATATTTAATCATCTAGAGAGCACAACGTTATCTATTGTCATCAATGGAGCTCCATGTGGTTTCTTCAAGCCAACGCGCGGGGTAAAGCAAGGCGACCCCCTTTCCCCCATACTCTTTATTTTGGTTTCAGAGGCATTTTCCAGAGGACTTAATGCATTGGTTGAAAGGGATATTATTAAGCCATATGCAGTGGGCAGAGTTAAACCCATAATTACTCACCTTGCTTTTGCAGATGATCTGTTGGTATTTCTCAATGGATTGCCTGCTAATTTGAAGAGATTTAAGCAGTTTTTGGATCTGTATCAGGAGATCACTGGTCAAAAGGTCAATCTGAGTAAGAGCCGATTTATTGCATCTAAGCATGTTATGCCAAGCCAGCTTCGAACTATGGAAGCACAACTTCAAATACATGCTGCCTCGTTGCCAATGAAGTATTTGGGAGTGCAATTGACTCGAGGAGGCCTTAGGCCAACCCATTGTACAGACCTCCTTATTAGTATAGATAAGCGAATATTAGGATGGCATAATCGTTTTCTGTCCCCTGCAGGAAGATTAACCTTGGTTAAATCCGTTTTGAGCTCTATACCTACACATATCATAGCAGCACATAAACTACCAAAGAGTATCATCCGAGCTATTCGACAGAAAATTTGTAATTTCCTCTGGTCAATGCAGGGCACGGCACCAAGATACCATTGGGTTAGTTGGGAAAAGTTATTTCTGCCAAAGGTAGAAGGGGGATTCGGACTTCGAAGATTGGATGAATTGACTAAGGCATACTCATGTAAATTGTGGTGGTCATATCATAACACGAATAGTTTATGGACAGCATTCCTCTCTTCTAAGTATGGCCATCGTCAACATTATATACCATGCATTACTGATACTGTCACTTGGAAAAGAATTTGCTCAGTTCATGACTTATGCTCTGCAAATACAGTTGGACAAAATCGAGCACAGACATGGACATTGGAACCAACTGGGCTGTTCACAATAAAATCTGCATTTGACTTGGTTAGGAGCTCTGGACCAAAAGTACTTTCGCACAGGTTTATATGGCACAGGTTGCAGCAACCGAATATTCAAATAATCCTATGGAAGTTATATCACCATGCATTACCCATTGAAGATAATCTGCGTAGATTCACTGCCATATGTCCAACATGCTGTCCTTTTTGTCATAATTCTTCAGCTACACAAGCGCATTTGTTTTTCAACTGCCCACATACTCAGCAGATATGGAAATACTATGCATCAATGATTAACGGACCACAACCAGGTAACATGCATTTATTTCAGTATCTTATGTCATGGTGGACATCTACGAGTGAGAAGTCTTTTAAAGGAGTGATGAGGATCATAGTACCAGGAATTGTGGTATGGCAAATATGGAAGGCCTACTCTGCAAGGATATTTGGTGAAGAGCACTATCACCCTGGCCAGCTAAAAGAGAGTATTAGACGTCATATCTATACTTGGAGTTCTGCACAGCATGGCAGGAAATTTGTCAATAATGACCAGGATCTTTTTATGTTTGGACTGATACCAAGAATGCGGCTCCAGCGTCCACAAATTGTCAAATGGTGTACACCCCCTCCAGGAAGACTGAAACTAAATGTAGATGCAGCACATGGTTCACGCACAGCATCAGGCGGCGCAGTTTTGAGAGACACAGCAGGCAATTTACAGGAAGCAATTGTATTTTATCTCCCATTGTCTTCCCCATTTCAAGCGGAGTTGCAAGCAGCTAGCATGGCCCTTTTGTATTTTCTGCAACGTCATAGGAACTTGGATATGGAGTTAGACTCAAAGGGTGTAGTAGAGTATCTTCAGTCTGAGAGTGTTCCTCCACTTATTCATAGTCTACTCATCCATGGGAATGTTCAGGTCTCATATATACCACGTCAGGCAAATGAGGTGGCACATTTATTGGCTCAGTTTGGACAACTACATCAAAACTTTCATCAGTTCTGCACATTGTCTATGCTGCCTCCTATGGTTAAAGGGGCCCTGCTTACGGATGTCTCAACACCCTATATACGACTCTAATATGCCAGAGGCACAGAAATCATTTTCGTTTGGCTGCCTGTGTCAACTATGGACACAGGCAGAATGGGTAATCTCTATACTTTGCTCTCTTCTTCTTGATTATTCCTCTCAAACTATATATGTCCTGTCCGTATCTCGTGATACGGGCAGACCGGGTATTATCTGCTCAATGCCTCGTTCCCTCATTTTTGTGCTTTACACGATCAAATTCATTAATGCTTTGTTTTCTTTGCATATGACGTATATGGGCTGCGCAATACATGGATCTGCTGAGTTATGGCCTTGCATATACACAATTGTGGAAAGCGGTACACAAGATAAGCGGAGGAGGTTTACGGATCTAGCAGCTACACGCACAGCAACTTCATATTCACACAATGGAGGACAATGCATTTTGGATGACATGATTTTCGGTCCCATCTCATGCGCCAAGTCACTACACTGTTGTTTACATAAGCTTTACTATTTGTCTCTTATTATAGATATAAACTCCTATCATATAAATATGCACGCTTTTTCCTTCGCCAAGGTTTTATCCACAAGGGTGGTTTTACTTGGCAAGGTTTTAATGCGACATATCATATATGATTGGAGAACGCAAATTATCAGAGCGTTATATTCACACTTTGCATATGATGACATGTACTATGTATAAAGGGTTTTCCTCCGCCATAAGTGAGGGTATATCAATAAAATATCTCTTCTTCTGATAAAAAAAAAAACATAAAGAATATGATGATGATTTTGAACTAAAGCCTGTGTTAGATGATATAGAAGAAAATATCGTACATGATGAACATGACACACTAGAAATGCATGATCACTTAGAAATGCATGAAAACTCAGAAAATAATCAACCAAGATGGCATAGGAATCACCCACATGACCTCATCATAAGCAACATAACACAAGGTGTACGACCAAGTTTAAGAATAAAAAAAGATTAAATAAATCAATTCCATGCCATGATATCTGAAATAGAACCCAAGAATGTGTTTGAGGCTTTGAATGATTCTTCTTGGATTGACGCTATGTATGATGAACTAAATCAATTCACAAGAAACGATGTGTGAGATTTAGTACATCGATCACAGGATAAAATGATAATAGGCACAAGTGGGTCTTTAGAAACAAAATGAATGAAGATGGTAAAGTCGTTAGAAACAAAGCGAGGCTTGTAGCACAAGGCTACAATCAAGAAGAGGGAATAGATTATGAAGAAACATTTGCACCCGTAACACGCTTAGAAGCTATACTATTATTACTTGCTATTGCTTGCATAAAGAATTTTAAACTTTATCGAATGGACGTAAAAAGTGAATTCTTAAATGGTTTTATACAAGAAGAAGTCTATGTAAAACAATCACCTGGATTTGAGGATATAAAATATCCTAATCATGTGTATAAGTTAAAAAAAGGCACTATATGGTTTAAAACAAGCACCTAGGGCTTGGTATGATCGTTTTGCTACATTTATTTTAGAAAATGGATTTAAAAAAGGAACCATATGGAGTACTTTATTCTTGAAATAGGAAAAATCGGATTTTCTGATTATTCAAATTTATGTTCATGATATTGTCTTTGGATCTATATGTCATAAGTGAGTAGGAGAATTTGAAACGTGCATGAAATCCGAATTTGAGATGTCTATTGTTGGTGAGTTAAATTATTTTCTTGGCTTGCAAATTAAGCAAACTAATAAAGGCATACATATAATTCAAGTTAAATACGTAAACGACATGATTAAGAAGTTTAACTTTGAAAACTTGAAACAATCTCCCACCCATATGAGTGTAACCACGAAACTTGATAAAGATGAAAATGGAAAAGACTTTGATAATGGTTTGTATAGGTGTATGATTGGTTCTTTGCTTTTCTTACTGCAAGTATGTAGAGAAAAAGGGGTTTGAGTGATTTCAAAATGTGTGATTTAAATGAGCATGACAAAAAAACGTGTGCATGATATAAACATGTGCATGATATATTGCTTATTACTTGCCTTATTTAGGTTATATATAATGTTGACGTACTAACGAGCCATGAAGCGTTAAAGCTTACATCATATGGGAAACATTTGTTGTGTTTATACTATTTTCAGGTGCCACCATTAATGAACTAAATTAGTTCATTAAGTGAAGTACTTAGTTAATTAAACTAAGTAGGTCATTAAAGGTAGCTACATTTGGACAAGGCACAAAGGCAACAAGACTAAGAAAGGAAAGTCTCATCCTCCCCATTTACTACATATGGCACGCTACACATATATATAAATATATATTTTCTGATTTTTTGAAAAAGGCACATACACATGTATTCCAACGTACTACCGACACGTTATATATTTTACGTACGTACGTTAACGTCACACCATCATACTTAACTCATATTTATGAGTATATTCAGGTCTTATATCATATGATATAAGTCATGGTGATGACAAATTAAATACGACACGTTAAAAGGTTCTAAACCAAAAATTGTCGTATCGGGCGAATACCGAAACTTCGTCAACGTGCCACGTACTTGCCATAAATAGATGGCCAGACCCTACACCTTAAAAATCATTATTAATTTCGTGTATATGATGATAATTCCAGCCATAAAATCATTCCTTCTTGACACACACAAATCACCCCACATTAAGGCCAAATTGTGGAGATTCCAATTTCTATTTTGTCACATGTTAATGGCGCCACTTTAGACCAGCTAAGTGCTGAGAATTAAATTTTATATTATATATATTATGTGTAACATAATATATATAACATGTGCAAAAATTTGGAATTTAATTAGAGAAAAATCGTGTAATCGATAAATATCGAAAATTCGGTTTTCTACGTACACAACACATGGAACATTTTTGGCACATCATACGAAACGTATCTAGACACTTTTTACATATGTCATACATCTTAAAGTGTTCTAGAAAATTAAATTAAGGGATGATTGGAATATAACATGAGTGTATTATTAAATGTGCACTATTTTACAAAGTTAGCAAAAATAAAATTCAGCAAATGCCTAAACATGTTAATACACGCCTAACACACTTGATGGAGCCTATGTGGAGTCTTTTTGGCATATTGATTAGTCAAGAATCAAGTTTACAAGATTGGTAACTTGGAGAAAGTAGCTACAAAAGGTAATGTTTTAAACTTTATCTCATTTGTAACACATGCTGAAAATTTCAGCATGTGCACTATATGGTGGCCGATTTTAATCTCTAAAATAGACATATTTTATGTATTGAATTATGTGGTTAATTGGAAGAAGAAATGGAAGTAATTTGAATAAGATACAAAGCCATAAAGTGTGATATCTTGAATATCACACATGCTGAAATTTTTCAGCATGTGTGGGAATGTATCTTGAACGTTTTTATGGCCTTATTATTGTCCAAATTTCATTTCCAAAATGATGAGAATATTTGCAACTAATTGGTGATTTATTTTAAAAGAAAAATCAATGAAATTTGGAAGTTATTTGAATTATATCACTATGTAACACATGCTGAAATTTCAGCATGTTAACTACTTCATTATGGCCGATTTTTTACCATTGTTTGGAGAAATATTATCTTGCTTGATTTGGATGATAATCTTATGAGTTATGGAAACTAATTTATGTTGATTTTGACACATGCTTTTAGTGAAATATTCAGATTTTCCAAGTCATCAAATGATGACAACATTCAACCAATCATGAAGTGCCAAGTAAGCAAAGGTTAAATGATCATCCAATGAGAAGGTGCTAAGTAAGCAAGATCATGTCACAATGATGCCATACATTCTCCCAAGCACTTAGAAGATAATTTTCAAGAGGGGGAGAGCACCTAAGGGGGACGGCCATAAGCATAAATGGAAAGGAGAAGAGCAAAACAAAAGACAAGAACAAGCATTGCAAATTTAGTGATCAAAAACGCCAACCCTCTCTTCTTCTACACTCTCTTTCTCTCTTCTTCTTGAAAGCCTATTGTACTTATATTCTTATGCTTGAATAGGCTTGTCATATACCACCACATACTCTATATCTTTGTAAAAGATTGATCAAGGTGTGATCAATCTTCAATCTTGCTACGTGGTGGTGTTCGTGCGAATTGTATTCATCGTACATGGTTTGTAAAGGGTTGGAGTTGGTGTGTAACTCCATCAACCCTGTGGTAAGGTGTACTTACGTGTGTGACTAGTGTGAACCGAGGAAGGTGTTCCTCGAAGACTGGAGTAGGTTGTTTATAACCGAACCAGTATAAAATTATCGGTGTCATTTACTTTTAACACTTATATTCTATTTCTGCACTGTTTACTCTTTTTGTTTACATTTGTAAAAATAGTAAAAGATTTTCAAAAATTACGAAAATTTCCATAAACATAGCCACACGTCTTAGGATTAATTTGGAACAAGTTTCAACCCTTTTGGATAAGTATAAGTTACTCAAACATCCAAAGTTATAAGACTAGTGCAGTCTGATTTTCAGGCCTGCAAAGGTTGAGACTTTGAGTGTATTTGACTAACTTTCCGAAAGAATTTTTCAAAACTGTTTCAACCCATTTAAATACAACATATAAGGGGTTAGTGGTTAAAATTTCAGAGCAATTGGAGTTAAATACAAATAGGAATAAATTTTTCAAAACAGTCTACCGTTTCTGGCAGATTCGCGCAATCTGATCACCAATGATTTTTGAAGGGGTTAAAGGTTGAATTTAAATCTGAAATTTTTAGGAGAAACTCATAACATCTGAGGCTAAGGTCTCTCAAAATTTCAGAATTTTTGAAGACCTAAAACCTAGTTTTAAAAACGTTTTAAAACTGGTCCTAAAAACAGAATCTGTTTTCAAAAGTTGAGTTGTTTGGCTTTAAACAAATTTTAAAAACCACACTTTCCGCACCAACTATTCAACTCCCCCCTTCTAGTGGTGCCTTGCAGATCCTACAAGTGGTATCAGAGCGCAGGAACACTCACTACAAAGGATCCAACGATTCAGTAAGATGGTAACCACAAATCTCAAAACCGAGCAAGAAGGTATGTCGAGCCAAAGGCCTCCTCTTTTTGACGGTGAGTCGTTTATTCAATGGAAACTAAGAATGAAGCTTTTTCTTATGGCTATAGATATTGATCTTTGGTCGATTATAGAAGATGGTCCTTTTGTCCCATCTAAGTTATCCACCGTAGACGGAGTCACACTAGAAGTTGTCAAACCTAGACAAGAATATACAAGTGATGATAAAAAGAAACTTAGAATGAATGCTAGGGTTATGCAATTGCTCTTGAATGGATTAAGTAAAAGTGAGTCTAGTTATGTCTCAAACTGTTCGAGTGCACAAGAAATGTGGAGGATACTAGAAATGAAACACGAAGGCACGAGTCAAGTAAAAGAGTCAAAGATAAACATGCTTATGTCCACACTTGAGTCGTTTAAACTATTGCCTAATGAATCTATTGTTGATATGGATTTTCGTTTAACTAACATCTATAATTCTATTGAGTCTCTTGGTAAAGCTTTTACCATGCAGGAAAAAGTACAGTAAGTCTTACGAAGTCTTCCATCAGAGTGGGACCCTAAAGTAACCGCAATAGAAGAAAGCAAAGAAACAAACTCAATAAAGATGGAAGAGTTAATTGGATCACTTAAGGTGTACGAAAATAAACTCACCATACGGAAATCGCAATCATCTAAGCAAGGTAAAGCTATTGCTTTTAAATCAAATGAATACGTCTCTACTTCTTCCGATCAAGTAGATGATAGATTCTGAATCGGATAACGATGACCTAATTCTATTGGCTAAAGGCTTAAGAAAATTTATGAGAAGGTCATTTAGAAACAAAAATAAGGGTACTACAACTAAAAGAAATAAGAACAAGTCAAATGATAAAGATGTTAAATGTTATGAATGTGGCAAACTCGGACATTTATCATATGACTGCCCCAATAAAGAAAAGCAAACACATAAATACCCTGACAAGGAGCGTAACAAGAATATGTAGAAATAAGAGGGTTTGAGTGATTTCAAAATAAGAAACGTTGAATATATATACATATATACAAACGTGTATAAGTGTGTACATGTATGCATGATAACTTGTCATTACTTGCCTTATTTAGCTTATATATTATGTTGCCGTACTAACGAGCCATGAAGCATTAAAGCTTACATCATATGGCGAACATTTGTTGAGTTTATACTATTTTCAGGTGCCACAATTAATGAACTAAAGTAGTTCATTAAGTGAAGTACTTAGTTTAATAAACTAAGTAGTTCATTAAAGGAAGATGCATTTGGAAAAGGCACAAAGGCAACATGGCTATGGAAGGAAAGTCTTCTCCTCCTCCCCACATTCATTACACACGCCTTTTACACATATATATACTATATTTTCAGATTTTTTTTATAAAAGGCACATACACATGTATTCCAACGTACTACCGACACGTTATATATCTTACGTACGTACGTTAACGTCACACCACTATACTTAACTCATATTTATGAGTATATTCAGGTCTTATATCATATGATATAAGATATGGTGATGACAAATTAAATACGACACGATAAAAGGTTCTAAACCGAAATTTGTCGTATCGGGCGAATACCGAAACTTCGCCAACGTGTCACGTACTTGCCATAAATAAATGGCCAGCCCATATACCTCAAAAATTGATGGAAATTTCGTGCCATACATGAAATGATCAACCAAAAATACTTTCCATGTCCGCACACACAAATCACCCCACATTTAGGCCAAAATGTGAAGATTCCAATTTTATTTTTGTCACATGTTTATGGTACCATTTTAAATTAGCCAAGAGCTGAAATTTAAAATATATATTATATATATATTATGTATAACATAATATATATATCATGTGCAAAATTTGGAATTTAAATTAGAGAAAAATCGGGTAATCGATAAATATCGAAAATTCGGTTTTCTACGCACTTAACATGGAACGTTTTTCTTGACCATGATGTGACACGTATCTAGACACTTTTTACATATAATATACATCTTAAAGTGTTCTAGAAAATTAAATTAAGGGCTGATTGGAATATTACATGTGTGTATTATTAAATGTGCACTATTTTACAAAGTTAGCAAAAATAAATTTCAGCACATGTATATACACTTTCAAACGTTACTACAGCTGAGATGGAGCACATGTGGAGCCTTGTTGGCATATTGATTGGTCAAGGATCAATCATACAATGTTGAGAAATCAAAGAGAGAAGCTACAAAAGGTAAGTATTCAACATATACCTCTCTTATGTCACATGCTGAAAATTTCAGCATGCTAAAAAGGTGGTGGCCGATTTTGTCCATTGAAAGAGAGATATTCCATCATCTTTTGTTATGTGATTAATTGGAAGAAGAAATGGAAATGATTTGAATATAAATTAAATTAATAAATGTGATATCTTATATCACACATGCTGAAAATTTTCAGCATGTGTACAAATTGTTGTGGCCGAATTTGTGAGCTTGGATATGTCCAAGTTCATTTCTTATGTGGTAGCAATAGTTATCATAACTTGGTGATTCAATGCTTTAAGAAAAAAGATCAATGCAAAATAGGCAATATTTTGGACAAAAAGTGAATGTTACACATGCTGAAATTTCAGCATGTGCAAGAGACATAGTGGCCGAATTTTTCACCCCTTTTTGTGTCCAAGTTCATTCATCAATTGATAGCAAGACTTACCATGTATTATTGATTCATTTTAATGAGAAAAAATCAAAGTAAATTGGGGATTATCTTGAATAAAAATGGATGTTGCACATGCTGAAAAATTCAGCATGGCAAGGAGTATAATGGCCGATTTTTTGAGGATGGAAGGAAGAATATTTTGTGTCTTGCACATTATGATAGAATTTGTGAATTATGGTATGACTTAATGATTGATATTGGCACATGTTTAAAGTGATTATTTCAGATTTTCCATGTCATCAAATGATGACAACATTAAGCCAATCAAGAGGTGCCAAGTAAGCAATGACTAAATGATGGTCCAATGAAGTGATGCCAAGTAAGCAAAGCATTGTCACCATGATGTCTCACATTCTCTCAAACACTTAAAAGGAAATTTTCAAGAGGGGGAGAAAGGCATAGGGGACGGCTGGACTTCTATAAGGAAGGAAGAGGAGAGCAAACAAAAACAACACCAAGATTTGCATTCTAAAGTGATCAAAGTGCCAAGCCTCTTTTCTCCTACATCTTCTTTCTTTCTTCTCTTGTAAAAAGCCTATTGTACTTTACTTCTTTCATTCTTGAATAGGCTTCATAGAAACCACCATTCATACATCTTTGTAAAAGATTGATCAAGGTGTGATCAATCTTCATTCTGGCGAGGTGGTGGTGTTCGTGCAAATTGTACTAGCAATACAAGGTTTGTAAAGGGTTGGAGTTAAGGTGTAACTCTATCAACCCTGCGGTAAGGTGTACTGCGTGTGTGAAATTAGTGTGAACCAAGGAAGGTGTTCCTTGAAGACTGGAGTAGGTTGTTTATAACCGAACCAGTATAAAATTCTTGGTGCAATTTACTTTCAGCATTTACTTTTCAGTTTCTGCACTGGTTACTCATCTTGTTCACGTTCGTAAAAATAGTAAACGATTTTCAAAAATTGTAAAAATTTCCAGAAACATACATAAACGTTCTAGGGTTAATTTGACACAAGTTTCAACCCTTTTGGACAAGTATATGTCAGTCAAACATCAAAAGTTCTGAGACTAGTGCAGTCTGATTTTCAGACTTGCAAAGGTTGAGACTTTGGTTGTATTGGACCTACTTCCCAAAAAAACTTTCAAACACTGTTTCAACCCATTTAAATATAGTGTGTGAGGAGTTATTGGTCAAATTTTCAGATCATTTGGACATTCACACAAATAGGAATTAATTTTTCAAAACCATCTACCGTTTCTGGCAGATTTGCACAATCTGAGTGCCAACGGTTTTTGAAGGGGTTAAAGGTTGAATTTTGATTTGAAATTTTTAGGGGACCCTCATAACATCTGAGGCTAAGTTCTCTTAAAATTTCATAATTTTTGGAGACCTATAACCTAGTTTTAAAAACGTTTTAAAACTGGTCCTGAAAACAGAATCTGTTTTCAGAACTTGAATTGGTTAGGTTTAAAGAAATTTTAAAAAGCACACTTTCCGCACCATCTATTCAACCCCCCCCCTTCTAGTGGTGCCTTGCAGATCCTACAAGTGGTATCAGAGCGCAGGAATACTCACTACAAGGAATCCAACGATTCAGTGAGATGGCATCCACAAATCTCAAAACCGAACAAGAAGGTATGTCGAGCCAAAGGCCTCCACTTTTTGAAGGTGAGTCTTTTATTCAATGGAAACTTAGGATGAAACTTTTTCTTATGGCTATAGATATAGATCTTTGGTCAATAATTGAAGATGGTCCATATGTCCCATCTAATGTATCCACTGTAGACGGAGTTACCTTAGAAGTTATTAAAACTAGACAAGAATATACTAGTGAAGATAAAAAGAAACTGAGTATGAATGCTAAGGCCATGTAGTTACTCTTAAATGGTTTAAGTAAGAGTGAGTCTAGTTATGTGTCGAATTGTTCGAGTGCACAAGAAATGTGGAGAATCTTAGAAATGAAACACGAAGGCACAAGTCAAGTAAAAGAGTCTAAAATTAATATGCTCATGTCTACTCTTGAGTCTTTTAAGTTGTTGCCTAATGAGTCAATTGTAGATATGGATCTTCATTTGACTAACATCTATAACTCTCTTGAGTCTCTTGGTAAGGCTTTTACTACGCAGGAAAAGGTACAGAAAGTCCTACGGAGCCTTCCTTCGGAATGGGATCCTAAAGTGACTGCTATAGAAGAAAGCAAGGCGACTAAATCAATAAAAATGGAAGAACTCATTGGTTCACTCAAAGTTTATGAAAACAAACTTATTATTCGGAAATCGGAATCAACCAAACAAGGTAAGACAATTGCTTTTAAATCAAATGAATACGTCTCTCCTCCCTCCGATCACGTAGATAATAGTGATTCCGAATCAGATAATGATGATTTAATTCTATTGGCTAAAGGACTAAGAAGATTCATGAGAAAGTCATTTAGAAATAAAAACAAGGGCACTACATCTAAGAGAAATAAAAACAAGTCAAATGATAAGGACATTAAATGTTATGAATGCGGCAAACTCGGACACTTATCATATGACTGCCCAAACAAAGAAAAGCAAACTAATAAATACCCTGACAAGGAGCGGAACAAAAATAGACTGGTCTCAGATCCTAAACAAAGGAAACGTGCACTAAAGGCCTCCACATGGAGTGACTCATCAGACTCTGAAACTGAGACCGAAGAGGAGACCGCTCAAGTTTGCTTCGCTTCAAAGGCATCTAATGAGGTATCATCCGATTCTGACTCTGACTCTGAACCTTCTTATGATGATCTTTTTAGTCAGTATCTTGAATTACATAAATTTACTAAGACTCTCGCAAAAGAAAAGAAACGTTTAATTGAAGACAAGAAACTGTTAGAATCTTCTAACGAGAATCTTGTCGCTCAATTAAGCGATTCAAAGAAAGAGTCTTCATGTGTCATCACTGCATTAAAAACCGAGATCTCATCATTGACTTCTCAAAATAATGAAATGAAATCTGAGATTTCAAATTTGAAATCAAGGAATACAGACTTAGAGAAAATGATGAAACAATTCGATACAGGGTCAAACATGCTGCATCGCATCATATTATCGCAAAAGCATGACAGTGACAAAACTGGATTGGGATACGTTGATACTAACGAAGTATCAACCAAACCAACCAAGTTTGTTGTGTCTAAGAAAGTAGACACCCATAAGCATCAAGTGGCGTCTAAGATGACGCAAAAAGCGCCCCCTTCCACACGCCCCACTCCCTCATATCATGTGAAATATAACGTTGTACCATATAGATATGAGAAGAAAAGAACAATGCATACACGAAATACATATCATCCACGCACTACGCACACGCACACAAGCACATATCAAAAGCGTCCTTCATTCAATGAGTATAGAGGAGTCCTTGGGCAAAGACCCAAAGTACATGCACCACATGTATATTATATCGCACCTTCATTCTTGCCATTTGATAGACCGAGAAGGATCACCCAAGTATGGGTACCGAAAGGTACCTTTACCAAAAGGTGATTAACTAACTCGAAAGGACCCAAAATTAAAAGGGTACCTAAATCACCTTTTCACATTGCAGGGAGACCACTCATCAAAAGACACATCAATAAAGTGGTTCCTTGACAGTGGGTGCTCGAGGCACATGACGGGTGACCCGAGCCTGTTCTCCAAATTAAAGAAGGTCACAAAAGGCGGATCCGTGACCTTTGGAGACAACAATGAAGGGAAGATCATTGGAAAAGGTACGATTGGCAATCCGAATACACTTCAAATCTCCAACGTATTTTTGGTAAGCAACTTATCTTACAATCTTCTTAGTATTTCTCAATTTGTTGACAATGGTTTCAATGTGTGTTTTACTCACCCTTATTGCAATATAATAAATAAAAATGGAGAAACCGTTTTAAAAGGAAAACGTGAAGGGAATATATTCACACTATCTATGGATGATGTAGTAGACGCCAAAGTTAAATGTTTTATGTCAAATGAACCCAATGTGAATTTGTGGCATAGACGTTTAGGACACATAGGTATTTCTACACTAGAAAAATTGCAACGAAAGAACCTAGTACGGGGATTGCCTACGCTTGATTTAGACAATTTTCAGTTGTGTGAATCTTGCATAAAGGGCAAACAAACACGTGAGTCACTTAAGCCTAAAAATGAGATAAGCACGACTAGAATACTAGAACTATTGCATATCGATTTGTTTGGTCCTAGTCGCACTACAAGCCTTGGTGGGCGTCACTATGCATGCGTGATTGTTGATGACTTCTCTCGCTATACTTGGACTTTATTTCTTGCACATAAGGATGATAGCGCCGTAGAAATCGCTAAATTAATTAAACAACTTGAAAATCAATACGGCGTAAATGTGAAAAGAATAAGAAGCGATAGAGGCGGTGAATTTAAAAATAAAGAGATGATTTCGTTTTGTGAAGAAAAAGGAATTGAACATGAGTTTTCGCCATCTAGAACTCCACAATTAAATGGAGTAGTAGAAAGAAAGAATCACACACTACAAGAAATTGCTAGAACCATGCTTTGCGAAAATAAATTGCCTAGATTTCTGTGGGCGGAAGCCGTAAACTGTGCATGCTATATTGTAAATCGCCTATCTATAAGAAAGAAAATAAACAAGACGCCTTACGAAATTTTGAATGATCGCATGCCTAAGATTGATTATTTTCGTGTGTTTGGATCCAAATGCTTTGTCTTGAATACAAAAGATAATTTAGATAAATTTGAATCCAAATCAATTGAGTGCATTTTTGTTGGGTATTCCATAAATTCAAAAGCATATAGATGTTATGATCCTCTCAGTAGACAAATCATAGAATCTATTCATGTTAAATTCAATGAATTTGGAGAGATTGATAAAGATAAAGAATATGACGATGATTTTGAATTGAAACCCGTTTTGGATGAAGATAATGATTCTTTTGATATGCATGAGATGAATGAGACACTAGAAATGCATGATCATATAGAAATGCATGATAACTTAGAAAATAATCAACCTAGATGGCATAGAGATCACCCACAAGATCTCATCATAGGCGACATTACTCACGGTGTGCGACCACGTAGAAGAATCACTTCGGATGAAATAAATGAATTTCATGCTATGATTTCTGAAATTGAGCCCAAAAATGTGCATGATGCTTTGAGTGATTCATCTTGGATTGATGCTATGCATGACGAACTTAATCAATTCGTTAGAAATGATGTATGGGATTTAGTGCCACGACCACAAGATAAGACAATAATAGGCACAAAGTGGGTATTTAGGAACAAAATGAATGAAGAAGGAAAGGTCGTTAGAAATAAAGCAAGACTCGTAGCTCAAGGATATAATCAAGATGAAGGAATAGACTACGATGAAACATTTGCACCCGTAGCACGTTTAGAAGCTATACGACTCTTACTTTCTATTGCTTGCTTGAAAGATTTTAAATTATATCAAATGGACGTCAAAAGTGCTTTTCTAAACGGATTCATACAAGAAGAAGTATGCGTGAAGCAACCACCCGGTTTTGAAGATTTGAAACATCCAGATCACGTGTACAAACTAAAGAAGGCACTATATGGCCTAAAGCAAGCGCCGAGAGCATGGTATGATCGTTTTGCCACTTTTCTTTTAGAAAATAATTTTAAACGTGGTACTATAGATAGTACACTATTTTTGAAACAAGAAAAATCAGATTTACTTATTATTCAAATTTACGTAGATGACATAATTTTCGGGTCTACCTCACATAGACTTGTTAAAGATTTTGAAAATTGTATCAAAGCTGAATTTGAAATGTCTATGGTTGGTGAACTTAATTATTTTCTTGGCTTGCAGATTAAGCAAACGAGTAAAGGAATTCATATAAGCCAAGCTAAGTACGTAAATGACATGATCAAGAAGTTCAATTTTGAAAATTTGAAACCATCCCCCACGCCTATGAGTGTTACTACTAAATTAGACAAAGACGAACATGGTAAAGACGTTGATAATGGATTATATCGATCTATGATAGGTTCTTTACTATATTTAACTGCTAGTAGGCCTGACATTATGTTTAGCGTATGCATGTGTGCTCGTTTTCAAAGTCAACCTAAGGTGTCACACTTAAATGCGGTAAAAAGAATATTCCGCTATATTAAGCACACGCCCACCTTAGGTATTTGGTATGATAAGGATTCTACATTCGACTTACATGCTTACACTGATGCAGATTATGGTGGCTGCAAGATAGATAGAAAAAGCACGAGCGGAACTTGCCAATTTATAGGAAATTCCCTTATTTCATGGTTTTCCAAAAAGCAAGCAAGTGTTGCTTTGTCCACTACTGAGGCTGAATATATGGCTCTTAGCCTTTGTTGCACACAGTTGTTGTGGATAAAACAACAACTTTCGGACTTTGGAATTACCGTAAATAAAATTCCTATATATTGTGATAGTATGAGTGCAATAAATTTGTCTAAAAACCCCGTATTACACTCTAAGGCTAAGCATATAGAAGTTCGCTATCATTTTCTTCGTGATCACGTTAACAATGGTAATATTGTCATAGATCACGTACGCACAGAATCACAAGTAGCGGATATATTCACAAAGGCCTTAAATCAAGCCACATTTGAATCTCTTCGTTCTAAATTAGGCATGATTCCTGTTGATGTGATTTAATGCGATATTATTTGATTTACTTTCCTTTTTGACAGGAATCTTTTGATTAACTTTCCAAAATAAAGGGGGAGAGAGAAGCATGATTTAAGGGGGAGAGAGATTTAAGGGGGAGAGAGATCACTAATTGATCCAAATTGCATGAATCAAGGGGGAGCCGGATTTGAAATTTGAAATTCAAATTTCAAATCTGTGCATAATTCAAGGGGGAGAGATAGTACTTAAATCATGTACACTAGTTATTTTGAAAATCATCAAAAGGGGGAGATTGTAGAAATAAGAGGGTTTGAGTGATTTCAAAATAAGAAACGTTGAATATATATACATATATACAAACGTGTATAAGTGTGTACATGTATGCATGATAACTTGTCATTACTTGCCTTATTTAGCTTATATATTATGTTGCCGTACTAACGAGCCATGAAGCATTAAAGCTTACACCATATGGTGAACATTTGTTGAGTTTATACTATTTTCAGGTGCCACAATTAATGAACTAAAGTAGTTCATTAAGTGAAGTACTTAGTTTAATAAACTAAGTAGTTCATTAAAGGAAGATGCATTTGGAAAAGGCACAAAGGCAACATGGCTATGGAAGGAAAGTCTTCTCCTCCTCCCCACATTCATTCCACACGCCTTTTACACATATATATACTATATTTTCAGATTTTTTTTATAAAAGGTACATACACATGTATTCCAATGTACTACCGACACGTTATATATCTTACGTACGTACGTTAACGTCACACCACTATACTTAACTCATATTTATGAGTATATTCAGGTCTTATATCATATGATATAAGATATGGTGATGACAAATTAAATACGACACGATAAAAGGTTCTAAACCGAAATTTGTCGTATCGGACGAATACCGAAACTTCGCCAACGTGTCACGTACTTGCCATAAATAAATGGCCAGCCCATATACCTCAAAAATTGATGGAAATTTCGTGCCATACATGAAATGATCAGCCAAAAATACTTTCCATGTCCGCACACACAAATCACCCCACATTTAGGCCAAAATGTGAAGATTCCAATTTTATTTTTGTCACATGTTTATGGTACCATTTTAAATTAGCCAAGAGCTGAAATTTAAAATATATATTATATATATATTATGTATAACATAATATATATATCATGTGCAAAAGTTGGAATTTAAATTAGAGAAAAATCGGGTAATCGATAAATATCGAAAATTCGGTTTTCTACGCACTTAACATGGAACGTTTTTCTTGACCATGATGTGACACGTATCTAGACACTTTTTACATATAATATACATCTTAAAGTGTTCTAGAAAATTAAATTAAGGGCTGATTGGAATATTACATGTGTGTATTATTAAATGTGCACTATTTTACAAAGTTAGCAAAAATAAATTTCAGCACATGTATATACACTTTCAAACGTTACTACAGCTGAGATGGAGCACATGTGGAGCCTTGTTGGCATATTGATTGGTCAAGGATCAATCATACAATGTTGAGAAATCAAAGAGAGAAGCTACAAAAGGTAAGTATTCAACATATACCTCTCTTATGTCACATGCTGAAAATTTCAGCATGCTAAAAAGGTGGTGGCCGATTTTGTCCATTGAAAGAGAGATATTCCATCATCTTTTGTTATGTGATTAATTGGAAGAAGAAATGGAAATGATTTGAATATAAATTAAATTAATAAATGTGATATCTTATATCACACATGCTGAAAATTTTCAGCATGTGTACAAATTTTTGTGGCCGAATTTGTGAGCTTGGATATGTCCAAGTTCATTTCTTATGTGGTAGCAATAGTTACCATAACTTGGTGATTCAATGTTTTAAGAAAAAAGATCAATGCAAAATAGGCAATATTTTGGACAAAAAGTGAATGTTACACATGCTGAAATTTCAGCATGTGCAAGAGACATAGTGGCCGAATTTTTCACCCCTTTTTGTGTCCAAGTTCATTCATCAATTGATAGCAAGACTTACCATGTATTATTGATTCATTTTAATGAGAAAAAATCAAAGTAAATTGGGGATTATCTTGAATAAAAATGGATGTTGCACATGCTGAAAAATTCAGCATGGCAAGGAGTATAATGGCCGATTTTTTGAGGATGGAAGGAAGAATATTTTGTGTCTTGCACATTATGATAGAAGTTGTGAATTATGGTATGACTTAATGATTGATATTGGCACATGTTTAAAGTGATTATTTCAGATTTTCCATGTCATCAAATGATGACAACATTAAGCCAATCAAGAGGTGCCAAGTAAGCAATGACTAAATGATGGTCCAATGAAGTGATGCCAAGTAAGCAAAGCATTGTCACCATGATGTCTCACATTCTCTCAAACACTTAAAAGGAAATTTTTAAGAGGGGGAGAAAGGCATAGGGGACGGCTGGACTTCTATAAGGAAGGAAGAGGAGAGCAAACAAAAACAACACCAAGATTTGCATTCTAAAGTGATCAAAGTGCCAAGCCTCTTTTCTCCTACATCTTCTTTCTTTCTTCTCTTGTAAAAAGCCTATTGTACTTTACTTCTTTCATTCTTGAATAGGCTTCATAGAAACCACCATTCATACATCTTTGTAAAAGATTGATCAAGGTGTGATCAATCTTCATTCTGGCGAGGTGGTGGTGTTCGTGCAAATTGTACTAGCAATACAAGGTTTGTAAAGGGTTGGAGTTAAGGTGTAACTCTATCAACCCTGCGGTAAGGTGTACTGCGTGTGTGAAATTAGTGTGAACCAAGGAAGGTGTTCCTTGAAGACTGGAGTAGGTTGTTTATAACCGAACCAGTATAAAATTCTTGGTGCAATTTACTTTCAGCATTTACTTTTCAGTTTCTGCACTGGTTACTCATCTTGTTCACGTTCGTAAAAATAGTAAACGATTTTCAAAAATTGTAAAAATTTCCAGAAACATACATAAACGTTCTAGGGTTAATTTGGCACAAGTTTCAACCCTTTTGGACAAGTATATGTCAGTCAAACATCAAAAGTTCTGAGACTAGTGCAGTCTGATTTTCAGACTTGCAAATGTTGAGACTTTGGTTGTATTGGACCTACTTCCCAAAAAAACTTTCAAAAACAGTTTCAACCCATTTAAATATAGTGTGTGAGGAGTTATTGGTCAAATTTTCAGATCATTTGGACATTCACACAAATAGGAATTAATTTTTCAAAACCATCTACCGTTTCTGGCAGATTTGCACAATCTGAGTGCCAATGGTTTTTGAAGGGGTTAAAGGTTGAATTTTGATTTGAAATTTTTAGGGGACCCTCATAACATCTGAGGCTAAGTTCTCTCAAAATTTCATAATATTTGGAGACCTCTAACCTAGTTTTAAAAACGTTTTAAAACTGGTCCTGAAAACAGAATCTGTTTTCAGAACTTGAATTGGTTAGGTTTAAAGAAATTTTAAAAAGCACACTTTCCGCACCATCTATTCAACCCCCCCCCCCTTCTAGTGGTGCCTTGCAGATCCTACAGAATAGACCTGTCTCAGAACCTAAGCAATGGAAACATGCTCTAAAGGCCTCCACCTGGAGTGATACATCGGATTCCGAGACTGAAACCGAAGAAGAGACTGCACAAGTATGCTTTGTGTCCAAAGCATCTAATGAGGTGTCATCTGATTCTGATTTTGACTCTGAGCCTTCTTATGATGATCTTTTTAGTCAGTATTTAGAATTGCATAAATTTACTAAGACTCTCGCTAAGGAAAAGAAGCAATTAATTGAAGATAAGAAACTGTTAGAATCTTCTAACGAGAATCTTGTCGCTCAATTAAACGATTCAAAGAAAGAGTCATCATGCATCATCACGGCATTAAAGACAGAAATTTCATCATTAACCACTCAAAATAACGAAATGAAATCCGAGATTTCAAATTTGAAATCAAGGAATATAGACCTAGAGAAAATGATGAAACAGTTTGATACGGGATCCAACATGCTGTATCGTATTATCTTATCACAAAAGCATGACAGTGACAAAACGGGTTTGGGATACGTTGATACTAACGAAGTATCCACCAAACCAACTAAGTTTGTTGTGTCCAAGAAAGTAGAGACCCCAAAGCCTCAAATGGCGTCTAAGATGACGCAAAAACCGCCTCTTCCCTCATCACGCCCCACTTCCTCTTCATATCATGTGAAATACAATTTTGTACCATATAGATATGAAAAGAAAAGAGTGATGCATACACGACATTCATATCATCCACGCACTACGCACACACAAGGACATATCAAAAACGTCCTTCATTCAATGAGTATAAAGGAGTTCTTGGGCAAAGGCCAAAAGTGCATTCACCACATGTCTACTATATTGCACCATCATCTACATTCTTGCCATTTGCTAGACCGAGAAGGATCACCCAAGTATGGGTACCAAAAGGTACTTTTACCAAGAGGTGATTAACTAACTCGAAAGGACCCAAAGTTAAAAGGGTACCTAAATCATTTTTGCACATTGCAGGGAGCCCACACATCGAAAGATACAACTATAAAGTGGTTCCTTGACAGTGGCTGCTTGAGGCACATGACGGGTGACCCGAGCTTGTTCACAAAATTAAAGAAGGTCACAAAAGGCGGATCCATGACCTTTGGAGACAACAACGAAGGCAAGATCATCGGAGAAGGTACGATAGAAAATCCAAGCACTCTTCAAATCTCCAACGTCTATTTGGTAAGCAACTTATCTTACAATCTTCTTATAATTTCTCAATTTATTGACAATGGTTTTAATGTGTGTTTTACTCACCCTTACTGCAATATAATAAATAAAAATGGAGAAACTGTTTTAAAAGGAAAACAAGAAGGTAACATTTATACGCTTTCTATGGATGATATGGTAGACGCTAAAGTTAAGTGCTTTATGTCAAACGAACCCAATGTGAATTTATGGCATAGACGTTTAGGACACATTGGTATTTCCACACTAGAAAAACTCCAACGAAAGAACCTAGTACGAGGATTGCCTACACTTGATTTAGACAACTTCCAGTTGTGTGAATCTTGCATAAAAGGCAAACAAACACGTGAGTCACTTAAGCCTAAGAATGAAATAAGCACGACTAGAGTCTTAGAACTACTACACATTGATTTGTTTGGTCCTAGTCGCACTACAAGCCTTTGTGGGTGCCACTATGCATGCGTGATTGTTGATGTTTTTCTCGTTATACTTGGACTTTATTTCTTGCACATAAGGATGATAGTGCCATTGAAATTGCGAAATTAATTAAACAACTTGAAAATCAATACGGTGTCAATGTGAAAAAGATAAGAAGCGATAGAGGCGGTGAATTTAAAAACAAAGATATGATTTCATTTTGCGAAGAAAAAGGAATCAACCATGAGTTTTTGCCACCTAGAACTCCACAATTAAATGGAGTAGTAGAAAGAAAGAATCGAACATTACAAGAAATCGCTAGGACTATGTTATGAGAAAATAAATTGCCTAGGTTTCTGTGGGCGGAAGCCGTAAATTGTGCATGCTACATAGTAAATCGCATATCTATAAGAAAGAAAATAAACAAGACGCTTATGAGATATTGAATGATCGCATGCCTAAGATTAACTATTTTCGTGTGTTTGGATGCAAATGTTTTGTTTTGAATACAAAAGATAATTTAGATAAATTTGAATCTAAATCAATTGAATGCATCTTTATTGGTTATTCTATAAATTCAAAAGCATATAGATGTTATGATCCTCTCACTAGACAAATCATAGAATCTATTCATGTGAAGTTTAATGAATTTGGTGAGATTGATAAAGATAACGAATATGATGATGACTTTGAATTGAAACCCGTGTTGAATGAAGATGATGGTACATTTGATATGCATGACATGAATGACACATTAGAAATGCATGATCACTTAGAAATGCATGATAACATAGAAAACAATCAACCAGGATGGCATAGAGATCACCCACATGATCTCATCATAGGCGACATCACTCACGGCGTGCGACCACGTAGAAGAATTACTTCGGATGAAATAAATCAATTCCATGCTATGATTTCCGAAATTGAACCCAAAAATGTACTTGATGCTTTGAGTGATTCTTCTTGGATTGATGCTATGCATGATGAGCTTAATCAATTCGTTAGAAATGATGTATGGGATTTAGTGTCACGACCACAAGATAAGACCATAATAGGCACAAAGTGGGTGTTTAGGAATAAAATGAATGAAGAAGGAAAGGTCGTTAGGAATAAAGCTAGACTTGTAGCACAAGGCTATAATCAAGAAGAAGGAATTGACTACGATGAAACATTTGCACCCGTAGCACGTTTAGAAGCTATACGACTATTACTTGCCATTGCTTGCATGAAAGACTTCAAATTGTATCAAATGGACGTAAAAAGTGCATTCCTAAATGGATTTATACAAGAAGAGGTATACATGAAGCAACCACCCGGTTTTGAAGATTTGAAACATCTTCACGTTTACAAACTAAAGAAGGCACTATACGGACTAAAGCAAGCACCTAGAGCATGGTATGATCGTTTTGCTACTTTCCTTTTAGAAAATGATTTTAATCGAGGTACTATAGATAGCACACTATTTTTGAAACAAGATAAATCGGATTTACTTATTATTCAAATCTACGTTGATGACATTATTTTCGGTTCTTCCTCACATAGACTTGTTGAAGAGTTTGAAAATTGCATGAAATCCGAATTTGAAATGTCTATGGTTGGTGAACTTAACTATTTTCTTGGCTTGCAGATTAAGCAAATGAGTAAAGGTATTCACATAAGTCAAGCTAAATATATAAATGATATGATTAAAAAGTTCAACTTTGAAAATTTGAAACCATCCCATACCCCTATGAGTGTCACCACCAAATTGGATAAGGATGAACATGGTAAAGATTTTGACAATGTCTTATATCGGTCTATGATTGGTTCTTTGCTATATTTAGCAGCTAGTAGGCCTGATACCATGTTCAGTGTATGCATGTGTGCACGCTTTCAGAGTCAACCTAAGGTGTCTCACTATAATGCGGTAAAAAGAATATTCCGTTATATTAAGCACACGCCCAACTTAGGGTTTGGTATGATAAAGATTCCGAATTTAACTTACATGCTTATACTAATGCAGATTACGGTGGCTATAAAATAGATAGGAAGAGCACGAGTGGCACTTGCCAATTTATAGGAAACTCACTCATTTCATGGTTTTCCAAAAAGTAAGCAAGCGTTGCTTTGTCCACTACTGAGGCTGAGTACATGACACTTAGCCTTTGCTGCACACAGTTGTTGTGGATAAAACAACAACTCTCGGACTTTGGAATTACCGTAAATAGAATTCCTGTATATTGTGATAGTATGAGTGCCATTAATTTGTCTAAGAACCCCGTACTACACTCTAAGGCCAAACATATAGAAGTACGCTATCACTTTCTTCGTGATCACGTAAACAATGGTGATATCGTCATAGATCACGTACGCACAGAAGCACAAGTAGCGGATATCTTTACAAAAGCCTTAAATCAAGCCACGTATGAATCTCTTCGTTCTAAATTAGGCATGATTTCAGCTGATATGATTTGACTTGATTTGATTTGATTCTCTTTCCTTATTTACAGGCATCTTTTGATTTACTTTACAAAATAAAGGGGGAGAGAAAGCATGATTTAAGGGGGAGAGAGACACTGATTGCATAAATCAAAGGGGAGCGGTTTGAAATTTAAAAATTCAAATTTTGAATTTTATGAATGATTGAAGGGGGAGCGATAGGATTTAAATCATGTGCATAAGTTATTTTGAAAATCATCAAAAGGGGGAGATTGTAGAGAAAAAGGGGTTTGAGTGATTTCAAAATATGTGATTTAAATGAGCATGAAAAAAAACGTGCGCATGATATAAACGTGTGCATGATATATTGCTTATTACTTGCCTTATTTAGGTCATATATAATGTTGCCGTACTAACGAGCCATGAAGCGTTAAAGCTTACATCATATGGCAAGCATTTTTTGCGTTTATACAATTTTAGGTGCCACCATTAATGAACTAAACTAGTTCATTAAGTGAAGTACTTAGTTAATTAAACTAAGTAGTTCATTAAAGGAAGCTACATTTGAACAAGGCACAAAGGCAACAAGACTAAGAAAGAAAAGTCTCCTCCTCCCCATTTACTACATATGGCACGCCTACACATATATATAAATATATATTTTCTAATTTTTTGAAAAAGGCACATACACATGTATTCCAACGTACTACCGACACGTTATATATTTTACGTATGTACGTTAATGTCACACCATCATACTTAACTCATATTTATGAGTATATTCAGGTCTTATATCATATGATATAAGTCATGGTGATGACAAATTAAATACGACACGTTAAAAGGTTCTAAACCAAAAATTGTCGTATCGGACGAATACCGAAACTTTGCCAATGTGTCACGTACTTTCCATAAATAGATGGCCAGCCCCTACACCTCAAAAAGCATTATTAATTTCGTGCATATGATGATAATTCCAGTCATAAAATGATTCCATGTTGGCACACACAAATCACCCCACATTAAGGCCAAATTGTAGAGATTCCAATTTCAATTTTGTCACATGTTAATGGCGCCACTTTAGACCAGCTAAGTGCTGAGAATTAAATTTTATATTATATATATTATCTGTAACATAATATATATAACATGTGCAAAAAGTTGGAATTTAATTAGAGAAAAATCGGGTAATCGATAAATATCGAAAATTCGGTTTTCTACGTACACAACACATGGAACATTTTTGGCACATCATACGACACGTATCTAGACACTTTTTACATATGTCATACATCTTAAAGTGTTCTATAAAATTAAATTAAGGGCTGATTGGAATATAACATGTGTGTATTATTAAATGTGCACTATTTTACAAAGTTAGCAAAAATAAAATTCAGCACATGCCTAAACATGTTTATACACGCCTAACACACATGATGAAGCCTATGTGGAGCCTTGTTGGCATATTGATTAGTCAAGAATCAAGTTTACAAGATTGATGACTTGGAGAACGAAGCTACAAAAGGTAATGTTTTAAACTTTATCTCATTTGTAACACATGCTGCACTATATGGTAGCCGATTTTAATCTCTAAAATAGACATATTTTATGTATTGAATTATGTGGTTAATTTGAATAAGAAATGGAAGTAATTTGAATAAGATACAAAGCCATAAAGTGTGATATCTTGAATATCACACATGCTGAAATTTTTCAGCATGTGTGGGAATGTATCTTGAACGTTTTTATGGCCTTATTATTGTCCAAATTTCATTTCCAAAATGATGAGAATATTTGCAACTAATTGGTGATTTATTTTAAAGGAAAAATCAATGAAAATTTGGAAGTTATTTGAATTATATCACTATGTAACACATGCTGAAATTTCAGCATGTTAACTACTTCATTACGGCCGATTTTTTACCATTGTTTGGAGAAATATTATCTTGCTTGATTTGGATGATAATCTTATGAGTTATGGAAACTAATTTATGTTGATTTTGACACATGCTTTTAGTGAAATATTCAGATTTTCCAAGTCATCAAATGATGACAACATTCAACCAATCATGAAGTGCCAAGTAAGCAAAGGTTAAATGATCATCCAATGAGAAGGTGCTAAGTAAGCAAGATCATGTCACAATGATGCCATACATTCTCCTAAGCACTTAGAAGATAATTTTCAAGAGGGGGAGAGCACCTAAGGGGGACGGCCATAAGCATAAATGGAAAGGAGAAGAGCAAAACAAAAGACAAGAACAAGCATTGCAAATTTAGTGATCAAAAACGCCAACCCTCTCTTCTTCTACACTCTCTTTCTCTCTTCTTCTTGAAAGCCTATTGTACTTATATTCTTATGCTTGAATAGGCTTGTCATATACCACCACATACTCTATATCTTTGTAAAAGATTGATCAAGGTGTGATCAATCTTCAATCTTGCTAGGTGGTGGTGTTCGTGCGAATTGTATTCATCGTACAAGGTTTGTAAAGGGTTGGAGTTGGTGTGTAACTCTATCAACCCTGTGGTAAGGTGTACCTGCGTGTGTGACTAGTGTGAACCGAGGAAGGTGTTCCTCGAGGACTGGAGTAGGTTGTTTATAACCGAACCAGTATAAAATTCTCGGTGTCATTTACTTTCAGCACTTATACTCTGTTTCTGCACTGTTTACTCTTTTTGTTTACGTTCGTAAAAATAGTAAACAATTTTTAAAAATTACGCAAATTTCCAGAAACATAGCCACACGTCTTAGGGTTAATTTGGAACAAGGTTCAACCCTTTTGGATAAGTATAAGTCACTCAAACATCCAACGTTCTGAGACTAGTGCAGTCTGATTTTCAGGCCTGCAAAGGTTGAGACTTTGAGTGTATTTGACTAACTTCCCGAAAGAATTTTTCAAAACTGTTTCAAACCATTTAAATAAAACATATAAGGGGTTAGTGGTTAAAATTTAAGAGCATTTGGAGTTAAATACAAATAGGAATAAATTTTTCAAAACAGTCTACCGTTTCTGGCAGATTCGCGCAATCTGACCACCAACAATTTTTGAAAGGGTTAAAGGTTGAATTTAAATCTGAAATTTTTAGGAGACACTCATAACATCGGAGGCTAAGTTAGCTCAAAATTTAAGAATTTTTGAAGACCTACAACCTAGTTTTAAAAACATTCTAAAACTGGTCCTAAAAACAGAATCTGTTTTCAGAAGTTGAGTTGTTTGGTTTTAAACAAATTTTAAAAACCAGACTTTCCGCACCAACTATTCAACCCCCCCTTCTAGTGGTGCCTTGCAGATCCTACAAAGTAGACCCGATATCATGTTTAGTGTTTGTATGTGTGCTCATTTTCAAAGTAATCCTAAAGTATCACACTATAATGCTGTCAAAAGGATATTTCCTTACATTAAGCACGCTCCCACATTCGGAATTTGGTATGATAAAAACTGTGAATTCAACTTGCACTCCAATACTGATGCGGATTATGGCGGATGTAAAATAGATAGAAAAATCACAAGTGGTACATGTCAATTCATCGGCAATTCATTAATATCTTGGTTTTCGAAAAAGCAAGCTAGTGTAGCATTATCTACCACTAAAGCGGAATGCATGGCATTTAGTCTTTGTTGCACACAACTATTATGGCTAAAACAACAACTATCATATTTTGGAATAGATGTAAATCGCATCTATATATATTGTGATAGTATGAGTGCAATTAACTTGTCTAAAAACCACGTTTCACATTCTAAGGCAAAACGTATAGAGGTGTGATATCAATTTCTTCGTGATCATGTAAACTGTGGTGATATCGTTATAGAACATGTCCGTACTAAAGCACAAGTCGCTGACATATTCACAAAAGCATTTAATCAAGCCACGTATGAAAATTTACGTTTGAAATTAGGCATCATTTCTGTTGATATGCTATAAAATGCTATTTCTTTCCATTCTTACTTATGCTTTTGATGACATTTACAAAATAGAGGGGAAGAGAAAAGCATGATTTAAGGGGGACCACGATATTATAAAATCCAAATTTTAAATTTGTGCATAATTGCAGGGGGAGCGATCACATTTAAATCATGGATAAATGTTATTTTGCAAATCATTAAAAGGGGAAGATTGTTAAAAAATCGGGGTTTGAGTGATTTGAAAATACATGATTTAAATGTCACGTGTTTGCAAAATGTATGAAATAAGTGTTACTTGATATATGCACGTGATAAAAATGCTTTACATGTTTATATATAAAGTTGTCGTACTAACAAGCCATGAAGCATTAAGGCTTACATCATATGGCAAACATTTGTTGTCTTTATACTATTTTCAGGTACCATAATTAATGAACTAAACTAGTTCATTAAGTGAAGTGCTTAAGGAGATGAACTAACAAGTTCATTAAATGAAGACATATTTGGGATATATTTGGAGAGAGCTATTCGGCAACAAATTTGGAATGGAAATTTCCTTCTCCACACCTATCTATACACGCCACATGCATATATTATATACATATCTCTATATTTTTTGCAACAAACTATACACTTATATTCCGACATTCCACCGACACGTCATATATATTATAAACGTACGTCGACATCACACCACTATATACACCTCATATTTATGAGTATATATAGGTCTTATTCATATATTACAAGTCATGTTGTCATAAAAAATATAACGACATGCCACAAGGTCATAAACCAAAAATTGTCGTATTGGGTGACTATAGAAACTTCACCGACATGTCACATACTTACCATATATAGATGGACCGCCTATATACACTAAAAATACCCAAAACTTTCGTGATCCACGTGTCAAATTCAGACCCACAGTCATACCATGTTTACACCGGATGAGATCAGAGGAGGCCTCATATGAGGCAAAATATGAGGTCTCCAATCACGCGATTTTGTACACATGACGTCGCGTGATAGGAGGCCTCATATTTTGTCTCATGTTAGGCCTCCTTAGATCTCATCTGTGTTTACACACATCAATCACCCACAATTAAGCCTTAATTCGTGGAAAATTCAAATGCAACTTTTTTTGTCACATGGGGGTGTTTTTCACTCAGTCGTTGGAGCTGAATATACACCTTATTTTATATATATTATGTGTGACATAATATATATTACATATCTAAGAAGTTTGACTTTAATCAGAGAAAAATCACGTAATTAACGAAAGTCAAAAATTCGGTTTTCTACACCTCTACATGCATGGGACTGTTTTAGTGTGTGTGAGACATGTATCTAGACACTTTTTGCACATTCAAGACAAATTAGAGTGTTCTAGTACAATAAATTTAGGGTTGATTGTAATTTACCATGTGTGTGAAGATTGTGCATCATTATGTGACAAATATTCAAAAGATAATTTCAGCATATGTAGCTGAGGAGTAACACGCCAATGACCTCATTTGGAGCCTAGGTGGAGCTTGGCTGGAACTTTAATTGGTGGAGGATAAGCGATACATGATTGGTGACATTGATGAGGGCAAGACACACAAGGAAACATTTCAAAATCAAGCAAATGCTGAAGTTTCAGCACATGTTTTTGTGCTAGCCAATTTTCACCTTTTATTGTCTTCAATTTTATTCCAAAATTTCAGGGGGATCATATCATGATTAATTAGAAATTAATCACCTTGATTTTAATCCTGTGTTTCAAATTTTAAGGAGAATTTCCAGCTCATTTAAGGAGTGCCAAGGTGGATTAAAGATGGTCAATCATGAAGTGACAACAAGGCAAAGACAAGTCATTCATCCAATCATATTACGCCAAATAAGCAAGGGCCAACACAGTATAAATAGAGGCAAAGTGTGCAAGACAATGGCTAAGCCAAAGTTCATATTCATTCAAGATCAAGCAAGGCTATTCTATTCTTCTCTTAATCTTTTCTCTTGCTTTTAGCCTCAAGCCTATCATTCTTATATTCCATATACTATATAGGCTTTGTTCATAGCATCCACATACGTTCATCTCTTGTACAAGGTTGATCAAGGTGTGATTAAACCTTCATTTGTTTGGTGGTGGTGTTTGTGTTGTTGTGTTTGTTTGTTTGATTGAAAAAGGATGGAGTTGGTGTTTTAACTCTAGTCACCCTTGTGTCAATGTGTTGTTTATGTTTAGTGAATGCCGAGGAAGGTGTCCTCGAAGACTGAATTAGGTTGATTTAACCGAACCAGTATAAAAATCTTAGTGTTTTTACTTTCAGCACTTTTACTTTCAGTTTTAAGTTTTTTGTATCGTATTCAAACTCATGGGAAAAATAGAAAACGTTTTCCAAAAATTATAAAATTTTATAGAAACATACCCACACGTCCTAGATTTCATTTGAGGCAAGTTTCATTGAATTTGGATAAGTATAAGTCACCCAAACAGTCGTAGTTCTGAGACTAGTGTAAAATCTGATTTTTAGATATGCAAAGGTTGAGAACATCAACGTGGTTGATGTACTTACCAAAAGAATATTAGAAAACTATTTCAACCCTTTGAATTATACATCCTAAGGGTCATTCCATAAAATTTTCAGACCATTTAAGAGTTGTCATTAAATAGGAATAAATTTTTCATTTTAAGGAATAGTTTCTCGCACATTGATAGAGTCCATACAAAAATAGTTTTTCAAGGCCTTATACTTTGAATTTTAATCTGAAATGTTTTCGACACATTCATAACATCTGAGAGTATATTATCACCAAATTTCAAGATTCTTGGAGGTCTAGAACCTGATCATTCAATTAATCAAAAAAAGGGTCTGAAGTTGGTAATTATTAACAAAAAGTTTTAAAAACCAATTTCTTTCGCACCCACTATTCAACCCCTCCCCCCCTTCTAGTGGTGCTATACATGTCCTACACATAGAATTCAGCTTGAACACTATTTATAGAGAAATTCTAAGGTCAGTCTGTTACAGTCAGTTCAACTATAGACGTAGGATCAAATACCTGCTCGATCTAAACCCTTAGATCAGATAACCGCATCAGATCTGCCCTCAGCCGTCGGATCAAATAACTGTTCACTCTGAGCCGTTATATTGTAACAACTTTAGGTCAGCTCGGCATGGTTAAAGCTCAACAACTTTTCAAAATTTAACCTTAGCCTATCTTAACAACCTAGAGAAGTTTAAACTCAAATAAACTTTACCCTAGCTGATAAGATCTGACCCGCTGCCGCGGAACCCAGCCTGCAGTCTGCAGCCCGCAGCCTCGCCTGTAGCCTGAGCCCATCAGGCCCGCAGCTCAGTCCACAACCTGAGCCTATCAGGTCCGTAGCTCAGTCCGCAACCTGAGCCCATGCCCAGGCACTGGCCAAGATGAGATGATTTTAACCGCTTACTTTGAACATTAATTTCTCATTCACCCGATATCAAAATTGAGTGATTCAAAAGCCCAAAATTATCTAATAGTTATGTGATAAATAAGGACTCATTAGTGTCTACTCATCATCAATGAAACTAATCATAATCTTAGCTCAAAGTACGTTGCTGATCACAGTTTGCAACTTGGCTCAAATTCAATTTCTTTCCATTTTCTCCAACAATCCCCTACATGAATGGGAATTAATGCAAATGCATATACAGACTCTACCGAGAAGTCAAACAAGAAAATATTGCATTACAAGAGGTAGCTTCTGTCTTTGAACCTTTCTTAGTGATATACTATCGGATCCACTCGGTTAATTAGTGACTTGATATCTTGAACTAACCGGCCTTTGTTGTTAACCTAGACAACAGTACTCACACAACATTTCCTTTAACATCTTTTTGGTTCTCATGATTGTGTTCGTTTTGGCTATGAACCGCCTGGTTTCAGAAAGTGTGTTAGAGAATTTTTTCCTACAAAACTCTCATAGAAACGGCAACACTTCACACTTACATAGGTGTTTCCTATCAAGAGTATTCTGCCATATCCCACTTGATATATCAAGATATATGAACCATTAAAAGCCTCAGCTTACCCTCACTTTTCTGCAGATAACACTTCATTTAACAGAATGGGTAAATGCTCACTGAACTCCATAACTTAGTTGTCCCTTGAACCAAGATTCTGGGATCTCTAGTAAACAAGGTTGAGTTTTCGTTACAAAGATTCATGAATTATATGCTTTAATCCCATTCCGTTTGTCAAAATTGACATCTGATCTCTAGGCAAGCCTTTTGTATGCAGATCTGCAAGATTCTCCTTTGATTATATATATCAATGGAAATAATGCCATTAGAGATCAACTTCTTAATGGTATTGTGTCCCCGGTGCATGTGCTGAGACTTACCATTATAGATGTTGCTTTGAGCTCGTCCTATAGCTGACCGACTAACACAGTGTATGCTGATAGGAGCGATTGGCTCAGGCCAGAAAGTCATATCTTCTAGGAAATTCCAAGCTGTTCAGCCTCTTTCTCGACTTTATCTAGTGCTATAAACTCCGCTTCCATAGTGGAACAAGCTATGCACGTTTGCTTTGTGGTTTTCCACGATACAGCACCTCCACTAACAATGAATAAATATCCACTGGTGGACTTAAAATCTTTACTATCAGATATCCAGTTGGCATCACTATAGCCTTCCAACATTGTTGGATATCTTGAGTAATGTAATCCATGATTCATTGTGTACTTCAAGTATCTCATCACTCTATTTAGAGCATTCCAATGATCATCACTTGGATTACTGGTAAACCTGCTCAATTCGTTTACAGAGCATGCTAAGTCTGGCCTTGTAGAATTCGTTATGTACATCAGACTTCCGATTACTTGCGAGTACTCCAATTGAGCTACTGGCTCGCCTTAGTTCTTCCTTAAGTGTATACTTAATTCGAGTGGAGTTTTCACTGGTTTCACATCAGGCATATTGAAACGTCTCAGAACGTATTCAATATAGTGAGCTTGTGACAACACGAGTCCTTCAACTATCCTAGAAATTTTAATTCCTAGAATAATGTTAGAAACTCCCATATCCTTCATATCGAAGTTTCTTGTCAACATCTTCTTTGTATTTAAGATGATATCACGAGTACTGCCCATTACTCAAACGTCGATTTCTCAGCACCTATTAGCCAGGACATAATCATTGACTTTTCAGACTTCCATTGTCTGAATTGTGGCTCAGTAGAGACAGGAACAACTATCTCTCCATAAAGATAGTTTTCCTTATCATTACCATTCACAAACATTTCCACAGTTCTGTTCCACATTAGGTAGTGCTACCTGTCAATATATTATTGGTAATCAATATTGATGTCCCACCAAATGAGGGCGTATTAGCATTTGAACCTGCCTCTGGACGTGTTTCCAAGATGGAAGCTGCATCGGTGTCCCTATATTCCCCCATCGTTTCATTTTTTTCCCAGAAAAAATAACAGTGAAAGAAGAAGAGGAGATGGAAGAAAAAAGGTGATTTCTTGCTTTAATGCCATGAAGAAACTTGAAGATTTTTATTAATCAACAAGATAATCTTAAATGTACAGATTTTTCTCCTTATATAGGAGTTGTATACAATAACATAAATGGCTAGAACGTGTCAATAACTAGTTTGATATTGAAAGACTATCATTTGGCGTGATAGTTAACAGTTATATTTTATAGTGCTCAAGTGTGTGAGTTTGGGTCTGTACTTCTACTCAGAGTCTGGTCATGTGTAGTAATTTTGTTCTTTTCAGACTAAGTATGCTCTGTTCGACATGTCTAACTGCGCTCTGCTCTATATGCTTGCCTCAGCTCATCATTTTATGTCTTAGCACTTCATTTCAACAAAGCGCACCTCAACCGATGTTGGATCCTGCACATGCACAGTTGTTGTCATAGGAAAAATCTTAAGTCCCACTTCTCAGTTTCAAATTCAACAAGGATTGAGTCCGGACGGGGTAACTTCTACTGGTTATATACACTACAATTGCATTGGTGAATGTCATATTGAGGACTTGGATAAGGCAAGATATGAAAGTAATTGTAAGTTTGTGTGTGTGTGTGTGTATATAAGTTTGCCTATAAGTTTGGAAAAATTTATATTTAAAGTAGCCACTCGTATTCTTGCATCGAGATTACAACCACTATTGTCGAAAATAAATTCTATTGAAAAAGGCCAGGATATATCAGATCATATTGTCATGGCTCGGGAGATGGTACACTTGTTGGATAAGAAGGTTAGAGGTTCGAATTGTTGAGAAAAAGTGTTTGAATGATTTACAAATGCATGATATAAATAGTACAAGTTTACGAAATGCATAACAAAATTGTTACTTGACACGTTTTTGTGATATACATGCCTCATATGCTTTATATATATTGTTTCCGTACTAACAAGCCATGAAGCGTTAAAACTTACATCATATGGAAAACATTTGTTGTCTTTGAACTATTTTCATGTGCCACAATTAATGAACTAAACTAGTTCATTAAGTAAAGTATTTGAGTCAATGAACTAACTAGTTCATTAAATAGAGATATATTTGGACAAAGCTTGATGGCAACAAAATCGAAAATGGAAAGTCTCCTCATTCATTCCATCTACACACCAATTATACATATTATATATATATATATATATTTCTATTTTTGCTAAAAAGGCACAATGCACATATATTCTGGCGTACTACCGATACGTTACATATATTACAAACGTATGTCAACGTCACACCACTACATACACCTCATATTTATGAGTATATTCAGGCCTTATATCATATGATATAAGTCATGATGATGACAAAATTATAACGACACGTTACAAGGTTATAAACTGAAAATTGTCGTATCGGGTGACTACCGAAACTTCGTCAACGCGTCGCGTACTTGCCATATAAAGATGGCCAGTCCATATACTTCAAAAACAGCCAAACATTTCATGGCTCACATGTTAAATTCATCCACTAAATCATTCCATGTTGACCCACACAAATCACCCACAATTTAGGCCAAATTGTGGAGATTCCATTTTTAGCACATGGGTGCGCCTCTAAGTCAGTACATTATGTGTGACATAATATGTATGACATGTGCAAAAAGTTTGAATTTAATCGGAGAAAAATCGCGTAATCGACGAAAGTCAAAATTTCGGTTTTCTACGAACATAACACATGGAATGTTCTTGGCATGAGTTGTAACATGTATCTAGACACTTTTTACACATTCAAGACATGTTAAAGTGTTCTAGAAAATTCAAATTAGGGATGATTAGAATTTACCATATATGTGTAATTATTGTGCATTATTTGACAAAGCTTAGTAAAGTAAAATTTCAGCACATGCTAGCCATTCCACATGCCAACTACATCCATGTTGCAGCTTAGGTGGAGCTTATTTGGAACTTTAATTGGTAGAAAATAAGCAACACATGATTAGTGACATTGAAGAAGGCAATACACAAGGAAACAATTCAAAATACAACACATGCTGAAATTTCAGCACATGTTGTTTATTATGGACGAATTTTGGTGCATTTTTGTCTTCAATTTTATTCAAAAATTTAAGGGATTAAATGGTGATTGTTTGGTAATATTTTGACTACTATTTGGCACATGTTTTATGAGTTTTATTCAGATTTTTACATCACATTGAAGGATTCCAAGTTGGACCAATCATCAAGTGACAAATAAGCAAGATCAAGTCATCCTTCCAATCATAGTGTGCCAAGTAAGCAAGATGGTGTCATATCTACACAAGAAAATCTTCCAAGGCCATTAAGAGAATTCTCAAGAAAGGGAAGATGACCTAGGGGGCGGCCAAGCTTTCATAAAAGAAGAGGAGTAGTGCAAACAAAGGAAAAAAGACTACAACTCTTATTCTCTCAAGATCAAGATGCTATACTACTTTCTTCTTCTTTTTTTCTTTCTTCTTCTTCTTCTCGCAAGCCTATTGTTTATATAATTTTGATATTATATAGGCTTTGATTATAGCACCCACACTCATACATTTTTGTAAAAGGTTGATCAAGGTGTGATCAAACATTCATTCGACTGGTGGTGGTGTTCATGATCTGTTTGTTTGGTTGTTTTGGTTGTAAAGGGTGGAGTTGGTGTATAAATCCAGTAACCCTTGTGTTAAGGTATTTTTGGTGTTTAGTGATAACCGAGGAAGGTGTCCTCGAAGACTGGAGTAGGTTGTTTAACCGAACTAGTATAAAATTCTTGGTGTTCTCACTTTCGGCACTTTACTTTCAGTTTCCAGTATTTTGTATCAATTGCATTGTGACAGAAAAAATAGTAAACGTTTTTCAAAAATTAAAAACGTTTCCATAAACATAGCCACACATCCTATCTTTCATTTGGCGCAAGTTTCAACTCATTTGGATAAGTATAAGTCAGTCAAACTTGAATAGTTCTGAGACTAGTGCAATCTGATTTTCAGAATTACAAAGGTTGAGGACATCAACGTGATTGACATACTTCCCAATGCGATTTTTGAAAACTGTTTCAATCCACTAAAATACACATATTAAGGGTCTTTTCATTCAATTTTCAGATCATTTGGAGTCACAATTTAATCAGAATAATTTTTTTCAAGTCGGGGTATTGTTTCTGGCAGATTTGCGCAATCTGACCAAAAACGTACTTTTAAAGGGTTAAGAGTTGAATTTTATTTGAAATTTTTATGACACATACATAACATCTTAAATTACATTTTCACCAAATTTCACAATTTTTGGAGGTTTAGAACCTGGTCATTTAATTAATCCAAAACAGAGTCTGAAAACAGAATCTGTTTTCAGAAGTGTGCAATTGGTAACAAAAAGTTTTAAAAACCAATTTTTTTCGCACTCACTATTCAACCCCCTTCTAGTTGTGCTATACATGTCCTAAAAGTGGTATCAGAGAGCAGGCACACTCACGATAAGAGGATCCAACGATCTTTGTGAGATGGCAACCACTAGTCACAAGACCGAACAAGAAGGTATGTCGAGTCAAAGGCCTCCACATTTTGATAATGAGGTAAATTTTGATTCTGATTCGGATTCTGAACTATCTTATAATGATTTGTATGTTGAATATCTTGAATTACATAAGTTTTCTAAGACCCTTGCAAAAGAAAATAAACGCTTAACTGAAGACAAGAAATTGTTAGAATCCTCTAACACAAACCTTATATCTCAATTAAACGATTTAAAAGAGGAGTTGTCTAATTTGATTGTTTCATTAAGATCTGAAATTCAATCATTGACATCCGAAAATATAGTAATAAAAGACGAGATCTCAGATTTGAGATCAAAAAATGAAGATCTAGAAAAGACGGTAAAACAATTCGATAGAGGGACTTGCATGTTAGATCGTCTCATTTCTTTGCAAAAACATGAAACTGACAAAACCGGATGATGGTATATTGAAGATAATCATGTACACAACAAATCTAAAAATTTTGTTTTATCTTCATCTAAGAAACAACATGTATTAAAAACGATCATAAAGCCTAAGAAAGCGACAATACAATCTAGCGAGCCCCATGTTGTATTTCATCGCGCTACTTCTTTTTCATCACATGAAAAGTATAATTGTGTGCCATATAGATATAAAATAAAGCCATTGATGCATATACGACATTCATATAACACAAATGATTCTAGATTACGCTCCACGCACACTAACGCAAAGGCATATCAAAAACGAAAAATCTCATCATAAACATGATGGCATTCTCGACCATAGGCCAAACAGATTTGCACCTAATGTCTATTATATTGGTTCTTCATGTATTTTCTCACCTTTTGGAAGACCTAGGTGTAGGATTTGCAAGGCACCACTAGAAGGGGGGATGAATAGTGGGTGCGGAAATTGTGGTTTTTATTATAGTTTTAAACCAAAAACACAATTTCTGAAAACAGTTTCTGTTTTCAGAACTAGTTTTAAAACGTTTTTAAAACTAGGTTGTAGGTCTTCACAAATTCTAAAATTTTTAGAGAACTTAGCCTCAAATGTTATGAGTGTCTCCTAAAAATTTCAGATATAAATTCAACCTCTAATCCCTTCAAAAATCTTTGGTGGTCAGATTGTGCGAATCTGCCAGAAACGGTAGACTGATTTCAAAAATTTATTCCTATTTGTACGTAACTTCAAACGCTCTGTAATTTTAACAACTAACCCCTTATAAGTTCTATTTAAATGTGTTGAAGCAGGTTTGAAAAATTCTTTAGGGAAGTTAGTCAAATACGATCAAAGTCTCAACCTTTGCAAACCTGAAAATTAGACTGCACTAGTCTCAGAACATTGGACGTTTGGTTGACTTATACTTATCCAAAAGGGTTGAAACTTGCGCCATAAGAACCTTGAAACGTGTTTCTATGTTCTATGAAAGTTTCGCGATTTTTGAAATTCGTTTACCATTTTTACAAACGTGATTAAAAATAGTAAACAGTGCTGAAACAGAGAATCAGTGCTGAAAGTAAATGACACCAAGAATTTTATACTGGTTCGGTTATCAACAACCTACTCCAGTCTTCGAGGAACACCTTCCTCGGTTCACACTAATCACACAATACAAAAACACCTTACCACAGGGTTGATGGAGTTACACACCAACTCCAACCCTTTACAAACTTTGTACGTAAATACAATTGTCACGAACACCACCACCTTGTACGATTGAAGATTGATCACACCTTGATCAATCTTTTACAAAGATATAGAATGTGTGGTGGTCTAAGATAATCCTATTCAAGAATATGAATATAAGTACAATAGGCTTTCAAGAAAGAAGAAAGAAAGAGAGTGTAGAAGAAGAAGGCTAGAACACTTTTGATCTTTTATTTTGCAACTCTTGTTCTTGTTTTTGTTTTTGCTCTTCTTCCTTCTTTTTAACATGTGTTGGCCACCCCCTTAAAGTCCTTTTCCTCTTGAAAATTATCTTCTAAGTCCTTGGGAGAATGTGTGGCATCATTGTGACATGATCTTGCTTACTTGGCATGTTCTCATTGGATGATCATTTAACTTTTGCTTACTTGGAACTCATTGATAGGTTGAATGTTGTCATCAATTGATGACTTGAAAAATCTGAGAATACCACTTAAAAAATGTCCCAAAATCATCATAAAATAGTTTCCATAATTCAGAAGATCATCACATAAATTAAGCAAGACAAATTTCTCCAAAATAGGATGAAAAAATCGGCCATTACATGTCTTGCACATGCTGAAATTTCAACATGTGTAACATTCACTTCTTATTCAAAATATTGTCTATTTTGCATTGATTTAATCCAAAAATTCAATCATCAATTAGTATGCAATAATCTCATCTTTTATGGAATCAAAATAAGACAATAATATGGCCCAAAATTCATTCAAGATACATTCCCACACATGCTGAAAAATCTCAGCATGTGTGATATTCAAGATATCACACTTTAAGACTTTGTATCTTATTCAAATTACTTCCATTTATTCTTCCAATTAACCACATGTTTCAAGACACAAAATATAGCCTAGTTAATGGAGAAATTCAGCCAGCCTAGTATTCTCATGCTGAAATTTTCAGCATGTGATTCAAATGAGATGAAGTTTGAAACATTATCTTTTGTAGCTTCTTTCTTTAAATCACCAACATTGTATGATTGATTCTTGACCAATCAATATGCCAACAAGGCTCCACATATGCTCCATCTCAGCTGTAGGGGCGTGTATACATGTATATGCATGTGCTGAATTTCATTTTTGCTAACTTTGTAAAATAGTGCACATTTAATGATACACACATGTTATATTCCAATCAGCCCTTAATTTTAATTTTCTAGAACACTTTAAGATGTATGACATATGTAAAGAGTGTCTAGATACGTGTCGTATGATGTGCCAAAAATGTTCCACGTGTTATGTACGTAGAAAACAGAATTTTCGATGTTTATCGATTACCCGATTTTCCTCTAATTAAATTCCAACTTTTTGCACATGTTATATATATTATGTTACACATAATATATATAATATAAACTTTAATTCTCAGCACTTGGCTGGTCTAAAGTGGCGCCATTAACATGTGACAAAATTAAAATTAGAATCTCCACAATTTGGCCTTAATGTAGGATGATTTGTGTGTGCCAACATGGAATGATTTTATGGTTGAAATTAGAATCATAGACATGAAATCTATAACTATTTTTGAAGTGTAGGGGCTGACCATCTATTTATGGCAAGTACGTGACACGTTGGCGAAGTTTTGGTATTCGCCCGATACGACAATTTTTGGTTTAGAACCTTTTAACGTGTCGTATTTAATTTGTCATCACCATGACTTATATCAATGATATAAGGCCTGAATATACTCATAAATATGAGTTAAGTATGGTGGTGTGACGTTAACGTATGTACGTAAAATATATAACGTGTCAGTAGTACATTGGAATACATGTGTATTTGCCTTTTTCAAAAAATCTTAAAATATATATTTATATATGTATATGGCCGTGTATATTGAATGAGGAAAGGAGGAGAAGACTTTCCTTTCTTAGTCTTGTTGCCTTTGTGCCTTTTCCAAATTTAGCTTCCTTTAATGAACTACTTAGTTTAATTAACTAAGTACTTCACTTAATGAACTAGTTTAGTTCATTAATGGTGGCACCTGAAAATAGTATAAACACAACAAATGTTTGCCATTTGATGTAAGCTTTAACGCTTCATGGCTCGTTAGTACGACAACATTATATATAAACTGTATAAGGCAAGTTATATGCAATATATCATGCACGTTTATGTCATGCACGTTTTTATGCAATATGTCATGCACGTTTAAATCATGTATTTTGAAATCACTCAAACCCCTTTTTCTCTACAATCTCCCCCTTTTGATGATTTTCAAAATAACCTATGCACATGATTTAAATCCTGTCGCTCCCCCTTCAATCATGCATAAATTCAAAATTTGAATTTTAAATTTCAAAAACCGCTCCCCCTTGATTTATGCAATCAATATCTCTCCCCCTTAAATCATGCTATCTCTCCCCCTTTATTTTGAAAAGTAAATCAAAAGATGCCTGTAAAGATGAAGAAGCAAAAAAATCATGCATTTCATATAACGTGCGTTCGTAAGGGTTATCTATTCAACCCTTTGAAAATGTCCCTTTTGGTACCCAAATTTGGGTGACCCTTCTAGGTCTTCCAAAAGGTGAGAAAGGTGATGAAAGCACAACATAATATACTTTAGGTGCAACTGTATCTGGCCTTTGGCCAAGAACTCCTTTATACGCATTATATGTAGGACATTTTTGATATGTCCTTGTGTTTGTGTGCGTAGTGCGTGGATAGAATGAATGTCGAGTATGCATCACTCTTTTCTTTTCATATCTATATGGTACAAAATTGTATTTCGCATCATATGACGAAGAGGTGGGGCGTGATGAGGGAAGAGGTCTTTGCGTCATCTTAGACGCCGTTTTTGGCTTTGGGGTGTCTACTTTCTTAGACACAACGAACTTAGTTGGTTTGGTGGATACTTCATTTGTCTCAACGTATCCCAAACCTGTTTTATCACTATCATGCTTTTGTGATAAGATAATACGATGCAGCATGTTAGATCCCGTGTCAAATTGTTTCACATTTTTCTCTACATCCGCATTCCTTGATTTCAAGTTTCAAATCTGGGATTTCAATTCAGTGTTCTCGGACGTCAATGATGAAATTTCAGACTTTAATGAATTTACAATGCATGACGACTCTTATTTTGAATCGTTTAATTGAGACACAAGATCTTTGTTAGAAGATTCTAACAATTTCTTGTCTTCAATTAATCGCTTCTTTTCTTTTGCAAGAGTCTTTGAAAACTTATGCAATTCTAAATACTGACTAAATAAATCATCATAGGAACATTCAGAATCGGAATCAGAGTCGGAAGATACCTCATTTGATGCTTTAGATGTAAAGCATACTTGTGCCTTGTGTTCTTCCGTATCATCAGTCTCAGAGTCGGATGTGTCCCTCCAAGTGGAGGCTTTGAAGGCTCTTCTGCTTTGCTTAGGTTCTGAGACGAGTCTATTCTTGTTCCGATCCTTGTCAGGGTATTTGTTTGTTTGCTTTTCTTTATTAGAGCAGTCATATGATAGATGTCCAAGTTTGCCGCATTCGTAGCACTTTATTTCCTTATTTTTATTTTTATGATCCTTAGATGAGGTAGACTTATGTTTAATCGATTTTCTCAGTATTTTTCTTAATCTTTTAGCCATCGTGATTAAGTCCTCATCATTGGAATCTATGTCACTATCATCTAAGACGTATTCATTTGATTTAAATGCTATAGCCCTATCATTATTAGAAATGGATTCAGAATGTGTTAAAGAAAGTTTGTTTTCATATACCTTAAGTGATCCAATTAGTTCTTCCATCTTAATCGATTTAGTCTCTTTGCTTTCTTCTATGGCCGTTACTTTAGAGTCCCACTCGGATGGAAAGCTTCGCAAGACTTTCTGTACTTTTTCTGCATAGTAAAAGCTTTACCAAGAGACTCAAGAGAATTGTAGATGTTAGTCAAACGAAGATCCATATCAACAATAGATTCATTAGGCAATAGTTTAAACGACTCAAGTGTGGACATAAGCATGTTTATCTTTGACTCTTTTACTTGACTCGTGCCTTCGTGTTTCATTTCGAGTATCCTCCACATTTCTTGTGCACTAGAACAGTTTGAGACATAACTACACTCACTCTTACTTAATCCATTTAGGAGCAATTGCATAGCCCTAGCATTCATGCTAAGTTTCTTTTTATCATCACTTGTATATTCTTGTCTAGGTTTAACAACTTTTAGTGTGACTCCGTCTACGGTGGATAACTTAGATGGAACAAAAGGACCATCTTCTATAATGGACCAAAGATCAATATCTATTGCCATAAAGAAAAGTTTCATTCTTACCTTCCATTGAACGAAAGACTCACCATCAAAGAGAGGAGGCCTTATGGTTGACATTCCTTCTTGCACGGTGTTATAGCTAGTGGATGCCATCTCACGTAGATCATTGGATCCTTTTGTTGTGAGTGTTCCTGCTCTCTGATACCAATTGTAGGATCTGCAAGGCACCACTAGAAGGGGGGATGAATAGTGGGTGCGGAAAAATTATAGTTTTAAACCAAAAACCCAACTTCTGAAAACAATTTCTGTTTTCAGAACTAGTTTTAAAACGTTTTTAAAACTAGGTTGTAGGTCTTCAAAAATTCTGAAATTTTGAGAGAACTTATCCTCAGATGTTATGAGTGTCTTCTAAAAATTTCAGATTTAAATTCAACCTCTAACCCCTTCAAAAATTGTTGGCGGTCAGATTGTGCGAATCTGCCAGAAACGGTAGACTGATTTCAAAAATTTATTTCTATTTGTACGTAACTCCAAATGATCTGAAATTTTAACCACTAACCCCTTATAAGTTATATTTAAATGGGTTGAAGCAGTTTTGAAAAATTCTTTTGGAAAATTAGTCAAATACGATCAAAGTCTCAACCTTTGCAAGCCTGAAAATCAGACTGCACTAGTCTCAGAACTTTGGACGTTTGGTTGACTTATACTTATCCAAAAGGGTTGAAACTTACACCAAAAGAACCTTGAAACGTGTGGATATGTTCTATGAAAGTTTCATGATTTTTGAAATTCGTTTACTATTTTTACGAACGTGATTAAAAACAGTAAACAGTGCTAAAACAGAAAATCAGTGCTGAAAGTAAATGATACCAAGAATTTTATACTGGTTCGGTTCTCAAAAACCTACTCCAGTCTTTGAGGAACACGTTCCTTGGTTCACACTAATCACACAATACAAAAATACCTTACCACAGGGTTGATGGAGTTACACACCAACTCCAACCCTTTACAAACCTTGTACGTGAATACAATTGTCACGAACACCACCACCTTGTACGATTGAAGATTGATCACACCTTGATCAATCTTTTACAAAGATATAGAATGTGTGGTGGTCTAAGATAAGCCTATTCAATAATATGAATATAAGTACAATAGGATTTCAAGAAAGAAGAAAGAAAGAGAGTGTAGAAGAAGAAGGCTAGAACACTTTTGATCTTTTATTTTGCAACTCTTGTTCTTGTTTTTGTTTTTGCTCTTCTTCCTTCTTTTTAACATGTGTTGGCCGCCCCCTTGGAGTCCTTCTCCTCTTGAAAATTATCTTCTAAGTCCTTGGGAGAATGTGTGGCATCATTGTGATATGATCTTGCTTACTTGGCATGTTCTCATTGGATTATCATTTAACTTTTGCTTACTTGGCACTCATTGATAGGTTGAATGTTGTCATCATTTGATGACTTAAAAAACCTGAGAATACCACTTAAAACATGTCCCAAAATCATCGTAAAATAGTTGCCATAATTCACAAGATCATCACATAAATTAAGCAAGACAATTTTCTCCAAAATAGGATGAAAAAATCGGCCATTACATGTCTTGCACATGCTGAAATTTCAGCATGTGTCACATTCACCTCTTATTCAAAATATTAACTATTTTGCATTGATTTAATCCAAAAATTCAATCATCATTTAGTATGCAATATTCTCATCTTTTATGGAATCAAAATTAGACAATAATATGGCCAACAATTCGTTCAAGATACATTCCCACACATGCTGAAAAATCTCAGCATATGTGATATTTAAGATATCACACTTTAAGACTTTGTATCTTATTCAAATTACTTCCATTTCTTCTTCCAATTAACCACATGTTTCAAGACACAAAATATAGCCTAGTTAATGGAGAAATGCGGCCAGCCTAGTATTCTCATGCTGAAATTTTCAGCATGTGTTTCAAATGAGATGAAGTTTGAAACATTACCTTTTGTAGCTTCTTTCTTTAAATCACCAACATTGTCTGATTGATTCTTGACCAATCAATATGCCAAAAAGGCTCCACATATGCTCCATCTCAGCTGTAGGGGCGTGTATACATGTATATGCATGTGCTGAATTTCATTTTTGCTAACTTTGTAAAATAGTGCACATTTAATGATACACACATGTTATATTCCAATCAGCCCTTAATTTTAATTTTCTAGAACACTTTAAGATGTATGACATATGTAAAGAGTGTCTAGATAAGTGTCGTATGATGTGCTAAAAATGTTCCACGTGTTGTGTACGTAGAAAACCGAATTTTCGATGTTTATCGATTATCCGATTTTTCTCTAATTAAATTCCAACTTTTTGCACATGTTATATATATTATGTTACACATAATATATATAATATAAACTTTAATTCTCAGCACTTGGCTGGTCTAAAGTGGCGTCATTAACATGTGACAAAATTGAAATCGGAATCTCCACAATTTGGCCTTAATGTGGGGTGATTTGTGTGTGCCAACATGGAATAATTATATGGTTGAAATTAGCATCATAGCCACGAAATTTATAAGTATTTTTGGTGTAGGGGCTGGCCATCTATTTATGGCAAGTACATGACACGTTGGCGAAGTTTCGGTATTCGCCCGATACGACAATTTTTGGTTTAGAACCTTTTAACGTGTCGTATTTAATTTGTCATCACCATGACTTATATCAATGATATAAGGCCTGAATATACTCATAAATATGAGTTAAATATGATGGTGTGACGTTAACGTACGTACGTAAAATATATAACGTGTCAGTAGTACGTTGGAATACATGTGTATGTGCCTTTTTCAAAAAATCTGAAAATATATATTTATATATGTATATGGCCGTGTATATTGAATGAGGAGAGGAGAAGAAGACTTTCCTTTCTTAGTCTTGTTGCCTTTGTGCCTTTTCCAAATGTAGCTTCCTTTAATGAACTACTTAGTTTACTTAACTAAGTACTTCACTTAATGAACTAGTTTAGTTCATTAATGGTGGCACCTGAAAATAGTATAAACACAACAAATGTTTGCCATTTGATGTAAGCTTTAACGCTTCATGGCTCGTTAGTACGACAACATTATATATAAACTGTATAAGGCAAGTTATATGCAATATATCATGCACGTTTATGTCATGCACGTTTTTATGCAATATGTCATGCACGTTTAAATCATGTATTTTGAAATCACTCAAACCCGTTTTTCTCTACACTAGGAAGGTCACCCAAGTTTGGATACTAAAAGGTACATTTTCAAAGGGTTGAATAAATAATCCTTAAGAATGCACTTGAAACGTATGATTTTTGTTGATATACTATAAACTGCTATTTCTTTCTTACATGTACTTTTGATATTATTTACAGAATAAAAGGGGAGAGGGATGCATGATTTAAGAGTTAGAGAAAGCATGATTGCACAATTTAAGGGAGAGACAACGATACTATACAATTCAAATTTCAAAATTCGAATTTGTGCCTAATTGGATGGGGAGCAATTATATTTAAATCGTAAACCAGTGTTATTTTGTAAATCATCAAAAGGAGTAGATTGTTGAGAAAAAGTGTTTGAATGATTTACAAATGCATGATTTAAATAGTACGAGTTTACGAAAGGCATATCAAAATTATTACTTGACATGTTTTTGTGATATACATGCCTCATATGCTTTATATATATATTGTTGTCGTACTAACAAGCCATGAAGCATTAAAGCCTACATCATGTGTCAAACATTTGTTGTTTTTGAACTATTTTCAGGTGCCACAATTAATGAACTAAACTAGTTCATTAAGTAAAGTACTTAAGTTAATGAACTGGAGACATATTTGGACAAAGCTTGACGGCAACAAAATTGAAAATGGAAAGTCTCCTCATTCATTATATCTACACGCGATTTATACATATTATATATATATATATATATATATATGTATATATATTGCTAAAAAGGCACAATACACATATATTTCGACGTACTACCGACACGTTACATGTATTACAAACATACGACAACGGCACACCACTATATACACCTCATATTTATGAGTATTTTCAGGTCTTATATCATATGATATAAGTCATGGTGACAACAAAATTATAACAAGTTACAAGGTTTTAAACCGAAAATTGTCGTATCGGGTGACTACCGAAACTTCGCCAACGTGTCACGTACTTGCCATATAAAGATGGCCAGCCCATATACTTCAAAAATAGCCAAACATTTCGCGGCTAACATGTTAAATTCATCCACTAAATCATTCCATGTTGGCACACACAAATCACTCACAATTTAGGCCATATGGTGGAGATTTCAAAATCAATTTTTTAGCACATGAGGTCGCCTCTAAGTCATCCATTAGAGATGAATATCTACTTTATTTTATGTATATTATGTGTGACATAATATGTTAGACATGTGAAAAATTTTTGAATTTAACAGGAGAAAAATCGCGTAATCGACGAAAGTCGAAAATTCGGTTTTCTACGAACATAACACATGGAACGTTTTTGGCATGCATTGTAACATGTATCTAGACAATTTTTACACATTCAAGACATGTTAAAGTGTTCTAGAAAATTCAAATTAGGGCTGATTGGAATTTACCGTATATATGTAATTATTGTGCATTATTTGACAAAGCTTACTAAAGTAAAATTTCAACACATGCTAGCCATTCCACACGCCTACTACATCCATGTTGGAGCTTAGATGGATCTTATTTGGCACTTCAATTGGTGAAAAATAAGCCACACATGATTAGTGACATTGAAGAAGGCAGTACACAAGGAAAAAATTCAAAATACAACACATGCTAAAATTTCAGCACATGTTGTTTATTAAATGGATTTAATGGTGATTGTTTGGTAATATTTTGACTACTATTTGGCGCATGTTTTATGAGCTTTATTCAGATTTTTACAGCACATTAAAGGATGTCAAGTTGGACCAATCATCAAGTGACAAATAAGCAAGATCAAGTCATCCTTCCAATCATAGTGTGCTACGTAAGCAAGATGGTGTCATATCTACACAAGGCAATCTTCCAAGGGCATTAAAGAGAATTATTAATAAAGGGAAGATGACCTAGGGGCCGGCCAAGCTTGCATAAAAGAAGAGGAGTAGTGCAAACAAAGAAAAAAAGACTACAACTCTTATTCTCTCAAGATCAAGAAGCTCTACAACTTTCTTCTTCTTTTTTTCTTTCTTCTTCTTCTTTTTCTCTCAAGCCTATTGTTCATATAATCTTGATATTATATAGGCTTTGATCATACCATCCTTACTCATACATTGTTGTAAAAGGTTGATGAAGCTGTGATCAAACATTCATTCGATTGGTGGTGGTGTTCGTGATCGGTTTGTTTGGTTGTTTTGGTTGAATTGGTTGTAAAAGGGTGGAGTTGGTGTATAACACCAGTAACCCTTGTGTTAATTTGTTTTTGGTATTTAGTTATAACCGAGGATGGTGTCCTCGAAGACTGGAGTAGGTTTTTTTTAACCCAACCAGTATAAAATTCTTGGTGTTCTTACTTTCAGCACTTTCCTTTCAGTTTCTACCATTTTGCATCAATTTCGTAGCGATTGAAAAAATAGTAAACGTTTTTCGCAAATTACAAAACTTTTCAGAAATATAGCCACACATCCTAGCTTTCATTTGGCGCAAGTTTCAACTCATTTGGATAAGTACAAGTCAGTCAAACATGAATAGTTTTGAGACTAGTGCAATCTGATTTTAAGAGTTGCCAAGGTTGAGAACATCAACGTGATTGATATACTTCCCAAAGGAATTTTTGAAAACTGTTTCCACCCATTAAAATACATATATTAAAGGTCTTGTCATTCAATTTGCAGATCATTTGGAGTCAAAAATTAATCGGAATAAGTTTTTCAAGTCGGAGTACTGTTTCTGGCAAATTTGCGCAATCTGACCAAAAACGTATTTGTAAAGGGTTAGGAGTTGAATTTTAATTTGAAATTTTTATGAAACATACATAACATCTGAAACACTTTTTCATCAAATTTCAGGATTTTAGAAGGTCTAGAACCTGCTCATTAAATTAATCCAAAACAGGGTCTGAAAATATAATCTGTTTTCAGAAGTGGGTAATTGGTAACAAAAAGTTCTAAAAACCAATTTTTTTCTGCACCCACTATTCGACCCTCCTTCTAGTGGTGCTATACAGGTCCTACACGAATGTCATGATTAATTAGATATGATGAAAGCATTTGATAGAGTGAGTTGGTCTTTTCTCTCTCAACTTCTTATTCGATTTGGTTTTGCGGCTCGTTTCAATAAGCCCATCTTTAACCATTTAAAGCGTACATATTTACCAATCATAGTTAATGGTGCTCCATCCGGTTACTTTCATCCATCTAAGGGGGTTAAGCAAGGGACGCTTTGTCTCCTTTATTATTCATTCTTGCATCTGAAGCATTCTCAAGGGGTTTTAATTCTTTGGCATCGATTGGCTCTGTCAAATCTTTTAATGTGGGTCGCGCACAACCTTGTATCACGTACCTTGCTTTTGCAGCTGACTTTCTTGTGTTTCTAAATGGGGAACTAATGAACTTGAGAAGATTTCGGTTATTTTTGCAAAAGTATCAACTTGCCTCAGGTCCAACAGTTAACTTTCACAAAATCCACTTTGTAGCAGCCTTATATCCATCCACAGTAGTCATTTGAAGAATGGAACTGGAACTACAAATGACGTCAGTTCCTTTACCTCTAAAATATTTGGGTGTTCAATTACATATAGGAAAAGAAAGGGCATCACATTTTTTAGCTTTAGTTTCTTCATTAAGCTTTGTATATGGTAGAACAAATTTCTGAATTGTGCAGGCCGTCTGATATTAATAAAACATGTTATGGCGGCTATACTGATACATGTGATGGCAGCTTGTTCACTTCCTCAAAGCATCATTCGCATTTTGCAACGCTTAATTTGTAAATTCTTTTGGGGGAGTAATGATGACTGGATACTGCATTCCTAGGTCTCAGGAGATAGACTCTTTCGGCCAACTAAAGAAAGCGGCTTGGGTCTTCGAGAATTCCAGGATCTTCATATTGCTTATTCTTGTCGATTATGGTGGAGATATCAGGCTCAACACTCTTTATGGAGTAAAGTTTTCCGTTCAAGGTATGGCAATCGTTCTAGAATGAAAATGAGAATCATGGATTCTCCAGTTTGGAAATGTATCTGTCGAGTACACTCGTTTTGTATGACTTATCCAGAGATGAACACCGGAATTTCTGATGGACTATTTTCCTTAAATGCCATATGTGTTATTGTGATTCGTCGCTTATCGTTCCAGTTTGTTTGGCATTAGATTATACCACCAAATATACGATTATTTTTATGGCGGCTATATCAAGAAGCCTTACCCATTCCGGACTATCTTGTTCGATTTGTTACAATCTGTCCAAGTCTTTGCCCGTTTTGTCTCACAGCTATAGTGACACGTGATCACATATTTCTGGAATGTCCCGAGGTCAGATCTATCTGGAGCTTCTTTAGTTCTTGCCTTGATGGTCCTGCGGTGCTGCGGCACACTCTTCAACCATACTTATTGCAATGGTGGATGTCTGCTAAAGGCCAATCCTTTAAGGGCAGATTACGTATTATTACACCAGCATTGATCACATGGGAGCTTTGGAAGGCTTACTCTCCATTACTTTTGGAGATGGTCATGGGTGTCGTCAAACTACTATGGAGATGATTCGACGAGCTATGCATGATTGGTCGTCAGCACAGTCTGGTAAAAATATGCGGTTTCGGATTCCTCTCTAATAGCTTGTGGTCTTTCGCCGATCTTACTATCTCCTCGATGTTTGGTTGTTCATTGGATGCATCCTCCATCAGGACAATTTAAACTAAATACTGATGCGACACATGGGTGTTCCACGACCGCTGGGAAGCACTTTTATAAGATAGTCAGGGAAGCTTCATAGGTGCAATCTCATTTCATCTGCCATTATCTACCCTGGCTGAAGCAGAATTCCAGGCATCATATTATGCCTTCTTATTTTTTGCTCGTTATTGGAATCCGATTGATGTGGAGGTGGATGCACAAGGCGTATTGTGTCAAGTACATCAAGGACGATCAAATAAAGCCATGGTCTTCCAAGATCTTTTACACAGTTTGTCTTTAACTTTGTCGTATACACCAAGAGAAGCGAATCAACCGGTCCACTTTCTGGCACAATATGGTCAGCTTCGAATTCTTCTTTCAGTATTTTGCACCATAGAAGATTTACCTCTGTTGGTTCGAGCAAGCTATCAGACAGAGTCAACACCACATTTACGACATGTATAACGGTTTTCTTTCACTTTGTTGCTCATATCGATGTATGATATGGGCAACTCGGATACTCACATTTACCTCTCCTGGTTATGCATTACTTGTGCTTTCTTTACAATGTTGGAATAGGAAATGGATTTGCTTTTGGTTGTCTGTGTCTGCGGATACAGGCAACACGGATATCTTCTTAACAGACAATGGCTCATACTTTTACACAACAACTAATATATTGGTGTCACTAATTCTCGTATCTTTTCTCTTTTGCATGGATCCACGGCAACTGTTTTCTTGGAGAGCCAATGACTTATCTACATATCCAGTCACACGGCTAGGTGGCATCCTTCACTCAAGGGACTTTACGTGGTTTTTAACAATTCTTCTCAGACCAGGATCCATTCCACCCGAGACAGGGCAATATACATGGGGATCAGCAACATGCGCTATTAGAATATCACATATATTGTCATTTTATTCCTGTAGATACTCTAATTATATAAATATGTACGCTTTTCGCTTCGCCAATGTTTTATCCACAAGGATGGTTTTATTTGGCAAGGATTTAACGTGGCATATCATATATGATTGGAGATTAGATATTATTTGCTCTTTACATTTTTTTATATTCATATGATGACACTAGATGTAATATGGTATTCTTCCGCCATAAGTGAGGGATAAATGAAATATATCTATCTTTCGGCCAAAAAAATATATTCAATGTCATATGACGTATTATTATTTTGTTATATACAAATGTTTTGTTAATTAACTTATGTAAGGTTTTATGATTGTAGAAGGAGATGAAAGAAGCTTGTCCCGATATGTAACCAGTTTTGAGGAAACCTGATGATATGCCACTTGAGGTTTTGGCAAAGGTTGATACATCATTTATACAAACAGTGAAGGTTGTTGGACGCAGCGGAGTTCCCGGCCTTGGGAACTTATCTCATGAGTATATTTTATCCACTACATCCTTCTTACCTATGCCTCGAGTGCTCGTGTGGAGGAGCTCCGGCAGGAGATCTCTCATTTGGCAAATGAGAACGATCAACTAAAAGGGAAAATTTCTCATATCAAGCAGATGTGGGAAGAGCAGCAACGAACTGAAACCTATCGAGAGGCACAGCGAGTTCATAGGGAGGCCGAGCGTGATGCCGAGTTAAGAGGGTTGTGGAACTTGTTAAGGGCTTACCTCGTTACTCATCAGAAGATCATATTAATGGTTGTTGCTTTTTTTTTTTAAAAAAAAATTATCTTTTACTTGTTGGAATTGTGATTTGACATGGATCACATGGATTTTTTTTTATGTTATATGTATGGATGCTATTGTCGGGAATAATTCAAGCCGGACGAAATTGACTTCTGTACAGTTTGCTAGTGAAATAAAGCAGTGGCCAACCAGCCGAGCTCAGTGTAGGTTGGATCGATATGCCAGGTCAAGACAGTTCAGATAACGCAACTGTATTTGCGTTCTGAACAGTCAGTCGGCCCGCCGATCTGAGCATAATAGCACTTCAGAATAGTTCTGTGTTATAAGCCTTCCAGCCAAGCTGAACTGGTGTCAGATTGATCAGTTAGATCGGATCAGTACAGTCAATGCAATTGTATTTGCGTTCGGGACTGATGGCCGCCTGAAGACCTCGGAACCTCAACACAACAGAACAACACTTGTGCTTTCAGCCGCTTCAGCCGAGCTCAGTACACAAGCAGAGCTCAGCATGGCAGTGCTGGAGAACAACGAATGTTCTCAACCAAACATCAGAGCTCAGCACACGGCTGAGCTCAGTTCGCAAACACTGTACAACAACAGTGCCGCGCTATCCTTCGATCAGCAGAGCTCATCACGGCAATAACATCAACAGCTCAACTGACCAGAGATTCAAGGTGAGTCCAGGACTCTGTCCTTAAGACATATTGCTCTGATATACTCTGCACAACCAGATGGAGAAATCGTCTCCCAAGATACAACGGAGTCAGTTCAGACGAGCGGTATTGAAGCGTATGAACTCAAACAAACCTGTAAGTGGCCCTGAACTTCTCGAACTACTGGAAATGCCGAGTGGTTTTGTGTATGTAGGAGAATGATTGTGCAGAGGGAGATCGTAGAGAAAAGAGAAGAACTTTGGATTTCTGAGTGAGTGCGTGTGACCACAGATGTCAGCTAGGCTAGTATTTATAGGAAAATTCTGAGGTCAATCTGTCACAGTCACTTCAACCACAGCCGTAGGATCAGATATCTGCTCAGCCTGAACCCTTGGATCAGATAACCGCATCAGGTCTGCCCTCAGCTGTTAGATCAAATAACTGTTCAATCTGAGCCGTCAAATCATAACAAATTCAGGTCAGCTTGGCCGGTTAAAGCTCAACAACTTTTAAAATTTTAACCTTAGCCTATCTTATGTGAGACCATGTCTAAGGAAGAGGGGTATAGGTAAGGGGAAGGAAAAGGAGGATAGTTTACGTATAGCCTCTTGGAATATAGAAACTCTAACTAGTAAATTGTTAGAGGTAGTAGATGTACTTAAGAGGCGTAGGATCGATGTAGCACGCCTACAAAAGACTAGGTGAAAGGAGAATAAAGGCAAAGAGTGTAATGGATATAAGTTGCTCTACACGGGTTCCGATGGGACTAAAAATGGAGTTGGATTTCTAGTAAGGTTAGAATTGTACGCAAACGTGATCGATGTGATAAGATATAATGATAGACTTATGGTGCTGAAACTAGTATTAAAAAAGGTGGTGATAGCTGTGTTTTGCGCCCACGCACCCCAAGTGAGACTAGGAAAATAAGAGAAGAAATAGTTCTGAGATTGCTTAGATGTAGTGTTGAGGACAATGCCTAGGGAGGAACGAATTTGTATAGGAGGTGATTTTAATGGCCACCTTGGAAAGGATACCGATGGTTTTGAGTCGGTACATGGCGGGTTTGGCTATGGAGAAAGAAACGAGCAGGGTAGGGATCTGCTAGACCTTGCGGTGGCCCACGACCTAGGTATTCTAAACTCGTTCTTTAAGAAAAAGGAATCACATTTGATCACTTTTAGCAGCGGAGGACGTAACACGCAAATCGACCATTTTCTGATGAGACGCGAAGACCGACAATTATGGAGGGAAGCAAGGTTATACCAGGGGACACAACAGTGACGCAACACCGTTTACTAGTCGTAATTATAACCTTGAGCCAAAAGCTGAGCACGAGGGTTAGAAAATTACCACACATGATTCGATGGGATAGTTTGAAGGACGAAAAAATTAACGTATTTAGAGACAAGGTCATCTCGGCGACATCAGATTCAATAGTTGAGGACATAAACCAGATATGGGAAGCTATGAAGACTACCATTAATCACGTGGCAAGGGAAACTCTTGGAGTATAACAGGAAAGACAACCGTACATAAAGAGTCGTGGTGGTGGAACAAGGATGTGCAACAAAAAACAAGGAATAAGCAAAAGATTTTAGAGAGGTGTTAAGCTGCATAGACGGGGAGGAGAAAGTGAGAGTGAGGGAGAACTAAAAAATTGCTAGGAAGGAGGCGAAGAAGCCAGTGACGGAGGCAAAGAACGCAACCTATAAAAGGATGTACGAAAGATCAGAAACAAAAGACGGAGAGCGTGATATGTTCAAGATTGCAAAAGCTAGAGATCGAAAGAGGCAAGACCTATGAGTCATGAAGTTTAAAAAAGAAGAAGATGGACATGTTTTAGTCAAAGAACAAGACATCAAGGGGCAATGGCAAACATACTTCACAACCTTTTTAACAGCGTAAGGGTCGACCACGAAGAAAGAAAAAGCATCAATACACAAAAAGGACAACATGATACCCACAATTGTCGCAGCATCACACAAGGAGAGGTGAAGATAGCACTTAAGAAGATGGGAAGAGGTAAGGCAGTTGGCCTGGATAACATACCCATTGAGGCCTGGAAGTGTTTAGCAGAGGAAGGGATTCAATGGTTAATTACTCTGTTTAACCTTATTTTTAAAACATGAAAAATGCCAGATGAGTAGAGAATGATTGTGGTGGTTCCTCTATATAAGAAAAAAGGAGACACATGGTATTGTGGGAATTACATGAGGATTAAATTGCTAAGTCATACTATGAAGTTGTGGGAGAGAGTAATCGACACTAGAATTAGGGGGAAAGCTCAAGTTACGGTAAACTAATTTGGTTCAGGACGGTCAACTATTGAAGCAATACATATTTTAACGAGATTGATAGAGAAGTATAGGGAGAAGAAGCGCAACCTACATATGGTTTTCATCGATCTTAAAAAAGTGTATGATAATGTGCCACGTAGACTGATATGGAATAGTCTGGATGCAAGAGGGGTGCCTATGAAGTATATAGACATAATTAGGGATATGTATGAGAGGACGAAAATAACCGTTCATACGCCTGTAAGGAACACAGACTTTTTTCGATAGAGGTAGGCCTCTATTAAGAATCTGCTTTGAGCCCATTTCTTTTTGCATAGGACGAGTTGTCAAAGCCGATCCAAGAGACTGTCCCATGGTGTATGCTTTTTGCTAACGATATTATATTAGTCGTAAAAAGTAGACATAACCTGTGTAGGAGACTAGAAGAGTGGCGATGTGCTTTAGAGAGAAAAGGCTTAAGGATTAGTCGTTCTAAGACGGAGTATCTTCACTACAACTTCAGCGGCACGGCCGACGATGAAAATAGCCAACTCACCATCGATGGTCAAGTAGTCCCAAAGGTAAGTAAGTTCAAGTACCTAGGATCATTTGTACAACAAGATGGGGACATAGAGAGTGACGTAGCACATCGAGTTTAGGCAGGTTGATGTAGGTGGTGGGCGGCCTTAGGGGTGCTGTGTGACAAGAATTTTCCAACTAAATTAAACGGAAAATATAGGGTGGCAGTGCGGCCGACAATGTTATATGGAACAGACTACTGGGCCATCAAGAAGACACAGTTGCAGAAGTTGGAAGTGGCAGAGATGAGGATGTTGAGGTGGATGTATGGACACACAAAGCTAGACAGGATACGAAATAAGGTATACAGAGAAAGGTTAGGGGTGGCTATTATAGTAGATAAGATAAGAGAGGAAAAATTGAGATTGCTTGGGCATGTCAAGAGGAGACAGATAACGGCGTCTGTCAGAGCAATTGAAAGACTCACTGTAGAAGGGAAAAAGAGTAAAGGCAGGCCCAAACTGACGTGGGGTGAGCAGATTAGGCATGACTTACTAGAGTTGCACCTCTCTGAGGACATGGTCTAGGATAAAGTTCATGGAGACAGAGGATTAAGGTTAAGGATGGGTAGACAGGATATAGGGGCACCTTAGAGCATACTTAGAGAATTAGATAGTGTCTACACTTTAGGTTGATTTGCACTTTTCGGTTTTGGCCTTTGTCTTTCAACTATTTGTGCATATCTATTGTTGACTATTTTAATATCGAAATGTTTTGATTTATATTTAATAAAATCCATTCACTAGTACATATTCTATTATTGTACTATATATGCAGGTACATATAGAGCCGGGGGTCTCACTGAAAGCAAACTCTCTATCCCTTGGGATGTATGTATTGCCTCTTACCCTCTCTAGACCCTACCAATAGCTTTTGTTGTCGTTGGGATATACTAGGTGTGATTGTTGTTGTTGTTGTTGTTGTTGTAACCTTAGACTATCTTAATAACTTGGAGAAGTTTAAACACAATGAACTTCACTCCAGCCGATAAGATCCGACCCGCTGCTACAGGACCTGGCCTGTAGTGTACCGCCTGCAGCCCGACCGGTAGCCCAGTCTGCAACCTGAGACCATCAGATCCGCAGCTCAGTCCACAACATGAGCCCATCAGGTACTGGCAGAGCTGAGCTGAATTTTCCCCCTTACTTTGAGCATCCATTTATCATTCATCCGGTATCGGAATCGAGTGATACAAAAGCCTAAAATCATCTACTCGTCACGTAGATAATTAAAGACCATTAGTTTCTACTCATCATTAATGAACTATTCATAATATTAGCTCAAAGTACGTTGCTAACCACATTTTGTACCTTGACATGCTATCACATATGCATTCTTTGTGTTCTTAATGTAGACAAACTTGCCGCACTCGTTGATCTTGAAACCATTAGCTAGCATAGGTTGATCAAATTTCAAGTGCCACTGTTTAAGAGCTTGCTTAAGTCTGTACAATGACTTAACAAGTGTATAGACTTTTGATTCACATCCTGGAACCTCAAACCTTTCGAGTTGTTCCATATAAATTTCTTCATCCAGCTCACCATTCAAAAAAGCAGTCTTGACATCCATTTGATGGATTTCCTACTTATAGACTGCAGTAATAGCAACTAGCACCCTTATAGAAGGGATCCTAGTTACTGGTGAGTAGGTGTGAAAAAAGTCAAACACTTCCTTTTATTGATAGCCTTTAGCTACCAACCTGGCCTTTTACTTTTCGATAGACCCATCCTCTTTCATTTTCTTCTAGAAAATCCACTTGCACCCAAGTGATTTGCTTCCTTGTGGAAGGCCAACCAACTCCCAAGTGTGATTATGATAAATCAAGTCTATCTCACTGTTGATTGTCTCTTTCCAGAATGGAGCTTCTGGAGTTAACATCGCCTCGGAAAAGTTTCTTGGCTCATTTTTTATCATATAGGTTTGAAAATCTGGACCAAACGAAGTTGGTATTCTGGATCGCTTGCTTTGGCGAAGTTCCTCATCTCCTTGAGGAGTCGCCTCATGCATTCGCTTACCAGTACTAGCTTCTTCTTTGTTTTTGTCTTTCCTCGAAAGACATCTCGACTCCATGACAATGTTTTCATGTATGTCAGGAATATCTGATTTGTGCACCAAGAAATGATATGCACTACTATTATTTGCATATCCTATAAATATCCAGTCAACCATTTTAGGCTCAATGCTCACTTGTCTTGGTTTAGGTACAACAACATTTGCCAGACACCCCCACACTTTCAAGTATTTATAGCTTGTATGGGGTTTCATCCATCTTCTTAGATGCAATTCTATTCAAAATGACGTTAACTGAGAGAACGCTTCCCCCCCACAAGTTTTGAGGTAAGCACGAACTTATCAACATAGCATTCATAATCTCTTTTAGAATTTGTTTTTTGCATTCAATAAAGCTACTCGATTGAGGTGAGTATGGTCAACTTAGCATTCATCATCTCTATTAGAGCTTGGTTTTTGCGTTCAACAATACCATTCGATTAAGGTGAGTATGGTGCAGTCGGTTGATGAATAATGCCATGTTCTATGCAACATTCATTAAATGGTGCATCATATTCGTCACCTCTATCACTAGAAATTGCATTAATTCGTTTGCTAAGTTTATTCTCAACTTCATTTTTATAGTTTTCGAAAGCATCAATGGCCTCATTGTTGCTACTTAGCAAATAGACATAACAGTATCGTGTGCAATCGTCAATAAAAGTAACGAAATACTTTTTACCACCTCTCATTTGCACAACCTTTAAATCACACACATCTATATGAATTAAATCCAAAGGTTCAGTGTTCCTTTCTATTAAAGGAAATGGCGCTTTTGTCATCTTCGTTTCAACACATATTTGGCATTTTCCACTATCAAAATATAATTTGGGCAACAAAGTCAACATTAATCATTCGTTGTATTGATTATAATTAATATGTCCCAAACTAAAATGCCATAAACAAGAAGACTCAAGCATGTAAACAGAAGAGGAAGCGTTATTATTAGCCTCTGCGGAAAAATTTCTTTTCGGTACAATAGTGACGACATTTAACTTGAACATCCTATTTGACAAGTACCCTTTCCCCAAATACATACCATTTTTAGAAAGAATAACTTTATTAGACTCTAACACTAGTCTAAAACCATGCATGACTAGAAGAACTCCAGATACTAAATTATTCCGAATGTCAGGGACGTGCAGCACATTGATGCTTCCCTGAGGTGAGCTTTAGAACAAATTTTCCCTCGCCTTCGATCTTTGATGAGACTGAGTTTCCCATGAAAATTTGTTCGTTGTTCCCAAGCTGGTACTCTGTGAACATCTCTCTGCTGGAGTAGACATGTCTTGTGGCGCCAGTATCGAGCCATCATTCGCGCATGTTCCCCACATCATTGTACTCTAAGGCCACCGCGCAGAGGTTCAGATAATCCATGGCATCAACGATGTTTGCCTTTGTCTTGGTCTGCTTCTTCTTGGGCTCCCGGCATTCATTACTGACATGCCCCTGAATGCCACAGTTGTAGTATTTTTCCTGGTGAACTTCTTGGCTATCTATTTGCCTTCTTGTTCACCCCAAGTTGGCCCTTCTTTTTCTTGGCCTCTGCAACATGGGCCTTAGCCTCACAAGCACTTGATTGTGGCTTTCATTCAGTCTTCGATTGTCTTTCTCTATGCGGAGTCGGACAATCATATCTTCCAATGTCATTTCCTTTCTCTTGTGTTTGAGATAGCTTCTGAATTCTCCCCACGAAAGAGGTAGCTTTTCAATCACTGCAGCCACCACGAAAGATTCAGTGAGCAGCATGCCCTTCTCTTCCATCTCGACCACCAATGTCTGAAGTTCCTCAACTTGAGAAACAACATTGCGAGAATCAGACATTTCGAAATCTAGGAATTTGCCGACAATAAATTTCTTAGTACCGGCATCTACTGCACGGTATTCCTTTTTCAAAGCCTGCCACAAAGACTTTGTTGTTTTTTACGTGCGGTAAAAACCATAAAAGGAGTTGTCCAAACAACTCAGAATATGACTCAAATAAACATAATTGTTGAAGTTTCATGCCTCAACAGATAGTTTGTTTTGCATTTCTGAGTTTGGTCCTCCACTTGATCCACCACAAGTGGGTCCTCGGTCATAAACGTGGCCAATCCTATGGCAGTCAAGAAGAACATCTTCTGCTGCCAGCGCTTGAGGAAGCTCCCACTGAACTTCTCAGGTTTCTGCACTTGGGCCATCGCAGGACCATGTGTAGGAGGAGCAGGCATCGGCACCCTAGCATTTGGGGCCAAAGGAGCAGCACTCTATACGTCTGTGTCTTTAACCGAGCTTGAGCTAGTGTTCTCCATTAAGTTTCCGTGACACGTCAGAAACAAACGAGAATCAGTACAGAATCAATAACAATACATCTTTAGAATGTTGGGAATAATTCAAGTCTGACAAAATTGACTTCTGTACAGTTTGCTTGTGAAATAAAGCAGTGGCTGACCTGCCGAGCTCAGCGTAGGTTGGATCGATCTGCTAGGTCAAAACAGTTTAGATATCATAATTGTATTTGTGTTCTGAACAGTCAGCCGACATACCGAACTGAGCACAATAGCACTTCAGAATAGTTCTATGCTATTAGCCTTCCAGCGGAGCTGAATTGAAGTCACATTTATCAGTCAGATCAGATCAGTCTAGTCAGCACAATTGTATTTGCGGTTCTGGACTGATGGCCGACCTGTAGACCTTGGCGCCTCAACACAACAGAACAACAGTTGTGCTTTTAGCCGCTTCAGCCGATACACTAGCAGAGCTCAGCATGGCAGTGCTACAAAACAAGGAATGTTCTCTGCCAAACAGCAGAACTCAGCTCGGCAACACTGTACAACAACAGTGTTGCGCTATCCTTTGATCTGCAGAGCTCAGCACGTCAATAACCTCAACAGCTCAACTGAGCAGAGATCCGCGGTGACTCCAGAACTCTATCCTTAAGACGTATTGCTCCGGTATACTGTGTCCAACTAGATGGAGCAATCGTCTTCCAAGATGCAACGGAGTCAGTTCAGACGAGTGGCACTGCAGCGTATGAACTCAAACGAACATTTAAGTTGCCCTCGACTTCTCAGGTTACTGGAAACGCAAAGTGGTTTTGTGTATGCAGGAGAATGATCGTGCAGAGCGAGATCGTAGAGAAAAGAGAATAACTTTGGATTTTTGAGTGAGTGTGTGTGACCGCAGAGGTCAGCCAGACCAGTATTTATAGGAAAATTCTGAGGGCAGTCTGTTACAATTAATTCAACCACAGTCATAGGATCAGATACCTGCTCGACCTGAACCCTTGGATCAGATAACCGCATCAGGTCTGTCATCAGCTGTCAGATCAAATAACTGTTCAATTAGAGCCGTTAGATCATAACAAATTCAGGTTAGCTCGGCCGGTTAAAGCTCAACAACTTTTCTAAATTCAACCTTAGCCTATCTTAATAACTTGGAGAAGTTTAAACTCAACAAACTTCACCGCAGCTGATAAGATCCGACCTGCTACTACAGGACCCGGCCTGTAGTCCACAGCCTGCAGCCCGGCCTGTAGCCTAGTCCACAACCTGAGCCCATCAGGTCTGCAGCTCAGTCGCCAACCTGAGCCCATCAGGTACAGGCCGAGCTGGACTGACTTTCTTTCCCTTATTTTGAGCATTAATTTCTTATTCACTCCGTATCAGAATCGAATGATTCAAAAGACTAAAATCATCTACTCGTCACGTAGATAATTAATGACTCATTAGTGTATACTCATCACTAATGAAACTAATCATAACCTTAACTCAAAATACGTTGCTAACAACAGTTTGCAACTTGGCCCAAATTCAATTTCTTTCCCTCCAACGGCTATTTCTTTTATCATGATTTGGCATTATATAAGATATTCTAGTTTCTGTTATCTGTACCAGTTACTTTGTGATCAGATTTTAAAAACATTTTGATTTCTTGTGGTAGATCCATCATAAATTATGGCAAAATTCATAATTCAGCGATCTCGTCTTTGTTTCATCGTCAGTTGGTCCAAGTTTGGTCACAATTTAGCCGACAATCTTGTCACAGTTTCGTCGTTATCTCATCAACCTTTTCATCGGAATTTAGTTACAATTGTTCTTCGCAAATTCAGTCTCTATTTTGCCGAGAGCTTAGTCTCTAATTTGTCACAATATTCGCCAAATTTATTTGCTGCGTTTGGTAGCTATTTTGTCCCTAATTTCTCAGAAATTTGGGTTGCTGCTTTGTTGTGGATTCGGTTTCAACTTCGTAGTTGGGCTTTTCCTGTGTTTCATCGCAAACTATGTCGGTAATTCGTCTCAAAATTATCAATAGCGTCAAAATTTCGTGATGAAGGTTTTACCAATGAATCACAAAATGCTATGTTTCTTCCGTAAAGCATAAAATTTCTTAATTTATATTTAATCTGAAGTAATTCGCGGAATTGTACACCTTTGTATAATTGCAATGCTACTTGTTATTTTGTTCTAGACTACCTTAATTCACTAATTCATTGAAAGATACCGAACTTCCGTATTTGAAAAAACAAACAAGTATTTGGTCAATCATCAATTAAAACCATAGTTTTAAAGTATTTCAAAAATAGTTTGCTAAAATAATAAGTCACATAATTTAGGATCAAATTCTAATGAAGTATGGGTAAATGCTTTAAAATTTTGATTTAAAGTATTTCAAAAATAATTTTCTAGAATAATAAGTCACATAATTTAGGATCAAATTCCAATTGAAAGTCGCATTATAGGGGAACAGGAGCATAGGCAGGCCCAAACTGACTTGGAATGAGCAGATTAGGCATGACCTACTAGATTTGCGCCTCTCTGAGAACATCGTCCATGATAGGAGTTCGTGGAGACATAAGATTAAGGTTTACGAGGCATAAGTCATATATAGGGATATCTTAGAGTATATTTAGGGACATAGATAGGCGTAGACACTATCTACGCTTTTGGTTGCTATTGCACTTGTTTGTTTATGTTTATCGTTGTTTTGCATTACATGTATATATACACGTTACGAATATTTTAATATCGAAAGCCTCTTCTTTGTATTTTCTGAATTACCCTCACTAACGCCATAGCACATCATCTCAATTATTATGTTATTTATGCAGGTGCATATGGAGCCGGGGGTCTCACTGGAAGCAGACTCTCTATCCCTTGGGACAGAGGTATTGTTTGCCTACCACTTACCTTCCCCAGACCCTAGCGATAACTTTTGGTGTCATTGGGATATACTGGATACGTATTATGATGAGCTGGCCAATTGAACTTTTGACCTACAATATTTTCAAGAGAGAGGGAATATCAAGAAATGAGTTGTGTTATTTAGACTGTTATAACCGTGTTTATTAAAAAAAAATGAAAATATAAAATAAATATAATGATAAGGGAGATAAATGATAAATAAATGTTTAAAATTTCTAAATTCTATCCATCTCCTAAATTTTCTCACTCACCACCCTTATTTTTCCCAACTCTCTCTCATCCCTCATAACTCCCCATTATCTCTCCCTACAATCTCTCCCTAGACTTCCTCACCATAGACTAGCCCTAACTCCCCTTCATTTTCTCTCAATTTTCGGCAGCCACTCCTCTCCCTTTCCCCCTCTCAATTTCGGCCCTAAGAGTAAAGAGAAAAAAAGAAGGATCTTTGGTCCAAAGATTCAAGAGGAGGGAGATCACAACGCTAACGTCATCACACCTTTCAATATCAATCACTCTCGCTAGGAATCGAGGTAGGTGCATATTGATTTTCCCTCAAAACGGTATGAAGGCTTGCATAGGAAAAATGGTACTTTTATGTATTGTTGTTGTCGTAAATTGTTGGCTTGATTTGATCTTGTTTATTTGCCCAAGGTGTTTATTTTTCCGTTATTTGTTTTGATGTCAATGTGATCTCGTTGATGTGCGTGCCTTGAAGGGGTTGAGAGTTCTTAAGCGTATATGGATTCGTGGGGATGGGGTGGAAGAACGAATGAGGTTTGAGGAAAGATTGCAGAAATTTCAGAATGGGAGTTATGAAATTCGGGGACATCGATCGATCGACGTCCAGAGGCTGAGGGTTCGACGTACCTCAGATGGACATCGATCGATCGACGTCCAGAGGGTGAGAGATCGATGTGCCTCAGATGGACATCGATCGATCGACGTCCAGGGGCTGAGGGTTCGACGTGCCTCAGAATCACATCGATCGATCGACGTCAGGGGATGACGTCCCACAGTTTTCTTTCCCCTTTCCCCTTGCATTCATGGCACGTGCATTTGCATGAGGTATACTGCGTCTATAGGGCGTGGGTATCGGGATGACTTACCGTGTCTATAGGGCACCGGGGTCATGAGACATACTGCGTCTACAGGGCGTGGGTGTCCAAACGGTAAGTGGTGGCTAGTGACCATGATGCCGGTTTGCATGAGGTATACTGCGTCTATAGGGCGTGGGTATCGGGATGACTTACCGTGTCTATAGGGCACCGGGGTCATGAGACATACTGTGTCTATAGGGCATGGGTGTCGAAACAGCGAATGGTGGCTAGAGACCAAGATGCTGGAGTTAGGACCCGGGGTCATGCATTGCATATAGGTTTAGGGACATACTGCGTGACATAATCGTCGTTGCGTGTGACACGTTATTTGAGCATGCATCACGTATTTGCGCATGCTTCTTCTGTGGACTGTTTACTTTTCGTATAAGACTTAGCATGCTGTGTTATGTGCTACGTGCTGATACCAGTTTGAGTATGTAAGTATTCATGTTGTTTTGAGAGGCACCTACTGGGTGATTACCATCACTCACTCCTACTATTCCATATGTAGACGATGCGGAGTGTGATTATGTTTTCGTTGAGGATGGAGCCGATACTGTGGAGTGGGCTGATTGACCCGTAGGGAATGACCACGGCGAGGACGAGGACAGAATTCTTATATTGTTATTGGGATGAGCAGACATTTTTCTTATCATGCAGTATTACTTTTGGAAACAATATCTCGTATTTAAATTTTAGACTTCTGACCTTGACTTGTAAGGCCTGGTCAGCCTAAGAATAATGGCGTTCTTTTCTTAACGTTATTTAATTTCGAATTTGGTGTTATGACTTATCGTTTTCGCAGAAAGAATAGAAAAACTTTTCTATGTCAACGCTGACGTGTAGCAGGTTGGTATGACGCCTTGTATTCTCCTGAGTGAGATACGGCGGGTGCACCGTTACCGAGGTTGAGGCTCGGGAGCGGGGCGCTACAGGTGGTATCAGAGCCCAGGCTTCAGATACGCCTCGGGAACGTAATAGATTAGTTAATTACCCTAGGATAAGTGACGATCCGTTTTCAAATGATTTTCAAATTTGAATAAAACGAAGTAGACATAAGCTATGACTGGGGTTTTGGTTGGTGAGTGCCGATAGTAAGTAGACGGGATAGGTTATCTTTTCCTTTGACCTCCCTTCCTTACTTCCTTTCAATACTCTTAAGTCAACCTTGTCTAACATGCTTTAATCATCTACAGACAATGCCTCCACGTCGTGAACCATCAGGGAATGATGGAAACAACAGAGACGAACGACAGGGGCAAGGGGCGGTTCCCCAAAACCTCGCGGATACACTGGCCAATCTGACGGCCTTAATAGCACATCAGCAAACACAGATGGCACAGCAATACACCCAGATGGCAGAGCAACAGGCACAGATTGCCCAAATACTTCAGCACACTCAGCAGCAACAGCAACAACTCCCGAATACCAATGTTCAGGGGTACCACTCGGCCTGAGGAAGTCGAGATCTGGCTTAAAAATGTGACTGAACAGATAAGGCTCATTCAGGTGCCCGCGAATCTGAAAGTAGAAACCACGACTCTGTTCCTGGAAGGGGAAGCAGAAAGGTGGTGGAATGGGGTGAAGCGTAAACTGACTCCACCAGTGACATGGGAACAGTTTGTGGAGGAGTATAAGAATCACTACGTCCCGGGTAGTGCTATTCAAAGGAGGATGGCGGAATTCCAGATGCTGACACAAGGATCCATGTCAATTGATCAGTATTCTGAGAAGTTTCATGAGTTGGGGCAGTACATGTCTTGTATCATGGACAATGAGGAGGCTAAAATGCTGAAGTTTCATACTGGGTTGAGTTTCCGCATCCAGCAAGCTATTGTGTGTGCAGAGCCCACGACATTTGAGGGTCTACTCGAGGTGCGCAGACGGGTTGAGAGGAACTTGGACAGGGCTGCTGCACTGGATAGACTTAATAGACCCCGTGAAGAAGTGCATACGGGCAGATCGGGAAGATGGCTGAAGGTGCCCCGACGCCCTCAGCCTGGGCAATCTCTCCGACCAGAGCGACAGCAGAATGCAGGGAGTCAGGCCCTAATGATTGAAGGACCGGCACCGACTGATGCACAGCCAGCGAGAGCTGTGGCACCTGTTTCTCAGTGTACCCTATGCGGACGTTCTCACCCGGGACAGTGTTGGAAAGCTCAACGGGTGTGCTACAACTGTGGGAAGCCGGGACATATATCTAGAGAATGCACTGCACCTGCTCGGGTAAATTTGCAGACCCAAGCGCCGCAAGGGGGACGAGGCCGGACAAACGCTCGGGTACATGCGATGACAGATGCAGAAGTCGAGGAGTCGGGCGACGTGGTGACAGGTACACTTAATTATGTATTTAATTTTGAAGTTGGAATGACCTTTATGTGTGTCATGTTATGTGGCGTACTAAACCTTGAAATATGATAGGAGTAATTTTAATTAACAAAGTGCCAGCCAACGTTCTGTTCGATAGTGGGGCAAGTCACTCATTTGTGGCAAAGAGGTTTGCCAAGAAGCTGGGTGCTCTCCCCGAATGGCTTGCGACTCCCTATCGCGTACAAGCCGCTGGTGGCCAAATACTAGTGTCACATCATCGTTACAAGGAATGTGGATTGGAGATTAACGGCTTGCAATTTTCTGCGACCTTGATACCAATTCAGATGTACGATTTTGACGTTATTCTAGGCATGGACTTCTTAGCAAGGTACCATGCAAACATTGATTGCCGACAACTCCAAGTCAGCATGAAGCAACATGAACTGGGGGAAACTATTTTTCAAGGGAACCCTAAATCTAAGAAGGCACCCCAGAAGCTTTATTTGACTGCGGCCTAGGCGTTTCGAGCACTAAAGAAAGGGAGAGAAGGATTTTTGATTTACTCAATGGGTGCTGAATAGGAAGTTCCGCAGATCGATCAAATCCCGGTGGTAAAAGAATTTATAGATGTCTTCCCCGAGGAGTTACCGGGACTACCACCAGAAAGAGAAGTAGAGTTCGAGATTAACCTCATACCTGGTGCTGAACCCATATCCAGGGCACCCTATCGCATGGCTCCAGCAGAGCTCAAAGAATTGAAGGAGCAATTGCAAGAATTACTGGACCGTAAGTTTATTCGACCCAGTGTGTCACCCTGGGGTGCTCCAGTCCTGTTTGTGAAAAAGAAGGATGGAAGCATGAGATTATGTATAGACTACCGGGAGCTCAACAAGATCACTATCAAGAACAAGTACCCCTTACCCCGAATCGAGGATCTCTTTGATCAGCTACGGGTAATGATAAACTAGAAATTTTAACTTGAACTTTAAATTATTCGTTAATGTACACCACTAATGAAATTTCTTCCAGGGGGCAAGGGTGTTCTCCAAAATCGATTTGCGATCCGGTTATCACCAGCTGAGGATCAAATCTGGGGATACAGCCAAGACCGCTTTCCGAACACGCTATGGCCATTACGAATTCTTGGTTATGCCTTTTGGACTAACCAACGCCCCAGCTTCCTTTATGGATCTAATGAACACAGTATTTCGGAAACAACTAGATAAGTATGTTGTAGTGTTCATTGACGATATTCTGGTATACTCCCCTGACGAAGAGACGCATGCGGAACACCTGAGAGAGGTTCTAGAGACCCTTCGGAAAAGCAAATTATATGCCAAGTTCAGCAAATGTGAGTTCTGGCTGAAGAGTGTAGCCTTTTTGGGTCATGTGGTTTCGGAAGAAGGAATTTCTGTGGACCCAAAGAAGGTAGAGGCGATCACTGAGTGGCCTCGACCCACTAATGTGACCGAAGTAAGGAGTTTTCTTGGATTGGCTGGATACTATAGGAAATTTGTAGAGGGCTTTTCATCCATCGTCGTACCTCTGAGCCGGCTGACGCAGAAGAAGTCGAAGTTTGAATGGACCACCGAATGTGAGCAAAGCTTCGCTGAGCTAAAAAGGAGACTGACCACAGCCCCTATTCTTGCGCAGCCCTCCGCGTTAGAAGGGTTTGTCATTTACAGTGACGCTTCTAAGAACGGGCTAGGTAAATGTATATAATTTCAACTGATTTTGGATACAATTAAAGATGTGGTCTAACTCTTATATTTCAGGATGCGTGTTGATGCAAAACGACAAGGTCATTGCATATGCTTCACGACAGCTAAAGCCCTATGAACAGAACTATCCGACTCATGATCTGGAACTAGCAGCGGTGGTGTTCGCACTGAAAATCTGGCGACATTATCTATATGGGGTGAAGTGCGAGGTGTTCACCGATCATAAGAGTCTTAAGTATTTGTTCACGCAAAAGGAGCTGAACATGCGCCAAAGGAGATGGTTAGAGCTGTTGAAAGATTACGACTTGACCATCAGTTATCACCCAGGGAAGGCCAATCGAGTAGCTGATGCATTGAGTAGGAAATCAAGCCATGCACGGCAGGCTACTCTAGAAAAGGAAATGGTAGAATTTGATTTGGACCTCATGGACTCTACCGCAGATATTCTGGCCACGTTAATTATCACCCCAACCTTGGTGGATCAGATTAAGGAGGCTCAGAAGAATGATGTGACAATTAGAGAAACGCGAGAAAGAATGCTAACCAGCCAAGTGGATGGATTTCAAGTTCATGACGACGGCAGTATGTGGTACCAAGGAAGGTTGTGTGTACCGGATGTCGAGGAACTCAGGAGAGAGTTGTTGAACGAAGCGCATAACTCGAAATTGTCTATTCACCCTGGTGCTACGAAAATGTACAATGATCTGAAGAGACACTATTGGTGGAATGGCATGAAGAGGCACATTGCCGAATTTGTAGAAAGGTGCCTTGTTTGCCAACAAGTTAAGGCAGAACATCAAAGATCGGGTGGACTGATGCGACCACCAGAGATACCCGAATGGAAGTGGGAGCATGTGACAATGGACTTTGTGGTTGGACTCCCGAAGACAAGAAATGGGAATGATGTGATATGGGTAATCGTGGATCGATTGACTAAGTCCGCTCACTTCTTGCCTATTCCTACCGGACTTACCATGGAGAGGTTGGTAACCCTGTACATTGACAACATTTTTTGCCTTCATGGAGTGCCAGTTAGCATAGTATCGGATCGTGACTCGAAGTTTACATCCCAGTTCTGGGCAGCGTGTCAGAAGAAGATGGGGACTGAGTTGCGACTGAGTACTGCTTTCCACCCTCAGACCGATGGTCAATCTGAAAGGACCATTCAGACTCTGGAGGACATGTTGAGGGCGTGCGCTTTGGATTTCAAGGGAAATTGGGACAGCATGCTCAAGTTGATAGAGTTCTCTTACAATAACAGCCACCACAGTGCCATAGGCATGGCACCCTTCGAGGCCTTATATGGACGGAAGTGTAGGTCACCTGTGCATTGGGACGAAGTTGGTGAACGTAGGTTGACGGCCCCCGAGATAATCGAGCAAACTAAAGAGAAGGTGAAACTAATTCGTGAACGTCTTAAGACGGCTCAAGATAGAAGCAAAAGTTGGGCCGACACGAGGAGACGACCTTTGGAGTTCAAGGAGGGAGAAAAAGTCTATCTCAAGGTGTCACCCATGAAGGGTGTGACACGTTTTGGAGTCAAGGGAAAGTTGAAGCCTCGATTCATCGGGCCGTATGAGATACTCGAGAAAGTTGGAGATTTAGCTTACAAGTTGGCACTACCTCCAATGTTGGCTCAAGTGCACAATGTGTTCCACGTCTCTCAGTTGAGAAAGTATGTACCTGACCCTAGTCATGTATTGGATGCTCAACCACTTAAGATTAGACCCGATGCATCATATGAAGAGATTCCGACACGAATTTTGGATCGCAAGGACCAAGAACTCAGAAGGAGGATTATTCCCTACGTAAAGGTTCAGTTGAGCAACCACCGACAGAATGAGGCAACGTGGGAGCTAGAAGAGCAAATGCGCGACCGCTATCCCCACCTATTTGAGTAAGGTACGGCAAGTTTCGGGGACGAAACTTTTTGTAAGAGGGGTAGGATGTTATAACCGTGTTTATTAAAAAAATGAAAATATAAAATAAATATAATGATAAGGGAGATAAATGATAAATAAATGTTTAAAATTTCTAAATTCTATCCATCTCCTAAATTTTCTCACTCACCACCCTTATTTTTCCCAACTCTCTCTCATCCCTCATAACTCCCCATTATCTCTCCCTACAATCTCTCCCTAGACTTCCTCACCATAGACTAGCCCTAACTCCCCTTCATTTTCTCTCAATTTTCGGCAGCCACTCCTCTCCCTTTCCCCCTCTCAATTTCGGCCCTAAGAGTAAAGAGAAAAAAAGAAGGATCTTTGGTCCAAAGATTCAAGAGGAGGGAGATCACAACGCTAACGTCATCACACCTTTCAATATCAATCACTCTCGCTAGGAATCGAGGTAGGTGCATATTGATTTTCCCTCAAAACGGTATGAAGGCTTGCATAGGAAAAATGGTACTTTTATGTATTGTTGTTGTCGTAAATTGTTGGCTTGATTTGATCTTGTTTATTTGCCCAAGGTGTTTATTTTTCCGTTATTTGTTTTGATGTCAATGTGATCTCGTTGATGTGCGTGCCTTGAAGGGGTTGAGAGTTCTTAAGCGTATATGGATTCGTGGGGATGGGGTGGAAGAACGAATGAGGTTTGAGGAAGGATTGCAGAAATTTCAGAATGGGAGTTATGAAATTCGGGGACATCGATCGATCGACGTCCAGAGGCTGAGGGTTCGACGTGCCTCAGATGGACATCGATCGATCGACGTCCAGAGGGTGAGAGATCGATGTGCCTCAGATGGACATCGATCGATCGACGTCCAGGGGCTGAGGGTTCGACGTGCCTCAGAACCACATCGATCGATCGACGTCAGGGGATGACGTCCCACAGTTTTCTTTCCCCTTTCCCCTTGCATTCATGGCACGTGCATTTGCATGAGGTATGCTGCGTCTATAGGGCGTGGGTATCGGGATGACTTACTGTGTCTATAGGGCACCGGGGTCATGAGACATACTGCGTCTACAGGGCGTGGGTGTCCAAACGGTAAGTGGTGGCTAGTGACCATGATGCCGGTTTGCATGAGGTATACTGCGTCTATAGGGCGTGGGTATCGGGATGACTTACCGTGTCTATAGGGCACCGGGGTCATGAGACATACTGTGTCTATAGGGCATGGGTGTCGAAACAACGAATGGTGGCTAGAGACCAAGATGCTGGAGTTAGGACCCGGGGTCATGCATTGCATATAGGTTTAGGGACATACTGCGTGACATAATCGTCGTTGCGTGTGACATGTTATTTGAGCATGCATCACGTATTTGCGCATGCATCTTCTGTGGACTGTTTACTTTTCGTATAAGACTTAGCATGCTGTGTTATGTGCTACGTGCTGATACCAGTTTGAGTATGTAAGTATTCATGTTGTTTTGAGAGGCACCTACTGGGTGATTACCATCACTCACTCCTACTATTCCATATGTAGACGATGCGGAGTGTGATTATGTTTTCGTTGAGGATGGAGCCGATACTGTGGAGTGGGCTGATTGACCCGTAGGGAATGACCACGGCGAGGACGAGGACAGAATTCTTATATTGTTATTGGGATGAGCAGACATTTTTCTTATCATGCAGTATTACTTTTGGAAACAATATCTCGTATTTAAATTTTAGACTTTTGACCTTGACTTGTAAGGCCTGGTCAGCCTAAGAATAATGGCGTTCTTTTCTTAACGTTATTTAATTTCGAATTTGGTGTTATGACTTATCGTTTCCGCAGAAAGAATAGAAAAACTTTTCTATGTCAACGCTGACGTGTAGCAGGTTGGTATGACGCCTTGTATTCTCCTGAGTGAGATACGGCGGATGCACCGTTACCGAGGTTGAGGCTCGGGAGCGGGGCGCTACATAGACAGTGATTCAAAATTAATTAGAATGGTTATTTGAGTTATTGCGGACAAAAAACACTTGATTTAGAATCTGGCATTTGGCATATTAAAAAAAAAACAGTCATTTATGTTTAGATCGTGATAGTTTTTAAGTTTTCACTGTTAACATATTCCGTAAGAAACTGCAATTATTTACGACATGAAATATGTAAAAGGAATTGAGCATACAATTATGTTAATGACTGTCTCGAGGACAATCAACTAGTCTGTATTAAGTTATGTACGACTTGATTTTCATAACTCAAGTCTTCCTTTCACATTGTAAAATAAAATAAAATAAAAAGTCTTCCTTTTACACAATTTCTTTTTTTCTTTTTTGGTTATATAATCAGAGAAAGATGAGTACAAATTTTAGAAATAAAAGAACGGGACTATATTGTTTGCATATTAAGAAATTTGTGTAACAACTCAAATTAATTGTACGAATAAAAGTTTACTTGTATCGGCCAAGTCCTTTTGTTTTATGATTTCCTTCCATTGATATGCTCCATTTAATATCATTTCAGGTATACATATCATCTACAGATTTACATTCTTTTTTTTATATCTAATCTACAAATTTACTGATATGTGACAAGTGATTTCCTCAATGGGCTTAGGGAGCAAGTAAAACATTATTGACCGACAATGTTGATTCACATTTAATTATTCATATTTTATTTTTATAGCTATGATTTTCAACATAAATAATGATTATAACACTCATTTTGCGCTTTAATCTATGTTTACAGATTAAATGATAAAGCCTATGTGGTTTTAACACCTAACACGTGAGTTCCGGTTCTTATTCTGTTTAAACACTTCTAAAATAAGGATGGAACCGGCATGTCCATCTCCTTTCGTGTGTCCGTGTCTAAAACTCATAGGGTCTTGGTACACAAACACTATACACAAAATGGACACGTTAGATCTCATCCTTTTGAAATCCCTGATATTAGTTATTGTTTCATTAGCCCTCGGTGTGCTCTTGCCTCTGGCTTCATTTCAAACTTGATGCTACCAACAACTATACATTCCATCTGCATAGCAGAATCTACTGGTGACTCCATAATAAATTTGAAAAAATTTAAGAGTGATAGAGATGTGGAGTTTGATGGTGAATTCCAAGAATTTTATATCTTCAAAAGATGTGGACACAACTTCTCGGCTTCTAGAACCCCTCGAAAAAAATAAGATAGCTAAAAAATAGAACTTTTTGAGAAATGGGTTGAACCATACTAAATAATATTGAATTGCTTAAGTATTTCTGGACCGAAGTAGTTAATATCACTTGCTACGTGATAAATAGAGTTTACTTGATCTCATCCCTTAAAAGGACTCCTTATAAAATTTGGAAAGACAGAGTGCCTAATATTGAGTATTTTAAGGTGTCTGGCTGTAAGTGTTCTATACTTAACATCAAAGATAAACTCGACTTCAGAACGGATGAAATAATCTTTGTGGGATATGCCAACTATAGCAATGCATTTATAGCACATAATAAAAGGAACATGAAAGTTGAAGAGTCCATTCATGTTAAGTTTAGTGAATCACTCGATGATGAATCAAAACATAATGATGATGAGAAAAATAAAATAGTTGAAATAAACCCTACTGGTAATAAACCTAAGGGTGATTTTTATCTTGATCTTAGAATTGAATCACTCGAAAGTGCACATCCCTCTGCGGTAAAAGAGAAATTAGAAGTCAAAGGTGATGCATCAAATTTGCTGGAATCATTTAAATATAGGATAGATCATCCTAAAGAGTTGATATTAGGTGACACTAGTCAAGACATGTTAACAAGAAGTAAGATTCATGAAAACGCATTCATTTCACAAGTTGAACCTAAAAATATAAAAGAACCCATAATTGATGAAGATTGAGTTATACTCCTGCAAAAAGAGTTATATCAATTTGGAAGTAGCAAAGTTTGGGCGTTGGTTACTAAACCTATTTATCATCATACTATAAGAACAAAATGGGTGTTTAAAAATAAGATGGATGACCAAGGAAATATAAAAAGAAATAAATCTAGGTTGATAGCACAAGAGTATAGACAAGAAGAAGAAATTGATTATGATGACACATTTGCCCCTGCATCAAGATTAGAGGCTATTAGAATGCTTTTAGGGTATGCATACTTTAGAGACTAAATTGTATCAAAAGGATGTAAAACCAACATTCTTAAGTGAGATTAATCAAGAAAAGATATATATCAGTCAATCTTAGGGCTTTGAAGATCAATATTATCAAAATCATGTCTTGAAACTTAAAAAGACTCTCTATAGACTCAAACAAGCTCCTAGAACTTAGTATAAGAAATTGAACAACTTTCTACTTGAAAATGGTTTCGCATGAAAAAGGTTGACACTATACTGTTGATTAAAGAACAAGAAAGTAATCATTTACTTGTTCAAATATATGTTGAACATATTATATTTGGTGCTACTAGTGATTTTCTATGTGAGCATTTCGCTAAGCTAATAGAAGGAGAATTTGAGATGAACATGATGGAAGAACTCTACTACTTTCCTGGGCTTCAAATCAAGCAAACTAAAGAGCGAGTGTGCATTTCTCAGACAAAGTACAATAGAACTTTTTTTCAAGAAGTACAAATTTGAGAATAGAAGGAGCATAATCACACCAATGAGCAAAGTGTGAAACTCGATAAAAATGAAAAAAGAAAATCGGTTGAGACAACAAAGTATAGGGGTGTGATTGGTAACTTCATTTGACGGCTAATTGGCTCGACATATTACATGTTGTGTATTGATGAGCTAGATTCGAAGTATGTTTAATGAATCACATCTACTTGCTATAAAGCATATTTTTAGACATTTGAAAGGTACATTAAATTTTGAGTGATTTTATCCTAAGAATGAGTGTTTTGATTTAAGAGGATATAATGATTCATATGTGGAAGAAATCTTATTAATAGGAAAAACTCCAAGAAACAAAATAGTGTATGACTTTCCACAGCGGAACCTAAATATGTGTCAGCCACCTCATGTTGTGAACAATTGATTTGGATGACATACACATTAAATGATTACAATATTAAGTTTGACAAAATGTCTATTTTATGTGAGAATACATCAACCATAAATATAGCATAAAATCCGATTATCAGAATAAAACCAAACACGTTGAGGTTAAGCATCATTTTATAAGAGATTGTGCCCAAAAAAGATAGGTTTATGTTGAATTTGTGCTAACAAATGATCAATTAGAAGACATGTTCACAAATCTACTTTGCGCTAAGGTATTTGAATCAATTAGGACAAGATTGAAGATTACAAACAATGTGTAAAACTCAAAACTTAAAGACGCTAAAAGGGCATGTCGATCGATCGACGTTGTTGTTTGAGAAATCAATGTTTACATCAATTGATCGATGTAGAAGTTAGTCGCTACTTTCTACGATCGACGTCCGCAGGATCTGCAATCGTAAAAGTTGTTAAAAATCAGAAACCCCTGAATTCATAATTCTCCACTCCAATCAATATACCTCAAATTTCAGCCAATTGTTTCTTCAAAAACCGTCCCTTCACTCAAAATTTCAAGAAAAAAAGTTCTCCATCCTCATCAACCCTCAATATCACATCATCCTCTTCAGCTTCTTCATCTTCATCTCTTTTCTACCGCTTCAAAACCTAAAACTTCAAATTTAGGAAAACTCTAAAGTGACGAGCAAAAACACTTTAAAGAGACCAATAACCACTAATAATGTAGAAGGAGGGTCTAATAATCCTCCTCAAGGCTCAACGTCACAGTCCCATATTCCTACGACTCCAAGAACCCAGGAAAGTAGGCCTAGGGGTACGAACTTCAAAAAAGCTCAAGAATTGGTGGAACTTAGGTGGGATTGACACTTGAAAATTTCCCATGGATGAAACTTAGGGACTTTAGAGGAGCATTAGATGAGCTTGTGGTACAGGTAACTTCAATTACATCTTCTCTCACAAGAATTTTTCACTGAATGAGAAACACATTAGAGCAATTTTACCTCTAAATCTACTTAAAATTAAGGATTTTGAGTCCAATAATGAGTTAAAACCAATCATTGATTGGTTAGACGTTTAAAAGTGGAGGCCTATTTGAATTAACAAAGAGATGAGTAAGATTCTAGAATGTACACTAGAATCTTCTATGCAAATTTATGGGTAAAGTACTTGTATGATTTTTCATACGCTTTACATACTGTGATTCATGGTACATATCTAGCATGAGATGTTGGAACCATCTTGTGACTTGATTAGGTTGTCACATGAGGGATTATATGAGTTTGACGTATGAAAGCGGGATGACGCTAGATGGAAGGTGAGTGAAGATCACGTTAAAAGATTCTTGGGTTTCCATGCTACCATGAATATAAACGATATGCCTTGGATATATCGGGTGTTGACTGCAACAATCACATTTTGTGTAAATAGGAAATCAGTAATCCTCCCGAGTAACCTTGACTTTTACATAGCCTACCGCATAGCCAATCATAAACTTTTGAAATTTGGAAAGATCTTCATGGCAAATGTAATAGAAGCCGCCACACAAAAGAAAAAAGCTCTTCCCTCTTACAACCTCATTTTATGTTAAAGAAGTCGGATACATAAATGGACAAGAATGATGTGAAAAAGATCAACCGTAAAGACATATATGACAAAGTGAACCTCCGACAAGTGATAAAAGCAAGAAAATTAAGGAACGGGTGGTAAAAGAACCCATTGCGGAAGAGAAAGTTTCCAGGGCTCCTATGGCTGCAGAGAGGGAGAGTGCCGGAGTCACTGACGATATCAACCTGCTTAAGGAATACATCTTTGCACTCCAACATGAGGTCGACACGGCCACTATATACTCCAAGAAATTAGAAAAAGATGCGGATCATCTCAGTACGGAGGTGGTTAAACTTCGAGGAAAAGTGGCTAGGCATTAATCAAGGTTTGCCAAGTTGAAGCCCAAAATGAACGCGTCTCCGCACTAACCTTCTCCTTCAATGAAGTCAAGGGTGTCCACTTCCTCACCTCTGCTCCCTTTACTCCCTTATACCTAGACCCAGTGTAGACTTTATCACTTGATTTGGATTGACGTACTTTAATCACTTATATGAATAACTGATTTCTTTTCCTATTTTTCTGTGATCCTTTTGTTTTGTCTATTGCGTTTTGATGATTAAAAATAAGGGGAGAAATATGTGTGGGCAAATAGGGCAAACATGGCAAATGGATATGTTGATGTGTATATGTATGTACTAATGAGCAAAATGAATGTGTAATATGCGTATTTAAAGTATGTGCATATCACACATAAAGTATGGCATTTGCTGAGGGAGTGTGTGACATATATGGAGTGAGCTTCATGCCAATATTTGGTTTGAAATATACATGTGTTGAGGGAGAGCATGAATGCATTAAGTAGGGAGGAGGAATGTTTGCACAGAACACAGATTGAAAATCTTGTTTAAGATTTTGTAAGAGTGTCATTTTCAAAGAAAAATTCTTTTAAAGCGTATATTTTGGAATCATCAAAAAAGAAAGATTGTTGGAATATGAATGTTTAGATGAGTATAAAAGACGTTTGCAAAAATACAGAAAAGATTTCACTTATACTTGGGAAATGACAAAGACATAAATAATAAAGAAAGTAATGCCGATCTCTAGATCTCTAAAACAGATATCATTGTATAGGTTAGTTTCTACGTTTATCGATATACATATACATCGATATTTAAAAGTAGACATTGATCAATATATGAACAAAGTGTGTAAAATTGAAAATACACTATCCAACGATTGATCCATTTTCTAAATGAAAAAGGAACACCGATCTCTAAACAGTGACATTGATCGATTGACATATACATCGATCTTTAAAAATAGACATCAATGGATCTCTGTATAACATATGCAAAATTGAGAGTACTCTATCCAATGTCAATCACTGACATGGAGTGATTGACATCATCAAATGAAAAATGTCACAAAATAGGAAAAAGGACATGGCTCTTCAAACTAAGTACATCGATGGATTGATATATACATCGATCTCTAAAGTATAAACATCGATCAATCGACGTCATTCTGAATTCAAATCTTTTTATATCCATTGCAAACAGATCTACATAGATTTAAAGTGGTTTCTCTCTTTAATATTTCTCAAATAGGTTGTGCCTTTATGACTGATGTCAACAATGCTTTATTGACTATTGTACATCTATCTAAGCTCTTCTAGGATGGCTATGATTCAACAAACAGAAGGACACAATGGTGGAAGAAAAATTGGACTGCAAGCAATTAATGAAGTATGTGACTTTTATGAAGGCTGCAAAACGAAATTCACCTCCTCTTTATGTTGAAGAAGCACTAGAACTCTGCAATGAGGAGCAACAGATGTTACTACATGTACGTCAGTCATTCTGCTATCTTCTTCATCTTACATTACTACAACTTGTCAATCAAATAAGTTAATTTTCAAGAAAATTATGGGAAAAAGGATCTTGGTTGTGTGGCTAAAGTGAAAGAACTTTACGACACTCTCAAGATTCAGGTTTTATTATTACTTCTGTTTTGCAATTTCTTTTTCTTGCTCTTAATATTACTAGATGCCATTCTGGAAGTTTAGAGGATAGTGTTGGAAAAAGTACGTTAAAGTACCTTTCCGTGTGCTCACTCGTCTCGGCTTTTGTTTGATCATCTTTCTTGCTTGTTTGCTACAATTTCCCAACAGATAGGGTCGTTAATAATATGGTACTTCACAAGTCTTCTATCTTCTGGACCATCTTCATATTTCCCTTTGCTATGTTCTTCCAGATGTTATCTGCACCAACCCGTCCTGAGCCCTAGTACTCGAAACGAATTATCCACTATATTTCGCTAAGAAAAATACAAGACGTTGATACATTCAATTTTACGTCAGTACAATAACGTAAACCGATGTTAGCGGAAGTCACAGACATTAAAACCTCGAAATAAATATCATTAATAAAAAGTCAAAGTATCTAAATCCAACGGATTACAAAATCAAAATAGGAAACAAAGTACTAAGTCCGAGTAAAATAAAGTCTCCACTAAGAAACTTCGAATAAATCCACAAGCCCAAAAACATGAATATCCCCACTATTGATCGTCCTCAACGTACACTAACTCGAAATCCTGGGGATCTGCAAGAATATGTAATGCCATAGTATGAGCGACACGTCGTCCAGCAAGTAACCTGACTATATTTACCATGGGATCACACACGAAGAAGCAAGCGTAAATAAAATAAATAAATAAAGAAATAGAAAATAGCATGCTTCTCTTTGCAAATAAAGTTTACCTTTTCATTCTTTTGACCAATCAAGCAACTAAAACACACGCAACTTAGTCATCGCACACAAGTGTTAGCATAATCAAAAATCCGTGATGCAACTTTTTAAAACAAAATGCAACAATAGGATAACGATTCTGATTTCATTTTCCAATTCCATATCCGATATCCATTCCTGATGTCCATATCCGATATACAATATTCTCACCTATGCAAAGCAATTATCATGGCTCTTACCTTACAAGTGACTTATATTGCAAGATTTATAGACTTGGTTCCCCAATGGTCATGTGTGTCCAGGCGGCCCATTTCCTCATAGTCATATGTGTCTGGACGGCCCAATAGGCAGTCATATGTGTCCGAGTGGCCTATCTCACTCAAATTCATATGTGCTTGGACCGCCCATTTATTTTGAACCAATCCAACTCCGCAATATATTTTCTTTGTAAGGCTGACTTTCAAAATATGCAATTTCAAAAACAATTTTGAATTACCGATACGATTTCCAATCATAAATTCAATTTTCATTTTGAATATGATTTATCATTTCAACACTTTATCCATTTACTACCCACGTATAGGTATACCCACGTATATGCTCACACCCATACATGTGCATGTACGCACATATACTTACACGTATCACTCTCGACCCACTTTTCTTCCTATCCCTATCCAACTCACCTCACCCCTAACCCCTACCTCTCGGCCACCGCCTACTGCCCTCAGCCCAGTACCCCTTCCCGCCCTAGCTCCCCCGGCCCAGTCCCCTTTTCCCCCACCAAAACCCTAATTTCTCTCTCTCGCACTCTAATCCCTCGGCCTAAACCCTAATTTTGCACCACTCACTTTTTCTCACATCTAACTCATAGACACCCAATATGGTTCATGCTTAACACACTATCGCAAAAATCACGACCACCTGACTTCCAACACGCGGCCTGAAGTGTGGTCGTGTGCCACCTTTGGCCGGCGTGTGAGCCACATTTGGCCGGCATGTGAGCCACACGGGCCCTCCGCCCCTGACCGACTCCGATCACCATAATTCTTCTCTCCTCTTTTCCTACCATATTTCACCCTCAAATCATAAAAATTCCCATTTTTTAAAATTTATTTTCTCCAGTTTCGACGACAAAAACACTAATTCTGACAATAGCGTTAATTTTTGTGATTCAATTCACAATTAACCATTATCATCCAACTTATAAACATCCTCCCTGTCCAGCCGCCATTCAATTCGGCCATACACAAATTTCACCAAAAACAATTTCCAATTCACATAACTTAATCACATAAAATAACACCTATAATAGTCATCATTATAACACGGTCAATATGCATAATACATGCACAATTGGTTGCTGCCCTATCCATGCCCGAAGACCCATCATGGAAGAACAACCTAGATTACATCATCATCATACTTATATACATATATTCGATACATAGTTACAAGAAATACATGCCTACAAAAAACAATCTATGCAACCACAAATAGACATGCATGATCTGATTTTTATACGAACATCTAGCCATAATTTACGCAAAAGCATAGAAAATATAGCAAGAGTACTTGCCTTAGCCTTGATCATATTCTACCGTACGAAAAAACCAGATTGAACGGACAAGAATTGGCCTCCTCTTCTTCCTTGGGAATGGCAGCCGAATGGGTCTATGGGAGAATGGGGGCTGCCGATTTTGTGTTGTGTATTTAGGGTGGATTGTGTTATTTTATAAATGTAGGATAGGTTAGTATTATGGTATATTCCTAGGTTAGTTTGGAATTAACCATGTAGTTAAACTATATCTTGTTTCTTTTCCTATTTCTATTCTAATTAGGAAATTATGTTTAGGATTTATCTTTTTTTCCTTCTTGGCCACTATACATACATACAAACATCAGCAGTTTGAGACCTAAGCCCAAATAGTGTAGCAGGATCGGATGGGTTCCTGGGATCTTTTTACAGACATTTTTTGCAAATTATATATACAGATGTGCAGGCAGTACAAGAATTTTTTCCGGAATAATTGTTCAAAAGATGATGGCAGCCGCAACAATCGTTCTCATACCCAAAGTTAAAGTGCCTCGAACCTTTGCAGACTACAGGCCTATATGTTTGACAAACTTCATCTCAAAGGTTATCACTCGATTGATCTCCACTAGGTTGTCTCCTATACTGCCAAAGATCAATTCAACTGAACAATCTGGCTTCATGCAAGGTAGGATCACGACTGAGCAAATTTTAATGGCGCAAGAAATGGTTCACGTAATAGACAAGAAAACACGAGGGGGTCACGTCTTAGTAAAATTGGACATGGCAAAAGCATTTGATCGGGTAAGTTGGCGTTATTTGGAACTACTTTTGATAAAGCTTGGCTTTCACCAGAGACTTGTTCGGTTCATCATAAATAACTTCCATTCAACGCGATGCTCAAAACTATTAAATGGTAAGCAAGTTGGTTTTTTCCTAGTAGGCCGAGGAGTAAAGCAAGGTGATCCCCTATCGCCGCTTTTATTTATTATTTCATCAGACGGATTCTCACGTGGACTGAATGCAATGATATCCCAGAAGAAAATAAAGGGTTTTCATGCGGGACGTACACCATGTAATTCACATTTAGCTTTTGTCGATGACTTATTGATCTTTCTCAATGGATCAACGACTAATTTGGAAAAATTCTGCACTTTCTTGGAACTGTATCAAACGGCCTCCGGCTAATTGGTTAATTACCATAAGAGTCAAGTTGTGGTGGGCGAGGGGGTATCCGGAGTGGCTGCGGCTCAGTCATTGGAAATGAGATTGACATCTCTGCCAATAAAATATCTCGGATCCTCATTGCAGAAAGGGATAAATCGGGCTCAATATTGCACATCGCTCATACATCATTTTGATTCCTATCTAAACTCTTGGTCCTCAAAATTGCTATCCATGGCAGGCCGATTAGTACTCATCAACCATGTTCTCAACTTGGTGCCATTGCACGTAAAGGCTAGTTCGGGATTGCCCAAAGGAGTAATTGACGCATTAAGCCAAAAGCTATCAAAATTTCAGTGGAGGGATAGGCACATCTGGAACTCATGGGCTACGGTTTGCATATCAAAACATGAAGGCGGTCTCGGTATCAGACATCTAGCACATGTACAAAAGGCCTTTGAATGTCAACTCTGGTGGAAGTTTCAACAAGGCAATGAACTGTGGACTAAATACTGCAAATCCAAATATGTAAATCGTCCTACCATGTATGCACACATATATGATTCTCCTTTGTGGAAGCGATTATGCCGCATTGATCCATTCATGCGGGAACATGTGTTACAAACACAAAATACTTTTGACTGGATACCGGATACAAATGGCCAATTCTCCCTCAAATCAGCCTATACTACTATCAGCACAACAACAGCTCAACTTACTGATCATCGCTACATATGGTGGCCGATTGCACAACCAGGTTTGCGCCTATTTCTATGGCGACTTTGGACTCATTCACTGCCACTTGTGGAAAATTTATCATTGTGGCAAACCGTAAACCCCACACAATGTGTCTTCTGTTGATGCTCCTCTGACACCACGGACCATATTTTCCTTGAATGCACGCAAATTCGGCCAATCTGGATTGAGGCATCCATTCTGTTCTCTAGTCCTTTTCCTAGACATGAGCCTCTTAAGCAATACTTACGTAGATGGTGGCGAATATCCTCTCTTTCAACTATGGCGGGGCGGGACAACTCAAATCAGTAGTTCCGTCTATTATCGCTTGGGAAATCTGGAAACGATATGCAGCAGATCGGTTTGGAGATGAGCAATTTAACTACAGGTCATTATATGAACATGTCCGTGGAGCTATTTTCACATGGTGTTCGGAAATGCGGGACAAGAAATTTGCTCACCCTTTTCCACATCTTCAATCGCTTAAATTTGTGCCTCCACTCACACATAGCAGACCATGCTTGGTGAAGTGGAGCCTCCCACCTACGGGACGTCTTAAGTTAAATGTTGATGCGGCTGTTGGGAAAACATCTGCATCAGGTGGAGCTGTGTTGAGAAACGATAGGGGACATCTTGTCTCTGCTATATGCTTTGCACTCCCTCGCCTATCACCGTTGCGGGCTGAGACCCAAGCAATGCTATTTTTCATCCTCTACTATGCATCGGATCATCATCGTATCATTGTGGAAATGGACCGTAAATCTATTCTCTCACTTATACCGAATAAGTCATTTACAACAGGAAGTCTATCAAAAGACCTTGATCGACTTATTGACATCATGACTATCAACCAAGTAACATTGCAGTACAGTCCGCGTCAAGCAAATGCGACGGCACACCTCTTAGCGCGACATGGGTTCCACGCTCAAGGAATTCGTCAGTATACCACCATACATGAACTTCCAGCTGAAATGCGTGGAACATTACAGTTGGATCTGCAATAACTTCCCTACTTATGCCTATAAAATGTCTCACATTGTGTTGGCGATTGCTTCATCTAATTGCCTGTGTCCATACACACAGGCAACATTGGTGCATAACAAGTTCATCAATCCATATTTTTTCACGATATAACTCACATCCAACTTATGTTTAATCTTATGCTATTTTTGGTGTTGGAAAAAAAAATACTGGACGGCTGAGGGGGGTAAACACATTGGAAGCAGCACCAACAAACACGTCTTCACCTCATTCATTTCATGGCCAGGATGCTGTTCACCGCCACCTTGGTTCAATTGGACTCAAGGTGGCATGGGTACGTATGTCAAAATGTTCTTTTCTCTCACCATCTTCTTCTCATCGCTCCTAATATATCCCTATTTATTTTCGTCTGAGGTGGAATGGAGTAATACTACATGGAGACAATATCATCTTCCACTTGGTCTGCGTGAGGCATATCGTTCACTATGTGTCCTTTTCAAGAGGCTATCGCAAGCGCTAAAGACTAATCTACAAACTGTGATCAACCAATTCGGTGTGGCTGCATCGACAATGACCGACGAATTGCATATTTATTGTACTACACATTTTATTACAATTACATCTCAAACTGTAATATTTCGACGGTCCAATCATATAAATATGCACGCTTTTTCCTTCGCCAAGGTTTTATCCACAAAGGTGGTTTTACTTGGCAAGGTTTTAATGCGACATATCATATATGATTGGCGTTTGAAAATCATTAGCATTCTTCATTATTGGTTTGACTATATGAACTCATTGTAATATGGTTTTTCCTCCACCATAAGAGAGGTCATCAATAAATATCCATTCACAAAATATATATATATATATATATATATATAATACTTAGAAAATTAGGGGCATAACATTCATCCCTCCTTACAAAAAGTTTCATCCTCGAAACTTACGTACCTTAGTCGAATAACTGCGGGTACTTCTTTCGGATCTCCTCCTCGAGCTCCTAAGTTATTTCGCGTTCCATGTGATTCGACCATTGGACTTTGACATACAGAATAACTCTCCTCCTTAAAACTTGATCTTTACGATCAACAACACGAACCAGTGTCCCTTCGTAAGTCGCGTCGCTTGTTACTCTCAATGGTCGAGCCTCCAATATGTGACTTGGGTTAGGCACGTAGCGTCTTAGATGTGATATGTGGAAAATATTGTGCACGTGCGAAAAATCTGGAGGTAACGCTAGTCGATAGGCCAATGTTCCAACTCTCTCGAGCACCTCATACGATCCAATGTACCTCAGACTCAGCTTGCCTTTTTCACCGAACCATTAAACCTTTAGTTTGGGAAACTATAAGATATAGCTTTTCACCCACGACAAACTCCAACGGCCTCCTTTTAGAATCTGCCCAACTCTTTCTGCGATTCAGGGCTATTGTAAGTCTATCTTGAATAATCTTTGTTGGACCGTGCACCTGCAATAAACACCACTAGAGGGGGAGTGAATAGTGGTTAGCGGAAATTACACTACAACCCTTTGTTAAAATCCCCTATGAAAACAGAATCTGAGACCACCTCAAATTCAGAACCCGTTTTTAAAAAATTCACAAATAATTGTAAACAACTCCAAAAATTATGAAACTTTCCAGAATTGAACTTCAATGAACTAACAAGACTCTCCCCAAACATCAGACAAAAATAAGATTGTTTGACCCTTCAAACAAATAAAAAGATTCAGATGGTCAATCTGGACAGAATTGGACAAAATGTTGCTGATTTTGTAAAAAGTGTTTCTCTTTGAATACTCAAACAAAAAGGTTGATCTTTATATCAAAACACTCCTTAGGATGTGTAGATGAAGTTTCTAAAAGGCCCTGATCTTAAACAATTCTATAAAAATACAGAATTTAAGTTTTCTCAAAACTGGTCAGATTGCAGCCAGATTGGAGCAGTTATCTTGCAAAGACTGAAAGACTAACTTTCCCTTGCTCAAATCAAGTGATTCTTGTTGCAAATGAAAGCTAACAGTCTGAAGTATAATGCCACCCAAAATCACGAATTTTGAAAATGTTTAGCTATTTTTTCAAATTGTGTGAAGTTGGGTGAAAACTGCAGTCAAAAATGGGCAGAAAGCAGAAATAAAGAAACAAGAGAAGAACACCGAGGATTTATCCTGGTTCGGTCAATGTGACCTACTCCAGTCCCAAGGAACACCTTTCCTTGGATTTCACTATGAAATGAACACCTTACAACAAGAGCCAAGCTTGATCCTTTGGTTATGTAGAAATAAGAGAGTTTGAGTGATTTCAAAATAAGAAACGTTGAATATATATACATATATACAAACGTGTATAAGTGTGTACATGTATGCATGATAACTTATCACTACTTGCCTTATTTAGCTTATATATTATGTTGCCGTACTAACGAGCCATGAAGCACTAAAGCTTACATCATATGGCGAACATTTGTTGAGTTTATACTATTTTCAGGTGCCACAATTAATGAACTAAAGTAGTTCATTAAGTGAAGTACTTAGTTTAATAAACTAAGTAGTTCATTAAAGGAAGATGCATTTGAAAAAGGCACAAAGGCAACAAGGCTATGGAAAGAAAGTCTTCTCCTCCTCCCCACATTCATTCCACACGCCTTTTACACATATATATACTATATTTTCAGATTTTTTTTAAAAGGCACATACACATGTATTCCAACGTACTACCGACACGTTATATATCTTACGTACGTACGTTAACGTCACACCACCATACTTAACTCATATTTATGAGTATATTCAGGTCTTATATCATATGATATAAGATATGGTGATGACAAATTAAATACGACACGATAAAAGGTTCTAAACCGAAATTTGTCGTATCGGGCGAATACCGAAACTTCGCCAACGTGTCACGTACTTGCCATAAATAAATGGCCAGCCCATATACATCAAAAATTGATGAAAATTTCGTGATACACATGGTGTGATTAGCCAAAAATACTTTCCATGTTGGCACACACAAATCACCCCACATTTAGGCCAAAATGTGAAGATTCCAATTTTATTTTTGTCACATGTTTATGGTACCATTTTAAATCAGCCAAGAGCTGAAATTTAAAATATATATTATATATATTATGTATAACATAATATATATATCATGTGCAAAAGTTGGAATTTAAATTAGAGAAAAATCGGGTAATCGATAAATATCGAAAATTCGGTTTTCTACGCACTTAACATGGAACGTTTTTCTTGACCATGATGTGACACGTATCTAGACACTTTTTACATATAATATACATCTTAAAGTGTTCTAGAAAATTAAATTAAGGGCTGATTGGAATATTACATGTGTGTATTATTAAATGTGCACTATTTTACAAAGTTAGCAAAAATAAATTTCAGCACATGTATATACACATTTAAACGTCACTACAGCTGAGATGAAGCACATGTGGAGCCTTGTTGGCATGTTGATTGGTCAAGGATCAATCATACAATATTGAGAAATCAAAGAAAGAAGCTACAAAAGGTAAGTTCTCAACATATACCTCTCATATGTCACATGCTGAAAATTTCAGCATGTTACACATACCATGGCCGAATTCTTCACCATTAAGCAAGGTATTTTGTCAATTTTTCATTAAAGGATAAATCAAAGGAGTTATGGAAATGATTTGAATTGTATGTAAGGTAATTAAGTGTGATATTTTTCATATCACACATGCTGAAATTTTTCAGCATGTGTGAGGGGATGTGCTGGCCGAATCTTGCTCTTCTTAGTGTCCAAGTTCACTCTTCATTTGGTAGCAAGACTTACCTTATATAATTGATTTATTTTTATGGAAAAAAATTCAAAGGAAAAATGGAAGAAATCTGAATTTATCTCATCTTGTAAATGCTGAAAATTTCAGCATTAACAAAAGGGTGTGGCCGATTTTTTTGAAGATGGAAGGAAGATATTTGTGTGTCTTGCTCTTTATGACAAAATGTGACAATTATGGCATGATTTAATAATTGATTATTTGGCAAATATTTAGTGTTTATTTCAGATTTTCCATGTCATCAAATGATGACAACATTGAGCCAATCAAAAGGTGCCAAGTAAGCAATGACTAAATGATGGTCCAATGGAGTGATGCCAAGTAAGCAAAACATTGTCACCATGATGTCTTACACTCTCCCAAGAAATTAAAAGGAAATTTTCAAGAGGGGAGAAGGCAAAGGGGGGGACGGCTGCATTGCTATAAGGAAGGAAGAGGAGAACAAACAAAAACAACACCAAGATTTGCATTCCAAAGTGATCAAAGTGCCAAGCCTCTTTTCTCCTACACTTTCTTTTCTTTCTTCTCTTGTAAAAAGCCTATTGTATTTTACTTCTTTCATTCTTGAATAGGCTTCATAGAAACCACCATTCATACATCTTTGTAAAAGATTGATCAAGGTGTGATCAATCTTCATCCTAGCGAGGTGGTGGTGTTCGTGAGAATTGTACTCGACATACAAGGTTTGTAAAGGGTTGGAGTTAGGTGTAACTCTATCAATTCTGCGGTAAGGTGTACTGCGTGTGTGTGATTAGTGTGAACCAAGGAAGGTGTTCCTTGAAGACTGGAGTAGGTTGTTTATAACCGAACCAGTATAAAATTCTTGGTACAATTTACTTTCAGCATTTACTTTTCAGTTTCTGCACTGTTTATACGTTTTGTTCACGTTCGGAAAAATAGCAAACGATTTTCAAAAATTATAAAAATTTCCAGAAACATACATAAACGTTTTAGGGTTAATTTGGCACAAGTTTCAACCCTTTTGGACAAGTATAGGTCAGTCAACCATCAAAAGTTCTGAGACTAGTGCAGTCTGATTTTCAGACTTGCAAAGGTTGAGACTTTGGTGGTATTTGACCTACTTCCCAAAAAAATTTTCAAAAACTGTTTCAACCCATTTCAATATAGTGTGTGAGGAGTTATTGGTCAAATTTTCAGATCATTTGGACATTCACACAAATAGGAATTAATTTTTCAAAACCATCTACCGTTTCTGGCAGATTTGCACAATCTGAGTGCCAACGGTTTTTGAAGGGGTTAAAGGTTGAATTTTGATTTGAAATTTTTAGGGGACCCTCATAACATCTGAGGCTAAGTTCTCTCAAAATTTCATAATTTTTGGAAGCCTCTAACCTGGTTTTAAAAACGTTTTAAAACAGGTCCTGAAAACAGAATCTGTTTTCAGAACTTGAATTGTTCAAGTTTAAAGAAATTTTAAAAAGCACACTTTCC
>AP025072.1:22158477-22320288 GCA_036186865.1 Eustoma russellianum
ACCCCCCCTTCTAGTGGTGCCTTGCAGATCCTACAAGTGGTATCAGAGCGCAGGAATACTTACTACAAGGAATCCAACGATTCAGTGAGATGGCATCCACAAATCTCAAAACCGAAGAAGAAGGTATGTCGAGCCAAAGGCCTCCACTTTTTGACGGTGAGTCTTTTATTCAATGGAAACTTAGGATGAAACTTTTTCTTATGGCTATAGATATAGATCTTTGGTCAATAATTGAAGATGATCCATATGTCCCATCTAATGTATCCACTGTAGACGGAGTTACTTTAGAAGTTATTAAAACTAGACAAGAATATACGAGTGATGATAAAAAGAAGCTTAGTATGAATGCTAGGGCTATGCAATTGCTTTTAAACGGATTGAGTAAAAATGAGTCTAGTTATGTGTCAAATTGTTCGAGTGCACAAGAAATGTGGAGAATCTTAGAAATAAAACACGAAGGCACAAGTCAAGTAAAAGAGTCTAAAATTAATATGCTCATGTCTACTCTTGAGTCTTTTAAGTTGTTGCCTAATGAGTCAATTGTAGATATGGATCTTCGTTTGACTAACATCTATAACTCTCTTGAGTCTCTTGGTAAGGCTTTTACTACGCAGGAAAAGGTACAGAAAGTCCTACGGAGCCTTCCTTCGGAATGGGATCCTAAAGTGACTGCTATAGAAGAAAGCAAGGAGACTAAATCAATAAAAATGGAAGAACTCATTGGTTCACTCAAAGTTTATGAAAACAAACTTATTATTCGAAAATCGGAATCAACCAAACAAGGTAAGACAATTGCTTTTAAATCAAATGAATACGTCTCCCCTCCCTCCGATCACATAGATGACAGTGATTCCGAATCGGATAATGATGACTTAATTCTGTTGGCTAAAGGACTAAGAAGATTCATGAGAAAATCATTTAGAAATAAAAACAAGGGGACTACATCTAAGAGAAACAAAAACAAGTCAAATGATAAGGACATTAAATGTTATGAATGCGGCAAACTCGGACACTTATCATATGACTGCCCTAACAAAGAAAAGCAAACAAATAAGTACCCTGACAAGGAGCGGAACAAAAATAGACCCGTCTCAGATCCTAAACAAAGGAAACGTGCACTAAAGGCCTCCACATGGAGTGACTCATCAGACTCTGAAACTGAGACCGAAGAGGAGACCGCTCAAGTTTGCTTCGCTTCAAAGGCGTCTAATGAGGTATCATCCGATTCTGACTCTGACTCTGAACCTTCTTATGATGATCTTTTTAGTCAGTATCTTGAATTACATAAATTTACTAAGACTCTCGCAAAAGAAAAGAAACGTTTAATTGAAGACAAGAAACTGTTAGAATCTTCTAACGAGAATCTTGTCGCTCAATTAAGCGATTCAAAGAAAGAGTCTTCATGTGTCATCACTGCATTAAAAACCGAGATCTCATCATTGACTTCTCAAAATAATGAAATGAAATCCGAGATTTCAAATTTGAAATCAAGGAATACAGACTTAGAGAAAATGATGAAACAATTCGATACAGGGTCAAACATGCTGCATCGCGTCATATTATCGCAAAAGCATGACAGTGACAAAACTGGATTGGGATACGTTGATACTAACGAAGTATCAACCAAACCAACCAAGTTTGTTGTGTCTAAGAAAGTAGACACCCCTAAGCATCAAGTGGCGTCTAAGATGACGCAAAAAGCGCCCCCTTCCACACGCCCCACTCCCTCATATCATGTGAAATATAACGTTGTACCATATAGATATGAGAAGAAAAGAACAATGCATACACGAAATACATATCATCCACGCACTACGCACACGCACACAAGGACATATCACAAACGTCCTTCATATAATGAGTATAGAGGAGTCCTTGGGCAAAGACCCAAAATACATGCATCACATGTATACTATATTGCACCTTCATCTACATTCTTGCCATTTGATAGACCGAGAAGGATCACCCAAGTATGGGTACCGAAAGGTACCTTTACAAAAAGGTGATTAACTAACTCGAAAGGACCCAAAATTAAAAGGGTACCTAAATCACCTTTTCACATTGCAGGGAGACCACTCATCGAAAGACACATCAATAAAGTGGTTCCTTGACAGTGGTTGCTCGAGGCACATGACGGGTGACCCGAGCCTGTTCTCCAAATTAAAGAAGGTCACAAAAGGCGGATCCGTGACCTTTGGAGACAACAATGAAGGCAAGATCATCGGAAAAGATACGATTGGCAATCCGAATACACTTCAAATCTCCAACGTGTTTTTGGTAAGCAACTTATCTTACAATCTTCTTAGTATTTCTCAATTTGTTGACAATGGTTTCAATGTGTGTTTTACTCACCCTTATTGCAATATAATAAATAAAAATGGAGAAACCGTTTTAAAAGGAAAACGTGAAGGAAATATATTCACACTATCTATGGATGATGTAGTAGACGCCAAAGTTAAATGTTTTATGTCAAATGAACCCAATGTGAATTTGTGGCATAGACGTTTAGGACACATAGGTATTTCTACACTAGAAAAACTGCAACGAAAGAACCTAGTACGGGGATTGCCTACGCTTGATTTAGACAATTTTCAGTTGTGTGAATCTTGCATAAAGGGCAAACAAACACGTGAGTCACTTAAGCCTAAAAATGAGATAAGCACGACTAGAATACTAGAACTATTGCATATCGATTTGTTTGGTCCTAGTCGCACTACAAGCCTTGGTGGGCGTCACTATGCATGCGTGATTGTTGATGACTTCTCTCGCTATACTTGGACTTTATTTCTTGCACATAAGGATGATAGCGCCGTAGAAATCGCTAAATTAATTAAACAACTTGAAAATCAATACGGCGTAAATGTGAAAAGAATAAGAAGCGATAGAGGCGGTGAATTTAAAAATAAAGAGATGATTTCGTTTTGTGAAGAAAAAGGAATTAAACATGAGTTTTCGCCACCTAGAACTCCACAATTAAATGGAGTAATAGAAAGAAAGAATCGCACACTACAAGAAATTGCTAGAACCATGCTTTGCGAAAATAAATTGCCTAGATTTCTGTGGGCAGAAGCCGTAAATTGTGCATGCTATATTGTAAATCGCCTATCTATAAGAAAAAAAATAAACAAGACGCCTTACGAAATTTTGAATGATCGCATGCCTAAGATTAATTATTTTCGTGTGTTTGGATGCAAATGCTTTGTCTTGAATACAAAAGATAATTTAGATAAATTTCAATCCAAATCAATTGAGTGCATTTTCGTTGGGTATTCCATAAATTCAAAAGCATATAGATGTTATGATCCTCTCACTAGACAAATCATAGAATCTATTCATGTTAAATTCAATGAATTTGGAGAGATTGATAAAGATAAGGAATATGACGATGATTTTGAATTGAAACCCGTTTTGGATGAAGATAATGATTCTTTTGATATGCATGAGATGAATGAGACACTAGAAATGCATGATAACTTAGAAAATAATCAACCAAGATGGCATAGAGATCACCCACAAGATCTCATCATAGGCGACATTACTCACGGTGTGCGACCACGTAGAAGAATCACTTCGGATGAAATAAATGAATTTCATGCTATGATTTCTGAAATTGAGCCCAAAAATATGCATGATGCTTTGAGTGATTCATCTTGGATTGATGCTATGCATGACGAACTTAATCAATTTGTTAGAAATGATGTATGGGATTTAGTGCCACGACCACAAGATAAGACAATAATAGGCACAAAGTGGGTATTTAGGAACAAAATGAATGAAGAAGGAAAGGTCGTTAGAAATAAAGCAAGACTCGTAGCTCAAGGATATAATCAAGAAGAAGGAATAGACTACGATGAAACATTTGCACCCGTAGCACGTTTAGAAGCTATACGACTCTTACTTGCTATTGCTTGCTTGAAAGATTTTAAATTATATCAAATGGACGTCAAAAGTGCTTTTCTAAACGGATTTATACAAGAAGAAGTATACGTGAAGCAACCACCCGGTTTTGAAGATTTGAAACATCCAGATCACGTGTACAAACTAAAGAAGGCACTATATGGCCTAAAGCAAGCGCCGAGAGCATGGTATGATCGTTTTGCCACTTTTCTTTTAGAAAATAATTTTAAACGTGGTACTATAGATAGTACACTATTTTTGAAACAAGAAAAATCAGATTTACTTATTATTCAAATTTACGTAGATGACATTATTTTCGGTTCTACCTCACATAGACTTGTTAAAGATTTTGAAAATTGTATGAAAGCTGAATTTGAAATGTCTATGGTTGGTGAACTTAATTATTTTCTTGGCTTGCAGATTAAGCAAACGAGTAAAGGAATTCATATAAGCCAAGCTAAGTACGTAAATGACATGATCAAGAAGTTCAGTTTTGAAAATTTGAAACCATCCCCCACGCCTATGAGTGTTACTACTAAATTAGACAAAGACGAACATGGTAAAGACGTTGATAATGGATTATATCGATCTATGATAGGTTCTTTACTATATTTAACTGCTAGTAGGCCTGATATTATGTTTAGCGTATGCATGTGTGCTCGTTTTCAAAGTCAACCTAAGGTGTCACACTTAAATGCGGTAAAAAGAATATTCCGTTATATTAAGTACACGCCCACCTTAGGTATTTGGTATGATAAGGACTCTACATTCGACTTACATGCTTACACTGATGCAGATTATGGTGGCTGCAAGATAGATAGAAAAAGCACGAGCGGAACTTGCCAATTTATAGGAAATTCCCTTATTTCATGGTTTTCCAAAAAGCAAGCAAGTGTTGCTTTGTCCACTACTGAGGCTGAATATATGGCTCTCAGCCTTTGTTGCACACAGTTGTTGTGGATAAAACAACAACTTTCGGACTTTGGAATTACCGTAAATAAAATTCCTATATATTGTGATAGTATGAGTGCAATAAATCTGTCTAAAAACCCCGTATTACACTCTAAGGCTAAGCATATAGAAGTTCGCTATCATTTTCTTCGTGATCACGTTAACAATGGTAATATTGTCATAGATCACGTACGCACAGAATCACAAGTAGCGGATATATTTACAAAGGCCTTAAATCAAGCCACATTTGAATCTCTTCGTTCTAAATTAGGCATGATTCCTGTTGATGTGATTTAATGCGATATTATTTGATTTACTTTCCTTTTTGACAGGAATCTTTTGATTAACTTTCCAAAATAAAGGGGGAGAGAGAAGCATGATTTAAGGGGGAGAGAGATTTAAGGGGGAGAGAGATCACTGATTGATCCTAATTGCATGAATCAAGGGGGAGCCGGATTTGAAATTCGAAATTCAAATTTCAAATCTGTGCATAATTCAAGGGGGAGAGATAACACTTAAATCATGTACACTAGTTATTTTGAAAATCATCAAAAGGGGGAGATTGTAAAAATAAGAGGGTTTGAGTGATTTCAAAATAAGAAACGTTGAATATATATACATATATACAAACGTGTATAAGTGTGTACATGTATGCATGATAACTTGTCACTACTTGCCTTATTTAGCTTATATATTATGTTGCCGTACTAACGAGCCATGAAGCACTAAAGCTTACATCATATGGCGAACATTTGTTGAGTTTATACTATTTTCAGGTGCCACAATTAATGAACTAAAGTAGTTCATTAAGTGAAGTACTTAGTTTAATAAACTAAGTAGTTCATTAAAGGAAGATGCATTTGGAAAAGGCACAAAGGCAACAAGGCTATGGAAGGAAAGTCTTCTCCTCCTCCCCACATTCATTCCACACGCCTTTTACACATATATATACTATATTTTCAGATTTTTTTTAAAAGGCACATACACATGTATTCCAACGTACTACCGACACGTTATATATCTTACGTACGTACGTTAACGTCACACCACCATACTTAACTCATATTTATGAGTATATTCAGGTCTTATATCATATGATATAAGATATGGTGATGAAAAATTAAATACGACACGATAAAAGGTTCTAAACCGAAATTTGTCGTATCGGGCGAATACCGAAACTTCGCCAACGTGTCACGTACTTGCCATAAATAAATGGCCAGCCCATATACATCAAAAATTGATGAAAATTTCGTGATACACATGGTGTGATTAGCCAAAAAATACTTTCCATGTTGGCACACACAAATCACCCCACATTTAGGCCAAAATGTGAAGATTCCAATTTTATTTTTGTCACATGTTTATGGTACCATTTTAAATCAGCCAAGAGCTGAAATTTAAAATATATATTATATATATTATGTATAACATAATATATATATCATGTGCAAAATTTGGAATTTAAATTAGAAAAAAATCGGGTAATCGATAAATATCGAAAATTCGGTTTTCTACGCACTTAACATGGAACGTTTTTCTTGACCATGATGTGACACGTATCTAGACACTTTTTACATATAATATACATCTTAAAGTGTTCTAGAAAATTAAATTAAGGGCTGATTGGAATATTACATGTGTGTATTATTAAATGTGCACTATTTTACAAAGTTAGCAAAAATAAATTTCAGCACATGTATATACACATTTAAACGTCACTACAGCTGAGATGAAGCACATGTGGAGCCTTGTTGGCATGTTGATTGGTCAAGGATCAATCATACAATATTGAGAAATCAAAGAAAGAAGCTACAAATGGTAAGTTCTCAACATATACCTCTCATATGTCACATGCTGAAAATTTCAGCATGTTACACATACCATGGCCGAATTCTTCACCATTAAGCAAGGTATTTTGTCAATTTTTCATTAAAGGATAAATCAAAGGAGTTATGGAAATGATTTGAATTGTATGTAAGGTAATTAAGTGTGATATTTTTCATATCACACATGCTGAAATTTTTCAGCATGTGTGAGGGGATGTGCTGGCCGAATCTTGCTCTTCTTAGTGTCCAAGTTCACTCTTCATTTGGTAGCAAGACTTACCTTATATAATTGATTTATTTTTATGGAAAAAAATTCAAAGGAAAAATGGAAGAAATCTGAATTTGTCTCATCTTGTAAATGCTGAAAATTTCAGCATTAACAAAAGGGTGTGGCCGATTTTTTTGAAGATGGAAGGAAGATATTTGTGTGTCTTGCTCTTTATGACAAAATGTGACAATTATGGCATGATTTAATAATTGATTATTTGGCAAATATTTAGTGTTTATTTCAGATTTTCCATGTCATCAAATGATGACAACATTGAGCCAATCAAAAGGTGCCAAGTAAGCAATGACTAAATGATGGTCCAATGGAGTGATGCCAAGCAAGCAAAATATTGTCACCATGATGTCTTACACTCTCCCAAGCAATTAAAAGGAAATTTTCAAGAGGGGAGAAGGCAAAGGGGGGGACGGCTGCATTGCTATAAGGAAGGAAGAGGAGAACAAACAAAAACAACACCAAGATTTGCATTCCAAAGTGATCAAAGTGCCAAGCCTCTTTTCTCCTACACTTTCTTTTCTTTCTTCTCTTGTAAAAAGCCTATTGTATTTTACTTCTTTCATTCTTGAATAGGCTTCATAGAAACCACCATTCATACATCTTTGTAAAAGATTGATCAAGGTGTGATCAATCTTCATCCTAGCGAGGTGGTGATGTTCGTGAGAATTGTACTCGACATACAAGGTTTGTAAAGGGTTGGAGTTAGGTGTAACTCTATCAACCCTGCGGTAAGGTATACTGCGTGTGTGTGATTAGTGTGAACCAAGGAAGGTGTTCCTTGAAGACTGGAGTAGGTTGTTTATAACCGAACCAGTATAAAATTCTTGATGCAATTTACTTTCAGCATTTACTTTTCAGTTTCTGCACTGTTTATAAAAATAGCAAACGATTTCCAAAAATTATAAAAATTTCCAGAAACATACATAAACGTTTTAGGGTTAATTTGGCACAAGTTTCAACCCTTTTGGACAAGTATAGGTCAGTCAAACATCAAAAGTTCTGAGACTAGTGCAGTCTGATTTTCAGACTTGCAAAGGTTGAGACTTTGGTGGTATTTGACCTACTTCCCAAAAGAATTTTCAAAAACTGTTTCAACCCATTTCAATATAGTGTGTGAGGAGTTATTGGTCAAATTTTCAGATCATTTGGACATTCACACAAATAGGAATTAATTTTTCAAAACCATCTACCGTTTCTGGCAGATTTGCACAATCTGAGTGCCAACGGTTTTTGAAGGGGTTAAAGGTTGAATTTTGATTTGAAATTTTTAGGGGACCCTCATAACATCTGAGGCTAAGTTCTCTCAAAATTTCATAATTTTTGGAGACCTCTAACCTGGTTTTAAAAACGTTTTAAAACAGGTCCTGAAAACAGAATCTGTTTTCAGAACTTGAATTGTTCAAGTTTAAAGAAATTTTAAAAAGCACACTTTCCGCACCATCTACTCAACCCCCCCCCCCCCTTCTAGTGGTGCCTTGCAGATCCTACAGGTTATACACCAACCCTACTCAAGACTTGGATAATCACCTTCTAAGCAACACTTAGTTGCAACTCCTCTAACACCTATTGATGTAGCCTTATAAGGATGGCTAATCAATCTTACAAATGAAGCTCAAGAGGCTTGTAGCTCACCACAATACAACAAGTACACCTTTGCTACAATGAACAAAACAATAACAACAAGAAGATGAAGATGAAAGCTAGACAATTCAACAAATGCTTGTGAGCTTCAAGTGTGTTTCATCTTCTTCACCATTGCCTCTATTTATAGTGTGATTTGAGCCTTGAAGATAAGAATGCACATGTGTCACCATCTTCATCATCAATTCCAAATGTCTTCTCATCATTGGTTGCCCTTGTACACTTGACAAAATAAAACACAATGATTGGTCCACCTTGGCAATGTCATGTTGGCCAATTTTCCACCTTGGAATTGCCTTGAATTATCCTTAGCAAGAATAGATAATAAGGAGAAGATAATGCACCAAAATAACATGAATTCCTTGCTTGAGAATAGCCATGTGAGCTTTTAGTTTTTCAAATCAAAAATTCAGCACCAATTTGAATGTAGTAGCCGTTGGTTACTACAACATTTTCCAAAAATATTTCTTGATTTTCTTGAATAAAATAAGAAAGGATAATATCACCAAATTATCCCTAACTTCAAGCGCCATAATAGGACATGTGAAGTCTTCATTTGACTTCAAAAAATCTTCTGAAAAACACCCAAGAAAAAGTATATAGCCATTGGCTATATTTGAAATTTCCAAGTTGGCAATTTTGCCAACTAGCTCCTTTTTGGTTGGTCCACTTGTCTCCAACTCACAAAATGGATACACCATCATATACACCTGAGTATACACGTTTTTCAACATATATATATGTGTAGCAACTCAGATTTTTGAAGAAGAAATAAATAGATAACAGTTGACAAGATTATGTCAACGTGTAACACCGAAATTCCCCAATATTTCTTCTTATATGTCAAGAACATTTCCACACCTCTGACACCTTTAATATCTCAGAATAATAATGATAAATATCCTCTTATAACATATATAAGAGGGTCTTCAAGAAAAAATAGAATGTGACATCTCAAATCGTCACATATCCAGCTATAGTCAATAATATCATCGGTTGAGAGAATAAGATATAAGATCACCATATTATCTTCCAAAGAACAATAACACAGCTCCAGAATGAAGATAATAATATGCTCAAGAGATTCCTTGAGTGAAAATACCAAAAATACCCTTGGAGTAAAATGACCAAAATACCCCTGGTGTGAGAAAACTCCAGAAATGATCCCGATGGTCAGAAATAACCATGATACCAAATTTGTCATCATAAATAGTAGAATAATATGCTCTTGAAATATTTCCACCATATCATGTTCCTACAAAACTCAAAATACCAATTTTGCCCTTTTTGGTAAGTTGTAGAAACTTCCAAGGCATGTTAGTCACAATATAATAATAATCACCAAAAACACATAATAATCACATATTAAATGTAGCGCCCCGCCCGAAACCAGGGTTCCGGCTCAGTGCACCCGCCGTACTCTACTCCATAGAGTACAAAGCGTCGATACTATACATGTACATGTCGACATGAATAATGAATCGATAAGCGGAAGCAACATAACATAAACAAATCTTCATTGACATGCACTGTACTACATCATAAACTGTACAATCATCATATACCGAATACTGAAATCATATATCATACATCGTAATCCGAAACTTAATGCCTTCGAAATAATCTCTCAGTATGCTCTTCGTTATCAATGGTCTATCTAGCATGTCTTCAACGAGCTTGTACATTGATACCTGTTATCTGGAAAATTATAAATGAGGCAAGTATGAGCGATAGCCACCGACTTTTAATCGCTCAGCAAGTAGTCTTACCAGATACGACATGTGGATCATACATAGGGAGACGGGGTGACAAATCATAATAGCCATAAATTTTTAATATAATAAGCACATCTCCTTTCTAACAAGTATCATATCATATCTGTAAACTGCTGTAAACTGAAAGCAGATAAATTAGGAAGATTTCAAAGCATACATAGCATAACAGCATCTCATTCTGCTTAATCCAAAACATCATACTATATCCATACCTAACTTCTAATCCATAACTTATGATAAAATTTTTCTAAATTCACAATATTTGTATACTTCCTGTCAATCCGCTTAGGTTTTTTTTTATAACTTCATATCTCTGCGCGTTACAGTAACTTTATACTTATCGATTTTTCAGTCACTAACCCTAATCCGGTTAAGTCATATCAACTTAATTCTAGTCATGCCTATTCCGATTCAACTTATGCATACTAATTCCAATCAGATAGTCCGACGACTTTCTAAATTCATAATTTAGCTCTCAATGTAGCCTGAATCATTGTATCCTCATATCTATATATATAATTGTACTCTTATCACTATGAATTTACATCCCTAATACGACTAACATCTTTGACCTACTCTGAAAATTTTTAATTTAATCGTCTTATTCATACGCGTACTGTTTGTGCCATATATTTACCAAACTCTAGTCATCGTAATTCTTATAAATCACTGCTTATAGTTCTACTACATATCATATCTTAATCAGCCTAATAAATTCTATCACTATCTCCAAATGTTATCCCAATTAGAGCTAAACCTGAAATTGTGGAAATTACAGTTTATAACTACTATGTTACTAACTAGAAAATAGCATTGAGGTATTCTAGTGACTTGACTTGTACAAAGGTCGGAAAGCCTAAACGACCTACTTATACTTTCTAGTTTTCTCGTATCTGTCTAATACCGTTCTATTTCTCTTATACTAAGGCTGTCGCTTTCATCTAAGATCGTTTCTTACGTCTATGATCATTTCTTAAATTCTAAGATCATTTCTTAAGTTCATGTCGTTGTTTACTTATGTGTCCGCAGTGGATCTAGAGCCACTGCTCTGATACCAACTGTAGCGCCCCGCCCGAAACCAGGGTTCCGGCTCAGTGCACCCGCCGTACTCTACTCCATAGAGTACAAAGCGTCGATACTATACATGTACATGTCGACATGAATAATCAATCGATAAGCGGAAGCAACATAACATAAACAAATCTTCATTGACATGCACTGTACTACATCATAAACTGTACAATCATCATATACCGAATACTGAAATCATATATCATACATCGTAATCCGAAACTTAATGCCTTCGAAATAATTTCTCAGTATGCTCTTCGTTATCAATGGTCTATCTAGCATGTCTTCAACGAGCTTGTACATTGATACCTGTTATCTGGAAAATTATAAATGAGGCAAGTATGAGCGATAGCCACCGACTTTTAATCGCTCAGCAAGTAGTCTTACCAGATACGACATGTGGATCATACATGGGGAGACGGGGTGACAAATCATAATAGCCATAAATTTTGAATATAATAAGCACATCTCCTTTCTAACAAGTATCATATCATATCTGTAAACTGCTGTAAACTGAAAGCAGATAAATTAGGAAGATTTCAAAGCATACATAGCATAACAGTATCTCATTCTGCTTAATCCAAAACATCATACTATATCCATACCTAACTTCTAATCCATAACTTATACCATCTTTGCATATCTTGCATGTACTACATTCTCATGCTTAACACTACATTGTCCACTGTAGATCATATACTTAATGAATTCTTAATCATAACCCTAAAGTGACATGGTCATGACTTGATGCATAAAACATGACCTTTCATAATCATGACATGATTTTCATAACTTGCATAACATGACATATTCGTAACCTGCATAACATGACTTTTTCATAACATGAAGACATAACATTTACATCATTGGCTATAGCACTTTTCATAAGAATAATAACACACGACATACCGAATGATTCCCCATATAGTACATGTGTGACATAACATCATGAATCATATGCACATGTGCTAACGGTGACGCATTATGACTGAGATCCCGTGTCCCAGACTCGGTGTTACACTCAGCCATAACGTAAACATGGGCCCCTGACACCTACCACTCCGGTCCCGATGTCAGGACAGCGCTTCAACATAACATACATAATCATGATCATGAACATAACATAACATATCGTGTCTCATCGGAATCATTCGTCTCGTGTTTATTATTCCTATGCATATGAACTTTTAAAAACATGAGATGTGACAACATAACTTTGTAAATCTTGTTTTCATGCAACGTGAGACTCGGTCAAATACGGGTATCTTGTCATACTACCATTAGTAACATCACTTACTTACAGTCTACTTATCGTAACTTAAAGAAATACCATAACCCTCCTTCCATAATATCAAGTCTACACATAGACTTCATAAATCATAACTTAAGTACTTAGGGCATAAACTTCCTATTTCCGTCAACATATCATCTAGGGATTTCATAACTTATGTCTTAACTTACACATATTCATATCTAACACATAGAATACAATTAACATGAAATAAAATCATTTATGATATTAGGTCTAAAGGCCGAATGTAAGTACACACATATACATATATACATACTTAATTATCTTAGGATATTCTATATAATATTCATAACTTATTCATTCTCACATCTTTATAGATATGTTATACATATATACATCTGTGTACTATATAATAAAGTTATTTTCTCATAGAAGGCCTAAGAGCCGATAAAAAAATAATATGAATATATATATCCAAACTTACTTATTTTCATATTTTACCACACATTTGTATAAATAAATATTTAAATTATTTTAGTATTTAATGCCTCATTGCCGAAACTGTGTATGTTAATTTATAAAATAAAGGCATCATAGCCATATATACGAGTGTGTATATTCATATATATCTTTTCTTTATACATTATACCTATTTATACCATGTAGTTGTAAACACTTACACTATACTCCGCAATACTAATAAATACTACAGTGCAATGCACTGTGTCACCATTAATGTATACCTAACAAAATCTTTACATAAGTTACCCATTTGGTAAACTTGTAAATACGGTGAACTAACCAAAAATATAGTGTGTCACATAAATAGTATGATTATGCAGTTAAATAAATATTTATTAAACTAGTAGAATTAGACAAATACATTAGATAGCCAAATCTTGTTATCCTTTTCGTGGCTGTGTAAACATAATATATTGTTTAACAATCATTACATAGCAATACAACTTGAATTACATCATTGATGTGTAACATTAGCATAGTATAACAATACTAAAACAATATTAACCGTGGGTGTGTATATATATATATATACTAAACATACTGTATATATAAAATATAATAAGCTTATTCTTAGCATCAAAAGGCCTAATGACCGTACATCATATATATATTCATATCCTAAACATATATGTATTTGTAATAAATAATTAGCCTATTTTCCTCCTAAGGGTGTACCATTACTGTATGTAAGTGAGTATATAAACATTCATCTATATTTTTATTCTAATCCACACATATACACGTATAGGTATTATGCATATGTGGATGTATAGTATTTACTAAATACGTTTTAGCATCAAAAGGCCCTATTGGTCCGTGTATACTAGGGTATGTATAGAAGTATATATTGCATAAAACATGTATTTTTCTTATCTTTGCAAAGAATTCTTGAACATACTACATGATGATCCAACTTTGATATAAAAATACATACTAAACATTTGAAATTCCATGTAGGATCTAGGAAGAATACTTGCCTTGATTTACTTTCTTACTCTTAAATGGTGATTTCTTCACTTGGGTTTGAAGAACACACTTCTCCTTCTTCTCCTTGATGTATACGGTTTTGGATGCCCAAAAAGGAGAGTTAGTGTACAACTTATGAAACTAATTATATGGAAGAATCAAACTTAAACTTTATAAAACTCTTACCTTACTTGCTTTTGATTTAACAAGTTACCACCTTCTTGAATCTTTCTTAGTTGATGGAAGGTTGTTTATACTTAATATATGAATTGTATGTAGGTTAAAATGAGAAGAAATTTTCCTCCTTGCCTTGGTGATTCTCGGATGAGGTTGTGGAGAGGAGGAAGAAAGTTGTTTTGTTGAATAATGGAAAGAGAAGATGGAAGAAAGTGAGTTGTGGTTTAATAGGGTAGTGTAAAGAAGGAAAAGTGGAACAAAATTTGTCCCCTTTGAGAGCCAACTTTCGGCTGAGGGTATGGGGGAGGGTAGAAACCGATGGGTAGGGGAAAAGAAATGGAATAGTGGTGGGGTGATGGGCAAAAGTAAAGTGTGGCATAATAATGATAGGAAGAAGTGTAATATTAAAGGAATGGTGGAATAGTAGGCTGTGGGGCCGGCCATGTGAGGGTGTTGGGAGGGATTTGTGCTTTATGGACATGTAGGGTAAAGTAGAAGAAAGTGTGATAATAGTGTGTATTGTAGTTACCATATCGGGTATATTTATTTGGTTTGATTTATATATTGGCTTATGTTGATACCGACTAATTTATTTAAATGCATTGTATGTCTGATACAATCATTGTCTAATCCCAACCAGTCTCGTTATATCTGTTAACTTACCTTAAGGTTATTTTTATGTATATTTCTAACCCCGTTATTTAATGTCGGTGTTTTATTTAATTCTAAATAGAAATTTAAAATTCCACTCAAATTTCATCAACATCGCATTTGCGTTCTATTTTCATCATTTCCACTAGCCCGGGATCTCGGGTCGTAACATTAAACATGTACAAATCATATACAAATGAAAACAATCACTTTAACACATTTTAGAAAAATATTTCTAAAAACCCTAGACATCGATCGATCGAAGTGCCTCAGCTTCAGAGATCGATGTCTCACAGAAAGTTTCAGAGTTTGCCTCTGACCTACATCGATCGATCGAAGTGAGGGTTCGATGTACATCGATCGATCGATGTGTCTCAGGTTTAGAGATGGATGTCTCACAGAAAGGTCTTGAACTTTTCTGCCTTACATAGATCGATCGATGTGCAACAACCTGAGAGAGCAATGTCAACTTTTTCAACTTTTCAACTTTTAATCACATATAACACCATGTGTGACATTTTTAAGTATTTACCACTTAAAATCATGACTTTAAAAATTATCCAAACATATTTCTCAACATTCTCCACCTTTTGGATGATTTTCAAAATAACCTAACATGATTTTAATGTCACAACTTATAACCAAAAGTTTAACCGAATGTTTTCAACTTTTAAATATTAAATAGTATGTTGCTCCCCCTCAACTCATACTCTCCCCCTTAACCTATGCTCCAAAATTTTATACCAATACCAATTAAAACTTAGCATATGATTCATCATGACTTACCAACTAAAATCATGTTCTTATTCTATCTCCTCCTTTATTTTGCAAATCATGCAAAAGATAGAACTACGCAATGGTATCGTAAGTCATCATACCTAACTTGGCTCGTAAGTTTTCAAAAGTGGCTTGATTAAGGGGTTTGGTGAAGATGTCAGCGATTTGGTTATCAGTTCTTACATGGTTTATCACTATATCCTCATTTTGAACATGATCGCAAAGAAAGTGGTATCGCACCTCAATGTGTTTGGCCTTAGAATGAAGCACCGGATTCCGGGAAAGATTGATTGCACTTGTGCTATCGCAGAAAATTGGAATCTTATTCATTTTAATGCCAAAATCACTAACTTGCTGTTTAAGCCAAAGTATTTGGGTAGTACATAAACTCAAAGCGATATACTCGGCTTCAGTGGTAGAAAGAGCTACACTAGCTTGCTTTTTAGAAAACCAAGAGATTAAGTTGGTTCCTATGAATTGACATGTACCGCTAGTGGACTTTCTATCTAATTTGCAACCACCATAATCAGCATCACTATATGCGTGTAATTCCAACTTAGCATTTCTATCATACCACAGTCCTAAGTGAGGTGTATGCTTAAGATATCTAAAGATCTTTTTCACTGCATTGTAATGTGATACCTTAGGACAAGATTGAAACCTAGCACACATACATACACTAAACATGATGTCAGGTCTTGATGCAGTTAAGTATAACAATGAGCCAATCATAGACCTATAGAGTGTGTCATCAAAAGGTTTACCATTTTCATCCTTATCAAGTTTGGTACTAACACTCGTGGGGGTAGTTGTAGGTTTCAACTCTTCAAAACCAAACTTCTTAATCATATCATTGACATACTTAAGTTGACTAATATGAATTCCTTGAAGGGTTTGTTTAATTTGAAGTCCTAAGAAATAATTCAACTCTCCTACCATTGACATTTCAAATTCTGACTTCATACACTCTTTGAAGTCTTTTACTAGGGTAGGGTTAGTTGAACCAAAGATAATATCGTCTACGTATATTTGAACTATTAACAAATCATTACCTTTTCTTGTTAGGAATAATGTGTTGTCTATGGTTCCCCTTTGATGATTATTTGCAATAATAAAGTTTGCAAATCTATCATACCAAGCTCTTGGAGCTTGTTTCAAACCATATAAAGCTTTCTTAAGCTTATAAACATGGTTAGGATTCTTTGGATCTTAATATCCAGGGGGTTGTTTGACAAACACCTCTTCTTGGATGTATCCATTCAAGAAAGCACTCTTGACATCCATTTGGAAGAGTTTAATGTTACTTAGACTTGAAAGTGCAAGTAGTAATCTAATTGCTTCTAGTCGTGCAACGGGTGCAAAGGTTTCTTCATAATCTATTCCTTCTTGTTGATTATAACCTTGTGCGACTAGCCTAGCTTTATTCCATGTAATGTTTCCTCGTTCATCCATTTTATTCCTAAACACCCATTTTGTTCCTATGATAGACTTATCTTCAGGTTTAGGTACTAAGTCCCACACATTGTTCCTCGTGAATTGGTTCAATTCCTCATGCATAGCTTCTATCCATGATATATCACCTAAGGCTTCCTTTACATTCTTAGGTTCTAAGTGTGAGATTAAGCTATGTCCTTCAAGTTGACTTATATTTCTACGTGTTCTAACCCCAACACTTGGATCCCCAATGATTAGTTCTCTAGGATGCCACCAATTCCTAGATTGACTAGGTTCACCCTCATCTTGTTCAAATGTTTCATTAGTGTGAACATTATCAAATGTAATTGGATCATTAGTTACATTATCTTCCAATTGCAAAGTTTCTTCATTTATATCATCTAAGGGTTCATGCATGTCTTGTTCAGGGGGAGTTGGTTCTAGATGATCAAGTACAGGCTCAAGTAATACATCATCATCAAACATATTTTCAACATTTGTTTCTTGTTTATGTTGATGTTTATCACTAACTTCAAAGCATGCATTTTCATTGAATTTCACATGTATGGATTCAATTATCTTTCTAGATGCAGGATTATAACACCTATATGCTCTTGAGTTAGTTGAATACCCAATATATGCTCTTGAGTTAGTTGAATACCCAACAAATATGCATTCAATAGACTTTTGTTCAAATTTATCTAGATTATCCTTAGTGTTCAACACAAAACATTTACATCCAAATACTATAAGATAATCTATTTTAGGGAGTCTATTGTTTAGCAATTCATATGGTGTTTTATTTAATTTCTTTCTAATAGTAAGCCTATTTATAATATAGCATGCACAACTAACAACTTCAGCCCATAAATATTTAGGTAATTTATTTTCACACAGCATTGTCCTAGCAACTTTTTGAATCGTTCTATTTTTACGTTCAACAACTCCATTGAGTTGTGGTGTTCTAGGTGGTGAGAATTCATGTTTTATTCCATGTAGTTCACAAAATTTGATTATATTTTTATTTTTAAATTCTCCACCTCTATCACTTCTAATTCTTTTAACATTTTCTTCATAAATGTTTTCAAGTTGCTTAATAAGGGTTTCGATTACTAATGGAGCATTGTCTTTGTGTGTTAAGAACAATGTCCATGTGTAGCGTGAGTAATCATTTATTATGACACACACATAGTAGTGTCCACCTAGACTTCTTGTCCTACTTGGACCAAATAAGTCTAAGTGAAGCAATTCTAGTACATGACTAGTACTCACTTCATGTTTCGGTTTTAAGGTTTCTTTAATGTGTTTTCCCTTAATACATGTTTCACACATTTGAAAATTATCTAAGTCTAACTTAGGCATTCCTCTAATTAAATTCTTCTTAGACAATTTCTTAATGGTTGAAATTCCTATATGGCCTAATCTTCTATGCCATAAATTTACATCTAAGTCATGTGATATTAGACACTTAACCTTAGCATCTAACATGTTATCTAAGGTAAGAGTATAAATATTACCATCTCTATATCCTTTTAAAATCATTTCTCCTTTTTCATTTATTATATCACAAGAATTGGGAAGAAAGGAGACATTATAACCACAATCTATAAGTTGAGAAATACCAAGTAAATTATAAGATAGATTGTTTACTAACAACACATTTTGTATTTGAAATGTGTTAGGGTCCCCAATTGTTCCTTTTCCAACAACTTGTCCTTTGTTGTTGTCACCGAATGTTACTTTTCCTCCATTCTTGATATGTTCTAGTTCGATGAATAGTTTGGGGTTCCCCGTCATATGCGTCGAATATCCACTATCTAAAAACCATTTGGTTCTTAGATTCTTTGACTTTGCCTCTTTCTTGCATTCCTTGCGTTTTTCCTACAATGGAGACAAAGTTTTAGGTACCCTTTACTTGGTTCGTTGAATATTACGGGCACCGTCCTTGTTTAGATATCCCTTAGGTATCCAAACTTGGTCATATCTTCTAGGCACATTTTTGACATTTGTTGAATATAATGGATTAACATATGCTTGTCCATTACAAAAAGATGATGCATTATTATACATGTTGTACCTTGGTTTATAATTATTATAGGATGACCGATTTTGATAGTGTGTATAAGACATATGATTTTGTTTCTTGAATGGTGCAATGTATGTATGTTCATATGCATTTCTATATGACTTATATGTGTTGTCTATATTTAGGCTCATAATAAGTTAGATGCATTTTATTATGTCTAGGTGTATTCGTATACATATAGGCATAATTTCTAGGTTGTCTAGATGCAAAAGTTCGCCTAGTTGTATGTTGATATGTGCGTTCTTTTACGGGTGCAGATTGTCGTCTTGCCTTGGAATAAATAGAAGAAGGAGTAGAAGAAGATGCAACCGGCAAAGTTGATTTTGTTGTATTATATGACACTTTTGTACTAGGTGAGACAAACTTAGTCTTTTTGTCTACTTTGACATTTTCTTCTTTATATCCTAACCCGGTTTTATCATTTTCATATTTTTGCGATGATATTAATACATCTAGCATGTTTGTTCATAATTTAAATTGTTCTAAAGTTTTCTCTAAATCTATTTTACATGATTTAAGTGTAAACACTTCATTTTCATAATCCTGCATCTTGGTTTTCAACACACTATTTTCAGTTCTTAAGGTTTGTTCATTATTTCTAGATGACTCAATTTTAGTCCTTAATGAATCAAGAGTACTTGATGACTCTTGTTTCAAAGACTCTAATTGATTAGAAAGTTCTAAGTTGGTTGTCTTCAACTTTTCATTCTCTTCAATTAGCTTTTTTTTCTCTTTTGACAACCTTTTACAATGAGCATGCATTTTCATGAATTCATCATACATTTCATCAAAAGTCATCTCGTTATCAGAATCAAAATCGGGAGTAGATGTTACCTCTTTCATAGACTTTGAGTACACTCCTTTAGGAAGGATTGATGACATGATTTATGATTTTAGATGAATACCTCGAATCTTTAATAAAGTGAATACTAATGCTCCAAGCCTTCTTGAAGTGTTCAAATGCTCCAAACCTTTGTTTTGGGATTAGCAGGCTACTATGTTGTTGGTTCTTGGCCTTGCCTTGTTTGTACTGTGTTGAATCTTGCTTCTTTTGAGTGGTGTTGGTCTGACTCTGATACCAAATGTTGGACCGTGCACCTGCAATAAACATCACTAGAGGGAGGGTGAATAGTGGTTAGCGGAAATTACACTACAACCCTTTGTTAAAATCCCCTTTGAAAACAGAATCTGAGACCACCTCAGATTCAGAACCCGTTTTTAAAAACTTCACAAATAATTGTACACAACTCTAAAAATTATGAAACTTTCCAGAATTGAACTTCAATGAGTTAACCATATTCTGTCCAAAAATCAGACAAAAATAAGATTGTTTGACCCTTCAAACAAATAAAAAGATTCAGATGGTCAATCTGGACAGAATTGGACATAATGTTGCTGATTTTGTAAATAGTGTTTCTCTTTGAATACTCAACCAAAAAGGTTGATATTTATATCAAAACACTCCTTAGGATGTGTAGATGAAGTTTCCAAAAGGCCCTGACCTTAAACAATTCTTGAAAAATACAGAATTTAAGTTTTCTCAAAACTGGTCAGATTGCAGCCAGATTGGAGCAGTTATCTTGCAAAGACTGAAAGACTAATTTTCCCTTGCTCAAATCAAGTGATTCTTGTTGCAAATGAAAGCTAATAGTCTAAAGTATAACTCCACCAAAAATCACGATTTTGAAAATGTTTTGCTATTTTTTTAAATTGTGTGAAGTTGGGTGAAAACTGCAGTCAAAAACGGACAGAAAGCAAAAATAAAGAAATAAGAGAAGAACACCGAGGACTTATCCTGGTTCGGTCAATGTGACCTACTCCAGTCCCAAGGAAAACCTTTCCTTGGATTTCACTATGAAATGAACACCTTACAATAAGAGCCAAGCTTGATCCTTGGGTTATACACCAACCCTACTCAAGACTTGGATAATCACCTTCTAAGCAACACTTAGTTGCAACTTCTCTAACACCTATTGATGTAGCCTTATAAAGATGGCTAATCAATCTTACAAATGAAGCTCAAGAGGCTTGTAGCTCACCACAATACAATAAGTACACCTTTGCTACAATGAACAAAACAATAACAACAAGAAGATGAAGATGAAAGCTAGACAATTCAACAAATGCCTGTGAGCTTCAAGTGTGTTTCATCTTCTTCACCATTGCCTCTATTTATAGTGTGATTTGAGCGTTGAAGATAAGAATGCACATGTGTCACCATCTTCATCATCAATTCCAAAAGTCTTCTCATCATTGGTTGGCCTTGTACACTTGGCAAAATAAAACACAATGATTGGTCCACCTTGGCAATGTCATGTTGGCCGATTTTCCGCCTTGGAATTGCCTTGAATTATCCTTAGCAAGAATAGATAATAAGGAGAAGATAATGCACCAAAATAACCTCAACTCCTTGCTTGAGAATAGCCATGTGAGCTTTTACTTTTTCAAATCAAAAATTCAGCACCAATTCGAATGTAGTAGCCGTTGGTTACTACAACATTTTCCAAAAATATTTCTTCATTTTCTTAAATAAAATAAGAAAGGATAACATCACCAAATTATCCCCAACTTCAAGCACCATAATAGGACATGTGAAGTCTTCATTTGACTTCAAAAAATCTGCTGAAAAACACCCAAGAAAAAGTATATAGCCGTTGGCTATATTTAAAATTTCCAAGTTGGCAATTTTGCCAACTAGCTCCTTTTTGGTTGGTCCACTTGTCTCCAACTCACAAAATGAATACACCATCATATACACCTGAGTATACACGTTTTTCAACATATATATATGTGTATCAACTCAGATTTTTGAAGAAGAAATAAATAGATCAGTTGATAAGATTATGTCAACGTGTAACACCGAAATTCCCCAATATTTCTTCTTATATGTTAAGAAAATTTCCACACCTTTGACACCTTTAATATCTAAGAATAATGATGATAAATATCCTCTTATAACATATATAAGAGGGTCTTCAAGAAAAAATAGAATGTGACATCTCAGATCGTCACATATCCAGCTATAGTCAATAATATCATCGGTTGAGAGAATAAGATATAAGATCACCATATTATCTTCCAAAGAACAATAACACAGCTCCAGAATGAAGATAATAATATGCTCAAGAGATTCCTTGAGTGAAAATACCAAAAATAACCTTGGGGGTAAAATGACCAAAATACCCCTGGTGTGAGAAAACTCCAGAAATGATCCCGATGGTCAGAAATAACCATGATACCAAACTTTGTCATCATAAATAGTAGAAGAATATGCTCTTGAAATATTTCCACCATATCATGTTCCTACAAAACTCAAAATACCAATTTTGCCGTTTTTGGTAAGTTGTAGAAACTTCCAACATGTTAATCACAAGATAATAATAATCACCAAAAACACATAATAATCACATATTAAACATGTACAAATCATATACAAATGAAAACAATCACTTTAACACATTTTAGAAAAATATTTCTAAAAACCCTAGACATCGATACGATCTAAGTGCCTTAGCTTCAGAGATCGACGTCTCACAGAAAGTTTCAGAGTTTGCCTCTGACCTACATCGATCGATCGAAGTGAGGGTTCGATGTACATCGATCGATCGATGTGTCTCAGGTTTAGAGATCGATGTCTCACAGAAAGGTCTTGAACTTTTCTGCCTTACATGGATCGATCGATGTGCAACAACCTGAGAGAGCGATGTCAACTTTTTCAACTTTTTCAACTTTTAATCACATATAAGACCATATGTGACATTTTTAAGTATTTACCACTTAAAATCATGACTTTGAAAATTATCCAAACATATTTCTCAACAATCTTCACCTTATCAAGCGTTTGCTCCACAAACTCCAGTCCAGTAATCTCCTCCTCTCCAAATTCATCCTAATACAATAGTTAACGACATTTCCTTCCATAAAAAGCTTCAAAGGGTGCCATACCAATCGCTGTATGATGACTATTGTCGTACGAGAACTCTATCAACTTCACCATAGTGTTCCGATTCCCTTTGAAGTCTAACGTGTAAGCCCTTAGCATGTCCTTGAGAGTCTACAAAGTCCTTTTTGAATTTCCATTTGTTTGGGGATGAAACGCAATGCTCAATCTTAACTCGGTCCCCATGACCCTCTAATATGCTGACCAAAATCGAGATGTAAATCTAAGATCTCTGTCCGACACAATACTTACTGGTACTCCATGTAGACTGATGATGTTATCAACATATAGATTCCCAAACTTCTCCATCGTCGCTTCACTCGATACATGTATGAAATATGTGGTCTTTGTCAAACGATCTACGATCACCCAAATTACATCATTGTCGTTTTTTGTCTTAGGGAGCCCTACAACAAAATCCATTGAAATGTGCTCCCATTTTCACCCCGTAAACTCTAATGGCTGTAAGTATCCTCCAGGGCATTGATGCACGGCTTTAACTTGTTAACAAACCAAACACCGGGCGACAAACTTAGCTATTTTGTGCTTCATTCCGTACCACCAATAATTCTACTTTAATTCTTCATACATCTTGGTAGTCTCCGGATGTATAGAAAGGTGTGTGCTATGTGCCTCCTTCAGCAACTCTTTCTTTATTGCTTTATGACTGACACACATAATCGCTCCTGAAGCCACAAACTACATCATCAGATACTTGAAACCTAACGGCACACGTCAGCGTGTGTCTGGGATGCGCCGTCAAGGGCATGTGTGGGCCCCACTCCCCACCCCTGAAACGTGCATGTTTTACCCACGCTCCGCCGCTCAGACCCTGTTTTCGATTTCCAGTTTAATTCCGACCTAATTTTTGGGCTATGTGACCTATTTCTGAGGTTATTCATGCAATTTTCCTCCTAATCGCATAAATATTCAACTTTTTACATTTATTTCGACACGTACGATCAACACCTTTCGCACACATACATATACTCGATCATACAAACATCAAAGCGCATGCATTTATATAAAAAGCAAAATAAAAATTAAACAAAAATAAATTGAAATGAAAGCAAGCATGATTCACACACGAGGTGCAAGCAATCCGAGAAGAGGGGAAGGTAACCTACCTCTTAAACGCGTATTTGCTAATCAGAAGGTTGGATTTGGTGTAGTTTTGCTAGACTTCGTCTCCTTTCTTCTCTCTTTTCCTTCTTCCTTTCTTCCCTATGTTCTCATGATTTTTTTGCCTCTCAGATGGAAGTCGGCAGTTTTTTTGATGGGGAAGGAGAGGAGAAGTCATTTTTAATACTGAAGGAAGATACGTTTGGAAGATTAGGGAATCTAGGGTGGTTAGGATTTGATTTAGGAAAATCTAAATTTAAACTCAAAATTGAATATATCTACTACCAAAATTATCTCCCTTTGTCCTTATCTCTTAATCATTCAACCACACACAACTACCTTTTATTTACTTTTTTATTTTATTATTATTATTTTTATTTTTCTTTAAGACTTCCAACAGTTCACCTTGGGAGCACCGGTCTTATTTGTCTAGAAGAAAGACGTTAGCATGAGGTTATGCATGGACTATCTTGAGCTCAACAAAATCATGATAGAGTACAAGTATCCGTTACTGAGAATCGACGATCTATTTGACCATCTAAACGGTGCTAAAGTCTTTACAAAGATTGATCTTCGGTGAGGGTACCACCAACTGAAGATCAAGGCTACTGATGTTGCAAAGACGGTGTTTCGCACAAGATATGGGCAATACAAGTTCCTTGTGATACCTTTTGGATTGACGAATGCACCTGCCGCATTCATGAATTTGATGAACACTGTATTCAGAGATCAGTTAGATCGGTTCGTGGTGGTGTTCATTGATGATATTCTGGAATAATCGCCCGACGAAGTGACTCATGCTAAACATCTACGAGAATTGTTGGAGATTCTGAGGAAGAAAAAGTTGTACGCCAAATTCAGCAAGTGCGAGTTTTGGCTGAAGAGTGTGACCTTCTTGGCTCATGTGATTTCAAAGGATAGTATTGCAGTAGACCCTAAGAAGATTGAGGTGGTCACTGAATGGCCGAGACCGACTGCCACGGAGGTGAGTGTAGAGATAAGGGGGTTTGAGTGATTTCAAAATAAGTAACTTGAATGCATATATATATATATATATATATATATATATATATATATATAAGCGTATATAAGCATATAAACGTGTACATGAATGCATGATATCTTGCCACTACTTGCCTTATTTAGCTTATATATTATGTTGCCGTACTAACGAGCCATGAAGCATTAAAGCTTACATCATATGGCAAACATTTGTTGTGTTTATACTATTTACAGGTGCCACCATTAATGAACTAAACTAGTTCATTAAGTGAAGTACTTAGTTTAATAAACTAAGTAGTTCATTAAAGGAAGCTACATTTGGAAAAGGCACAAAGGCAACAAAGCTAAGAAAGGAAAGTTTTCTCCTCCCCCCAATCCTTTAATGCACACGGCTATACACATATATATCACATATATTTTTAGATTTTTTAAATAAAGGCACATACACATGTATTCCAACGTACTACCGACACGTTATATATTTTACGTACGTACGTTAACGTCGCACCACTGTACTTAACTTATATTTATGAGTATATTCAGGTCTTATATCATATGATATAAGATATGGTGATGACAAATCAAATACGACACGATAAAAGGTTCTAAACCAAAATTTGTCGTATCGGGCGAATACCGAAACTTCGCCAACGTGTCACGTACTTGCCATAAATAAATGGCCAGCCCATATACATCAAAATATGATGTAAATTTCGTGCACATGACATAATAATAAGCCAAAAATACTTTCCATGTTGGAACACACAAATTACTCCACATTAAGGCCAAAATGTGAAGATTCCAAGTTTAATTTTTGTCACATGCTAATGGTACCATTTTAAACCATCCAAGTGCTGAAATTTAAAGTATATATTATATATATTATGTATAACATAATATATATAACATGTGCAAAAGTTGGAATTTAAATTAGAGAAAAATCGTGTAATCGATAAATATCGAAAATTCGGTTTTCTACGCACATAACATGGAACGTTTTTTCTTGTACATCATGTGACACGTATCTAGACACTTTTTAAATATGATATACATCTTAAAGTGTTCTAGAAAATTAAATTAAGGGCTGATTGGAATATTACATGTGTGTATTATTAAATGTGCACTATTTTACAAAGTTAACAAAAATAAATTTCAGCACATGTATACACATCATATAACGTCACATACAGCTGATTTGGAGCACATGTGGAGCTTTATTGGCATATTGATTGGTCAAGGATCAATCATACATTGTTGGTGAATTGAAGAGAAAAGCTACAAATGGTAAGAATTCAACATATATCTCTCTTATGTCACATGCTGAAAATTTCAGCATACTAAACTTGAGCTGGCCGATTTTTAGGTCTTAAATGGGACATATTTTGTCATCTTTTATTAGGTGATTGATTATAAGAAGGTATGGTAAGGTTTTGAATAATGTTTAAACAAATAAATGGTGATATTTCACATATCACACATGCTGAAAATTTTTCAGCATATGTACATGGTGTGGCCGAATTTTAGTGCTTATTTGTGTCCAAGTTCATCTCTTAATTGGTAGCAATACTTACCATAAATTGTTGATTCATTTTTATGATGAAAAATCAAAGAATAATTGGTATTATTTTGAAAGAAAAGGAAGGATGCACATGCTGAAAATTCAGCATGGCAATGTGACTTAATGGCCGAAATTTTCATAGGATTTGGAAGACTTTCATTGTCTTGCAATTTATGGTGTATTTCTTAAATTATGGAATGATTTTGTGATTGATTTTTGGCACATGTTAAAGTGTATATCTCAGATTTTTTCCATGTCATCATGATGACAATGTTGAACCAATAAGGAGGTGCCAAGTAAGCGAAGACTAAATGATCATCCAATAAGAAGATGCCTAGTAAGCAAGGCATTGTCACAATGATGTCTTACACTCTCTCAAGGACTTAAAAGATAATTTTCAAGAGGGAGACATGCCATAGGGGGGACGGCTGCAAGCTTAAAAAGGAAAAGAAGAGAGCAAACAAATACAACAACAAGCATTGCAATTCAAAGAGATAAAATAGCCAAGCTCTTCTTCTTCTACATTCTCTCTTTCTTTCTTTCTTCTTGTAAGCCTATTGTTTTCATATCTTTCAATCTTGAATAGGCTTGAGATAAACCACCATTCATATATCTTTGTAAAAGATTGATCAAGGTGTGATCGATCTTCACTCTAGCAAGGTGGTGGTGTTCGTGAGAATTGTACTTGCAATACAAGGTTTGTAAAGGGTTGGAGTTAGGTGTAACTCTATCAACCCTGCGGTAAGGTGTACTGCGTGTGTGTGATTAGTGTGAACCAAGGAAGGTGTTCCTTGAAGACTGGAGTAGGTTGTTTATAACCGAACCAGTATAAAATTATTGGTGCCATTTACTTTCTGCATTTACTTTTCAGTTACTGCACTGTTTACTCTTCGTGTTCGCATTTGTAAAAATAGTAAACGATTTTCAAAAATCATGAAAATTTCCAGAAATATACCTACACGTTCTAGGGTTAATTTTGCACAAGTTTCAACCCTTTTGGATAAGTATAAGTCGATCAAATATCAAAAGTTCTGAGACTAGTGCAGTCTGAATTTCAGACTTGCAAAGGTTGAGGCTTTGATAGTAGTTGACCTACTTCCCAAAAGAATTTTCCAAAACTGTTTCAACCCATTTAAATATAGTATATAAGGCGTTAGTGGTTAAAGTTTCAGAGCATTTGGACGTTCACACAAATAGGAATTAATTTTTCAAAACCATCTACCGTTTCTGGCAGATTTGGACAATCTGATTACCAACGGTTTTTGAAGGGGTTAAATGTTGAATTTTAATTTGAAATTTTTAGGGGACCCTCATAACATCTGAGTCTAAGTTCTCTCAAAATTTCATAATTTTTGGAGACCTCTAACCTGGTTTTAAAAACGTTTTAAAACAGGTGCTGAAAACAGAATCTGTTTTCAGAAGTTGAATTGGTTAGGTTTAAAGAAATTTTAAAAACCACACTTTCCGCACCACCTATTCAACCCCCCCTCCCTTCTAGTGGTGCCTTGCAGATCCTACAATTGGTATCAAAGCGCAGGAACACTCACTTCAAAGAATCCAACGATTCAGTGAGATGGCAACCACAACCGTGCAAGAAGGAATGTCAACCATAAGGCCTCCTCTTTTTGACGGTGAGTCGTTCATTCAATGGAAGGTAAGAATGAAACTTTTCTTTATGGCAATAGACATTGATCTTTGGTCAATTATAGAAGATGGTCCTTTTGTTCCATCTAAGTTGTCCACTGTAGACGGAGTCACGTTAGAAGTCGTTAAAACTAGACAAGAATATACAAGTGATGATAAAAAGAAACTTAGCATGAATGCTAAAGCCATGCAACTACTATTAAACGGCCTAAGTAAAAGTGAGGCTAGTTACGTGTCTAGTTGTTCTAGTGCTCAAGAGATGTGGCATATTCTTGAAATGAAACATGAAGGGACTAGCCAAGTAAAGGAGTCCAAAATTAATATGCTTATGTCCACACTTGAGTCCTTTAAATTATTGCCAAATGAGTCTATTGTTGAGATGGATTTACGCTTGACTAACATTTACAATTCTCTTGAGTCTCTTGGCAAAGCCTTCACTATGCAGGAAAAGGTACAAAAGGTCTTGCGAAGCCTTCCATCCGAGTGGGATCCTAAAGTAACGACCATAGAAGAAAGCAAAGAGACCAAATCAATTAAAATGGAAGAACTAATCGGATCACTTAAGGTATATGAAAACAAACTTGCTTTAAGACATTCTGAGTCTATTTCTAACAATGATAGGGCTATAGCATTTAAATCAAATGAATACGTCGTAGATGATAGTGACACAGATTCCGATGATGAGGACTTAATCACAATGGCTAAAAGATTAAGAAAAATATTGAGAAAATCGATTAAACATAAGTCTACCTCATCTAAGGATCATAAAAATAAAATAAGGAAATAAAGTGCTATGAATGCGGCAAACTTGGACATCTATCATACGACTGCCCTAATAAAGAAAAACAAACAAACAAATACCCTGACAAGGATTGGAACAAGAATAGACTCGTCTCAGAACCTAAGCAAAGGAGAAGAGCATTCAAAGCCTCCACTTGGAGTGACACATCCGACTCTGAGACTGATGATACGGAAGAACACAAGGCACAAGTATGCTTTACATCTAAAGCATCAAATGAGGTATCTTCCGACTCTGATTCCGATTCTGAATGTTCATATGATGATTTATTTAGTCAATATTTAGAATTGCACAAGTTTTCAAAGACTCTTGCAAAAGAAAAGAAGCGATTAATTGAAGACAAGAAATTGTTAGAATCTTCTAACAAAGATCTTGTGTCTCAATTAAACGATTCAAAAGAAGAGTTGTCATGCACTATAAATTCATTAAAATCTGAAATTTCATCATTGACATCCGAGAACGTTGAATTGAATCCGAGATTTCAAAATTAAAATCAAGGAATGCCGATGTAGAGAAAAAGGTGAAACAGTTTGATACGGGATCCAACATGCTACATCGCATTATATCATCACAAAAGCATGACAGTGACAAAACGGGTTTGGGATACGTTGATACTAATGAAGTATCAACCAAACCAACTATGTTTGTGGTGTCTAAGAAAGTAGACACTCCAAAGCCCCAAGTGGCGTCTAAGATGACGCAAAAATCGTCACTTCCCTTATCACGTCCCACCACATCTTCATATCACGTGAAACACAACTTTGTACCATATAGACATGAAAAGAAAAGAGTATTGCATACACGACATTCATTCCATCCACGCACTACGCATACAAACACAGGACATATCAAAAATGTCCTACATATAATGCGTATAAAGGAGTTCTTGGCCAAAGGCCAGATAAAGGTGCACCTAAAGTATATTATGTTGCGTTCTCATCATCTTTCTCACCTTTTGGAAGACCTAGAAAGGTCACCCAAATGTGGGTACCAAAAGGGACATTTTCAAAGGGTTGAATAAATAACCCTTACGAACGCACGTATATGAAATGCATGATTATTTTTTTCTTTATCTTTACAGGAATCTTTTGATAACTTTCCAAAATAAAGGGGGAGAGAAAAGCATGATTTAAGGGGGAGAGAGGACACTAATTGATCTTAATTGCACAAATCAAGGGGGAGCCGGATTTGAAATTCGAAATTCAAATTTCAAATTTGTGCATAGTTTAAGGGGGAGAGATAGCATTTAAATCATGTACACAAGTTATTTTGAAAATCATCAAAAGGGGGAGATTGTAGAGATAAGGGGGTTTGAGTGATTTCAAAATAAGTAACTTGAATGCATATATATATATATAAACGTATATAAGCATATAAACGTGTACATGTATGCATGATATCTTGCCACTACTTGCCTTATTTAGCTTATATATTATGTTGCCGTACTAACGAGCCATGAAGCATTAAAGCTTACATCATATGGCAAACATTTGTTGTGTTTATACTATTTACAGGTGCCACCATTAATGAACTAAAGTAGTTCATTAAGTGAAGTACTTAGTTTAATAAACTAAGTAGTTCATTAAAGGAAGCTACATTTGGAAAAGGCACAAAGGCAACAAAGCTAAGGAAGGAAAGTTTTCTCCTCCCCCCAATCCTTTAATGCACACGGCTATACACATATATATCACATATATTTTCAGATTTTTTAAATAAAGGCACATACACATGTATTCCAACGTACTACCGACACGTTATATATTTTACGTACGTACGTTAACGTCGCACCACAGTACTTAACTCATATTTATGAGTATATTCAGGTCTTATATCATATGATATAAGATATGGTGATGACAAATCAAATACGACACGATAAAAGGTTCTAAACCGAAATTTGTCGTATCGGACGAATACCGAAACTTCGCCAACGTGTCACGTACTTGCTATAAATAAATGGCCAGCCCATATACATCAAAATATGATGTAAATTTCGTGCACATGACATAATAATCAGCCAAAAATACTTTCCATGTTGGCACACACAAATTACTCCACATTAAGGCCAAAATGTGAAGATTCCAAGTTTAATTTTTGTCACATGTTAATGGTACCACTTTAAACCAGCCAAGTGCTGAGATTTAAAGTATATATTATATATATTATGTATAACATAATATATATAACATGTGCAAAAGTTGGAATTTAAATTAGAGAAAAATCGGGTAATCGATAAATATCGAAAATTCGGTTTTCTACGCACATAACATGGAATGTTTTTCTTGTACATCATGTGACACGTATCTAGACACTTTTTACATATGATATACGTCTTAAAGTTTTCTAGAAAATTAAATTAAGGGCTGATTGGAATATTACATGTGTGTATTATTAATGTGCACTATTTTACAAAGTTAACAAAAATAAATTTAAGCACATGTATACACATCATATAACGTCACATACAGCTGATTTGGAGCACATTTGGAGCTTTGTTGGCATATTGATTGGTCAAGGATCAATCATACATTGTTGGTGAATTGAAGAGAAAAGCTACAAATGGTAAGAATTCAACATAAATCTCTCTTATGTCACATGCTGAAAATTTCAGCATACTAAACTTGAGCTGGCCGATTTTTAGGTCTTAAATGGGACATATTTTGTCATCTGTTATTAGGTGATTGATTAGAAGAAGGTATGGTAAGGTTTTGAATAATGTTTAAACAAATAAATGGTGATATTTCACATATCACACATGATGAAAATTTTTCGGCATGTGTACATGGTGTGGCCGAATTTTAGTGCTTATTTGTGTCCAAGTTCATCTCTTAATTGGTAGCAATACTAACCATAAATTGTTGATTCATTTTTATGATGAAAAATCAAAGAATAATTGGTATTATTTTGAAAGAAAAGGAAGGATGCACATGCTGAAAATTCAGCATGGCAATGTGACTTAATGGCCGAAATTTTCATAGGATTTGGAAGACTTTCTTTGTCTTGCAATTTATGGTGTATTTCTTAAATTATGGAATGATTTTGTGATTGATTTTTGGAACATGTTAAAGTGTATATCTCAGATTTTTTCCATGTCATCATGATGACAATGTTGAACCAATAAGGAGGTGTCAAGTAAGCGAAGACTAAATGATCATCCAATAAGAAGATGCCAAGTAAGCAAGGCATTGTCACAATGATGTCTTACACTCTCTCAAGGACTTAAAAGATAATTTTCAAGAGGGAGACATGCCATAGGGGGGACGGCTGCAAGCTTAAAAAGGAAAAGAAGAGAGCAAACAAATACAACAACAAGCATTGCAATTCAAAGAGATAAAATAGCCAAGCTCTTCTTCTTCTACATTCTCTCTTTCTTTCTTTCTTCTTGTAAGCCTATTCTTTTCATATCTTTCAATCTTGAATAGGCTTGAGATAAACCACCATTCATATATCTTTGTAAAAGATTGATCAAGGTGTGATCGATCTTCACTCTAGCAAGGTGGTGGTGTTCGTGAGAATTGTACCTGCAATACAAGGTTTGTAAAGGGTTGGAGTTAGTTGTAACTCTATCAACCCTGCGGTAAGGTGTACTGCGTGTGTGTGATTAGTGTGAACCAAGGAAGGTGTTCCTTGAAGACTGGAGTAGGTTGTTTATAACCGAACCAGTATAAAATTCTTGGTGCCATTTACTTTCTGCATTTACTTTTCAGTTACTGCACTGTTTACTCTTCGTGTTCGCATTCGTAAAAATAGTAAACGATTTTTAAAAATCACGAAAATTTCCAGAAATATACCTACACGTTTTAGGGTTAATTTGGCATAAGTTTCAACCCTTTTGGATAATTATAAGTCGATCAAACATCAAAAGTTCTGAGACTAGTGCAGTCTGAATTTCAGACTTGCAAAGGTTGAGACGTTGATAGTAGTTGACCTACTTCCCAAAAGAATTTTCCAAAACTGTTTCAACCCATTTAAATATAGTATATAAGGAGTTAGTGGTTCAATTTTCAGAGCATTTGGACCTTGCCACAAATAGGAATTAATTTTTCAAAACCATCTACCGTTTCTGGCAGATTTGCACAATCTGATTACCAACAGTTTTTGAAGGAGTTAAAGGTTGAATTTTAATTTGAAATTTTTAGGGGACCCTCATAACATCTGAGGCTAAGTTCTCTCAAAATTTCATAATTTTTGGAGACCTCTAACTTGGTTTTAAAAATGTTTTAAAACAGGTCCTGAAAACAGAATCTGTTTTCAGAAGTTGAATTGGTTAGGTTTAAAGAAATTTTAAAAACCACACTTTCTGCACCACCTATTCAACCCCCCCCCCTCTAGTGGTGCCTTGAAGATCCAACAGTGAGGAGTTTTTTGGGCCTATCCGGATATTATCGAAAATTCGTGGAAGGATTCTCGAAGATCATAGTACCACTGAGCCACCTAACGTAAAAGAAGACTAAGTTCGAGTGGAACCCTGAATTTAAGAGAAGCTTCACCGAGTTAAAAAGAAGACTGACTAGCGCACCGGTGTTAGCACAACCCTCTGGTAGTGAAGGGTTTAGTATATATAGCGATTCCTTGAAGAACGGCCTAGGTATATGTATCTTAAATTCATAAATCGTGATTATGTACATATAGACTGTGGCCTAATCCGTTGATTGCAGGATGCATCTTAATGCAAGGAGAACGAGTCATTGCCTATGCATCAAGGAAATTAAAGCCCTACGAGCAAAATTATTTCACTCATGACTTGGAGCTTGCCGCAGTGGCATTCGCATTGAAGATATGGAGGCATTATCTATATGGAGAGAAATGTGAAGTCTTCACCAACCACAAAAGCCTCAAGTACTTATTCACGCAGAAAGAATTAAATATGAGGCAAAGATGATGGTTAGAGCTCATCAAAGACTACGATTTCATCATCAGCTATCATCCGAAAAAAGCGAATAGAGTAGCGGATACACGGAGCTGGAAATTAAGCCACTCGAGACAGACTATACTAGAGAGAGATAGCAGAGTTCGACCTTGACATAGTTGACTCGACGGCGAATTTTTGGGAGCATTGATGATCACGCTGACTTTGATGGATCGTTTGAAAAAGGCTCAAAAAGATGATGAGAACTTGTGTAGTATCTGGGATAGACTTCAAAATGAGAATTCGCCTCGAAACCGAGTGAGGTAATGACTTGTGCAATTTAAAATACCACTGTCGAGATGCCTGCATGAGTCTATAAATGGATTTCTTAAGTCAACAAACCATTCTTTTAGGATCTCCCACTCCAAAACGAGGTGGTTGAACCATGTATATGGTTTCATCGATGTCACAGTTTAGAAAAGCGGTTTTAACATCCAGACCCAGGACTTTTGATGAGCTATTGGAGGTATGCCGAGAGGTGGAGGGCGATTTCAGGAGAGTCGTTGCTGAGGTGATGGGCAAGAGACCCCGCGATGAGACCGCTGGTAGGCCGGGACACTGGATTAAGGTACCCCGGCGATAGTTTGATAGGCATCCGTTCAGACCACCCTAGCCACAGGTGTCAAAGAGTGATACACGACCACAGCCACAGTCACCGAGGGCCACTGGACCATTAGAGTCGTGTGCATACTGTGGACGCACACATCCATGTGAGTGCTGAAAGAAGGCGAATGTGTGTTACAGGTGTGGCAAGACAGGTCATTAAGCGAAGGAGTGCACTGAGAAGCAGGCATCCTCACAGACACAACCGTCACATGGAGGTTAGTAGAAAGGGAGGCCCAAGACCAATACCAGGGTCCATGTTATGACTGATGCAGACGTCGAGACAGCTGGTGACGTCGTGACAGGTAACCTTTAATTAAGCAATGAATTTATTTTCAATCAAATCATATGTTGTTGAATATATTAGTAAGTGAATAACCTTGAATGTCATAGGTGCGATCATAGTAGGCAAATTCCTTGCCAACGTACTATTCGATAGTAGCGCAAGCCACTCTTTTATATCTAAGAGATTCACCAAGAACCTGAACCATTGCCCTGAATGGCTGGATACCCCATACCGAGTTCAGGCAGTCGGCGACCAGGTGATAATATCCCACCATCAATATAGAGGATGCGAGCTTGGAATTGATGATCAGAACTTCACTATGACCTTATCCCTATTCAGATGAGAGACTTTGATATAATTCTCGGAATGGATTGGCTATCAGAATATCATGCAACCATTGACTGTCGGCTCAAGTGCGTCACCATCAGAGGTTCCGATAGGAAGGAGATCATCATCTATGTAGGATCTGCAAGGCACCACTAGAAGGGGGGTTGAATAGTTGGTGCGGAAAGTGTGGTTTTTAAAATTGTTTTGACTCAAGAACTCAACTTTTGAAAACAGTTTCTGTTTTCAGGACCAGTTTTAAAACGTTTTTAAAACCAGGTTGTAGGTCTTCAAAAATTCTGAAATTTTGAGAGAACTTAGCCTCATATGAGTGTCTCCTAAAAATTTCAGATTTAAATTCAACCTTTAACCCCTTCAAAAATCATTGTTGGTCAGATTGCGCGAATCTGCCAGAAACGGTAGACTGTTTTGAAAAATTTATTCCTATTTGTACATAACTCAAAATGCTCTGAAATTTTACCCCCTAACCCATTATATGTTATATTTAAATGGGTTGAAACAGTTTTGTAAACTTCTTTCGGGAAGTTAGTCAAATACACTCAAAGTCTCAACTTTTGCAAGCCTGAAAATCAGACTGCACTAGTCTCAGAACTTTGGATGTTTGATTGACTTATACTTGTCCAAAAGGGTTGAAACTTACGCCAAATTAACCTTAAGACGTGTGGGTATAATTTTGGAAAGTTTCGTAATTTTTGAAAAATGTTTACTATTTTTACGACCGTAATAAAAAAGTATAAACAGTGCTGAAACAGAATATAAGTGCTGAAAGTAAATGACACCAAGAATTTTATACTGTTTCGGTTATAAACAACCTACTCCAGTCTTTGAGGAACACCTTCCTCGGTTCACACTAATCACACAACACAAATACACCTTACCACAGGGTTGATGGAGTTACACACCAACTCCAACCCTTTACAAACCTTGTATGATGAATACAATATGCACGAACACCACCACCTTGCAAGATTGAAGATTGATCACACCTTGATCAATCTTTTACAAAGATAAAGAATGTGTGGTGGTCTAAGATAAGCCTATTCAAGAATATGAATATAAGTACAATAGGCTTTTAGGAAGAAGAAAGAAAGAGAGTGTAGAAGAAGAAAGGCTATAGGCGTTTTTGATCACTTGATTTGCAAGACTTGTTCTTGTTCTTGTTTTGTTCTTCTTCCTTCCTTTTTAACATCATTGCCGTCCCCCCTTGGTTCTCTCCCCCTCTTCAAAATTGTCTTCTAAGTACTTGGGAGAATGTGTGGCATCATTGTGACATGATCTTGCTAACTTGGCACCTCCTCATTGGATGATCATTTAACTTTTGCTTACTTGGCACTCATTGATTGGTTGAATGTTGTCATCATTTGATGACTTGGAAAATCTGAGAATTTCACTAAAAACATGTGCCAAAATCAACATAGAATAGTTTCCATAACTCATAAGATTATCACCCAAATCAAGCAAGATAATATTTCTCCAAACATAGTGAGAAAATCGGCCATAATGAGGACTTGACATGCTGAAATTTCAGCATGTGATACATGGCTCCTTAATTCAAATTACTACCAAATTTTCTTTGATTTTTCTCTTAAAAATAAATCATCAATTAGTAGACAATATTCTTATCAATTTTGGAAAGGAACTTGGACACTAACATGGCCAATATTTCGGCCAAGATACATTTACACACATGCTGAAATTTTCAGCACGTGTAATATTCAAAATATCACAATTTATGAATTCATATCTTATTCAAATTACTTCCAATTCTTTTTCAATTAATCACATATTTCAAGACACAAAATATAGCTCATTTGGAGAAGAAAATCGGCCAAGTCTTAGTGCACATGCTGAAATTCTCAGCATGTGTTACAAATGAGATAAAGTTTGAAACATTACATTTTGTAGCTTCTTTATTTAAGTCACCAATCTTGTATGTTTGATTCTTGACCAATCAATATGCCAACAAGGCTCCACATATGCTCCATTTCAGCTTGAATAGGCGTGTATGATATGTATGCATGTGCTGAATTTTATTTTCGCAAACTTTGTAAAATAGTGCACATTTAATAATACACACATTGTGTATTCCAATCAGCCCTTAATTTAATTTTCTAGAACACTTTGAGATGTATGACATATGTAAAAAGTGTCTAGATACGTGTCATATGATGTGCCATACACGTTCCATATGTTGTGTACGTAGAAAACCGAATTTTCGATGTTTATCGATTACCCGATTTTTCTCTAATTAAATTGCAACTTTTTGCACATGTTATATATATTATGTTAAACATAATATACATAATATAAACTTTAATATTCATCACTTGGCTGGTCTTAAAATGGCGCCATTAACATGTGACAAAATTGAAATTGGAATCTCCACAATTTGGCCTTAATGTGGGGTGATTTGTGTGTGCCAACATGGAATGATTTTGTGGCTAGAATTAACATCATACCCACGAAAATTATAAAGATTTTTTAGGTGTAGGGGCTGGCCATCTATTTATGGCAAGTACATGACACGTTGGCGAAGTTTCGGTATTCGCCCGATACGATAATTTTTGGTTTAGAACCTTTTAACGTGTCGTATTTAATTTGTCATCACCATGACTTATATCATATGATATAAGACCTGAATATACTCATAAATATGAGTTAAGTATGATGTTGTGACGTTAACGTACATACGTTAAATATATAGCGTGTCGGTAGTACGTTGGAATACATGTGTACGTGCCTTTTTCAAAAAATCTGAAAATATATATATTTATATATGTTTATGCGTGTATATGAGTGATGAGAGGAGGAGGGGACTTTCTTTTCTTAGTCTTGTTGCCTTTGTGCCTTGTCCAAATATAGCTTCCTTTAATGAACTACTTAGTTTAGTTAACTAAGTACTTCACTTAATGAACTAGTTTAGTTCATTAATGGTGGCACCTGAAAATAGTACAAACACAACAAATGTTTGCCATTTGATGTAAGCTTTAATGCTTCATGGCTTGTTAGTACGGCAACATTATATATGAACTATATATGGCAAGTTATATGCAATATATCATGCACATTTATGTCATGCACGTTTTTATGCACATTTAAATCATATATTTTGAAATCACTCAAACCCCCTTTTCTCTACAATCTCCCCCTTTTGATGATTTTCAAAATAACCTATACTCATGATTTAAATCCTATCGCTCCCCCTTCAATCATGCACAGATTCAAAATTTGAATTTTAAATTTCAAATCCGCTCCCACTTGATTTATGCAATCAGTATATCTCTCTCAGTATATCACTCCCCCTTAATTTTAAATTTGAAATCCGCTCCCCCTTGATTTATGCAATCAGTATATCTCTCCCCCTTAAATTATGCTTTCTCTCCCCCTTTATTTTGGAAAGTAAATCAAAAGATGCCTGTAAATAAGGAAAGAAAATCAAATCAAATCAAATCAACAGAAATCATGCCTAATTTAGAACGAAGAGATTCGTACGTGGCTTGATTTAAGGCTTTAGTGAAATTATCCGCTACTTGTACCTCTGTGCGTACGTGATCTATGACAATATTACCATTATTTACGTGATCACGAAGAAAGTGATAGCGTACTTCTATATGCTTGGCCTTAGAGTGTAACACGGGGTTTTTAGACAGGTTAATTGCACTCATACTATCACAATAAATAGGAATTTTTTTTACGGTAATTCCAAAGTCCGAGAGCTGTTGTTTTATCCATAACAACTGTGTGCAGCAAAGGCTAAGTGCCATGTACTCAGCCTCAGTAGTGGACAAAGCAACGCTTGCTTGCTTTTTGGAAAACCATGAAATGAGTGAGTTTCCTATAAATTGGCAAGTGCCACTTGTGCTCTTCCTATCTTTTTACAGCCACCGTAATCTGCATCAGTATAAGCATGTAAATTAAATTCTGAATCTTCATCGTACCAAATTCCTAAGGTGGGCGTGTGCTTAATATAGCGGAATATTCTTTTTACCACATTATAGTGAGACACCTTAGGTTGACTTTGAAAACGTGCACACATGCATACACTGAACATGATGTCAGGCCTACTAGCAGTAAGATATAGCAAAGAACCAATCATATATCTATATAAGGCATTATCAAAATCTTTACCATGTTCATCTCTATCCAATTTAGTAGTGACACTCATAGGGGTGGGGGATGGTTTCAAATTTTCAAAGTTGAACTTTTTAATCATGTCATTTATATATTTAGCTTGACTTATGTGAATGCCTTTACTCGTTTGATTAATCTGCAAGCCAAGAAAATAGTTAAGTTCACCAACCATAGACATTTCAAATTCGGATTTCATGCGATTTTCAAAATCTTTAACAAGTTTATGTGAGGTAGAACCGAAAATAATGTCATCAACGTAGATTTGAATAATAAGTAAATCCAATTTATCTTGTTTCAAAAATAATGTACTATCTATAGTACGTCGTTTGAAACCATTTTCTAAAAGGAAAGTAGCAAAACGATCATACCATGCTCTAGGTGTTTGCTTTAGTCCGTATAGTGCCTTCTTTAGTTTGTACACGTGATCGGGATGTTTCAAATCGGGTGGTTGCTTCACATATACCTCTTCTTGTATAAATCCATTTAGGAATACACTTTTTACATCCATTTGATACAATTTGAAGCCTTTCATGCAAGCAATGACAAGTAAAAGTCGTATAGCTTCTAATCGTGCTACGGGTGCAAATGTTTCATCATAGTCAATTCCTTCTTCTTGATTATAGCCTTGTGCTACAAGTCTAGCTTCATTTCTAACGACCTTTCCTTCTTCATTCATTTTATTTCTAAACACCCACTTTGTGCCTATTATGGTCTTATCTTGTGGCCGTGGCACTAAATCCCATACATCAATTCTAACAAATTGATTAAGCTCATCATGCATAGCATCAATCCAAGAAGAATCACTCAAAGCATCATGCACATTTTTAGGTTCAATTACAGAAATCATAGCATGAAATTGATTTATTTCATCCGAAGTTATTCTTCTACGTGGTCGCACACCGTGAGTGATGTCGCCTATTATGAGATCATGTGGGTGATCTCTATGCCATCTTGGTTGATTATTTTCTATGTTATCATGCATCTCTAAGTGATCATGCATTTCTAGTGTATCATGCATATCATGCATATCAAACGTACCATCATCTTCATTCAACACGGGTTTCAATTCAAAGTCATCATCATATTCTTTATCTTTATCAATCTCATCAAATTCATTGAACTTCACATGAATAGATTCTATGATTTTTCTAGTGAGAGGATCATAATATCTATATGCCTTTGAATTTATTGAATATCCAACAAAAACGCATTCAATTGATTTGGATTCATATTTATCTAAACTATCTTTTGTATTTAAACCAAAACATTTGCATCCAAACACACGAAAATCGTCAATCTTAGGCATGCGATCATTCAATATCTCATAAGGCGTCTTGTTTATTTTCTTTCTAATGGACAAGCGATTTACTATGTAGCATGCACAATTTACGGCTTCCGCCCATAGAAATCTAGGCAATTTATTTTCGCATAACATAGTCCTAGCGATTTCTTCTAATGTTCGATTCTTTCTTTCTACTACTCCATTTAATTGTGGAGTTCTAGGTGGAAAAAACTCATGCTTGATTCTTTTTTCTTCGCAAAATGAAATCATATCCTTGTTTTTAAATTCACCGCCTCTATCGCTACTTATCTTTTTCACATTGATACCATATTGATTTTCAAGTTGTTTGATTAATTTCGCAATCTCAATGGCACTATCATCCTTATGTGCAAGAAATAAAGTCCAAGTATAATGAGAAAAATCATCAACAATCACGCATGCATAGTGACGCCCACCAAGGCTTGTAGTGCGACTAGGACCAAACAAATCAATGTGTAATAGTTCTAACACTCTAGTCGTGCTTATTTCATTCTTAGGCTTAAGTGACTCGCGTGTTTGTTTGCCTTTTATGCAAGATTCACACAACTGAAAGTTGTCTAAATCAAGTGTAGGCAATCCTCGTACTAGGTTCTTTTGTTGGAGTTTTTCTAGTGTGGAAATGCCAATGTATCCTAAACGTCTATGCCACAAATTTACATTGGGTTCGTTTGACATAAAACATTTAACTTTAGCATCTAACATATCATCCATAGAAAGCGTAAAAATATTTTCTTCTTGTTTTCCTTTTAAAACGGTTTCTCCATTTTTATTTATTATATTGCAATAAGGGTGAGTGAAACACACACCAAAACCATTGTCAATGAATTGCGAAATGCTAAGAAGATTATAGGATAAGTTGCTTACCAAAAAGATGTTGGAGATTTGAAGAGTGCTTGGGTTTCCGATTGTACCTTTTCCGATGATCTTGCCTTCGTTGTTGTCTCCAAAAGTCACGGATTCGCCTTTTGTGACCTTCTTCAATTTCGTGAACAAGCTCGGGTCACCCGTCATATGCCTCGAGCAGCCACTATCAAGGAACCACTTTATAGATGTATCTTTTGATGTGTCGGCTCCCTGCAATGTGCAAAAATGATTTAGGTACCCTTTTAACTTTGGGTCCTTGCGAGTTAGTTAATCACCTTTTGGTAAAAGTACCTTTCGGTACCCATACTTGGGTGATCCTTCTCGGTCTAGAAAATGGCAAGAATGTAGATGAAGGTGCAGTGTAATAAACATGTGGTGAATGCACTTTGAGCCTTTGGCCAAGAACTCCTCTATACTCATTGTATGTAGGACGTTTTTGATATGTGCTTGTGTTTGTGTGCGTAGTGCGTAATCTAGATGAATGAAATGGTTGACGTGTATGCTTTACTTGTTTCTTCTCATATCTATATGGCACAAAATTGTATTTCGCATGATATGAGGAGGTGGTGGGGCGTGAGGAAGGGAGAGGTCTTTGCGTCATCTTAGACGTCGTTTTTGGCTTTGGGGTGTCTACTTTCTTAGACACAACGAACTTAGTTGGTTTGGATACTTCATTTGTCTCAACGTATCCCAAACCAGTTTTATCACTATCATGCTTTTGTGATAAGATAATACGATGCAGCATGTTAGATCCTGTATCAAACTGTTTCATCATTTTTTCTAAGTCTGTATTCCTTGATTTCAAACTTGAAATCTCGGATTTCATTTCATTATTTTGAGTGGTCAATGATGAAATCTCTATCTTTAATGCAGTAATGATGCATGATGACTCTTTCTTTGAATCGTTTAATTGAGAGACAAGATTCTCATTAGAAGATTCTAACAGTTTCTTGTCTTCAATTAATCGCTTCTTTTCTTTAGCGAGAGTCTTAGTGAATTTATGCAGTTCTAAGTACTGACTAAAAAGATCATCTTAAGAAGGCTCAGAGTCAGAATTAGAATCAGATGATACCTTATTAGATGCTTTGGAGACAAAACATACTTGTGCGGTCTCCTCTTCGGTTTCAGTCTCGGAATCCGATGTATCACTCCAAGTGGAGGCTTTGAGAGCACATTTCCTTTGCTTGGGTTCTGAGACGAGTCTATTCTTGTTCCGTTCCTTGGCAGGGTATTTATTTGTTTGCTTTTCCTTATTAGGGAAGTCATATGATAAATGTCCAAGTTTGCCGCATTCATAACATTTAACATCCTTATCATTTGTCTAGTTCTTATGTCTTTTAGTCAAAGTGCCCTTATTTTTGTTTCTAAATGACTTTCTCATAAATTTTCTTAAACCTTTAGCCAATAGAATTAGGTCATCATTATCCGATTCAGAATCACTATCGTTTACGTGATCGGAAGAAGTAGAGACATATTCATTTGATTTAAAAGCAATAGCTTTACCTTGTTTAGATGATTCCGATTTCCGTATGGTGAGTTTATTCTCATAAATCTTAAGTGATCCAATTAACTCTTCCATCTTTATTGAGTTCGTTTCTTTGCTTTCTTCTATTGCGGTTACTTTAGGGTCCCACTTGGATGGAAGGCTTCACAAGACTTTCTGTACCTTTTCCTGCATGGTAAAGGCTTTAACAAGAGACTCAAGAGAATTGTAAATGTTAGCCAAACGAAGATCCATATCAACAATAGATTCATTAGGCAATAATTTAAACGACTCAAGTGTGGACATAAGCATGTTTATCTTTGACTCTTTTACTTGACTAGTGCCTTCGTGTTTCATTTCGAGTATTCTCCACATTTCTTTTGCACTAGAACAGTTTGAGACATAACTAGACTCACTCTTACTTAATCCATTTAAGAGTAATTTCATAGCCCTAGCATTCATGCTAAGTTTCTTTTTACCCTCACTTGTATATTCTTGTCTAGGTTTAACAACTTCTAGTGCGACTCCGTCTACGATGGATAACTTAGATGGAACAAAAGGACCATCTTCTACAATCGACCAAAGATCAATTTCTATTGCCATAAGAAAAATCTTCATTCTTAGTTTCCATTGAATAAACGACTCACCGTCAAAAAGAGGAGGCATTTGGCTCGACATACCTTCTTTCGGTTTTGAGATTTGTGGTTGCCATCTCACTGAATCGTTGGATCCTTTGAATTGAGTGTTCCTGCGCTCTGATACCAATTGTAGGATCTGCAAGGCACCACTAGAAGGGGGGGGGGGTTGAATAGTTGGTGCGAAAAGTGTGGTTTTTAAAATTGTTTTGACTCAAGAACTCAACTTCTGAAAATAGTTTCTATTTTCAGGACCAGTTTTAAAACGTTTTTAAAACTAGATTGTAGGTCTTCAAAAATTCTGAAATTTTGAGAGAACTTATCCTCAGATGTTATGGGTGTCTTCTAAAAATTTCAGATTTAAATTCAACCTTTAACCCCTTCAAATATCGTTGGTGGTCAGATTGCGCGAATCAGCAAGAAACGGTAGACTCTCTTGGAAATTTTATTCCTATTTGTACGTAACTCCAAATGCTCAGAAATTTTAACCACTAACCCCTTATATGTTATATTTAAATGGTTTGAAACAGTTTTGTAAACGTCTTTCGGGAAGTTACTCAAATACACTCAAAGTCTCAACCTTTGCAAGCCAGCAAATCAGACTGCACTAGTCTCAGAACTTTGGACGTTTGATTGACATATACTTGTCCAAAAGGGTTGAAACTTGTGCCAAATTAACCTTAAGATGTGTGGTATGATTCTGGAAAATTTTGTAATTTTTGAAAAACGTTTACTATTTTTACGACCGTAATCAAAAAGTGTAAACAGTGCTGAAACAGAATATAAGTGCTGAAAGTAAATGACACCAAGAATTTTATGCTGGTTCGGTTATAAACAACCTACTCCAGTCTTTGAGGAATACCTTCCATGGTTCACACTAATCACACAACACAAATACACCTTACCACAGGGTTGATGGAGTTACACACCAACTCCAACCCTTTACAAACCTTGTATGATGAATATAATACGCACGAACACCACCACCTTGCAAGATTGAAGATTGATCACACCTTGATCAATCTTTTACAAAGATAAAGAATGTGTGGTGGTCTAAGATAAGCCTATTCAAGAATATGAATATAAGTACAATAGGCTTTTAGGAAGAAGAAAGAAAGAGAGTGTAGAAGAAGAAAGGCTATAGGCGTTTTTGATCACTTGATTTGCAAGACTTGTTCTTATTCTTGTTTTGTTCTTCTTCCTTCCTTTTTAACATCATAGCCGTCCCCCCTTGGTGCTCTCCCCCTCTTCAAAATTGTCTTCTAAGTCCTTGGGAGAATGTGTGGCATCATTGTGACATGATCTTGCTTACTTGGCACCTCCTCATTGGATGATCATTTAACTTTTGCTTACTTGGCACTCATTGATTGGTTGAATGTTGTCATCATTTGATGACTTGGAAAATCTGAGAATTCCACTAAAAATATGTGCCAAAATCAACATGGAATAGTTGCCATAAGTCATAAGATTATCCCCAAATCAAGCAAGATAATATTTCTCCAAACATAGTGAGAAAATCGGCCATAATGAGGACTTGACATGCTGAAATTTCAGCATGTGATACATGGCTCCTTAATTCAAATTACTACAAAATGTTCTATGATTTTTCTCTTAAAAATAAATCACCAATTAGTAGACAATATTCTTATCAATTTTGGAAATGAACTTGGACACTAACATGGCCAATATTTCGGCCAGGATACATTTACACACATGCTGAAATTTTCAGCATGTGTGATATTCAAAATATCACAATTTATGAATTCATATCTTATTCAAATTACTTCAAATTCTCTTTCAATTAATCAAATATTTCAAGACACAAAATATAGCTCATTTGGAGAAGAAAATCGGCCAAGTCTTAGTGCACATGCTGAAATTCTCAGCATGTGTTACAAACGAGATAGAGTTTGAAACATTACCTTTTGTAGCTTCTTTATTTAAGTCACCAACATTGTATGCTTGATTCTTGACCAATCAATATGCCAAAAAGGCTCCACATATACTCCATTTCAGCTGGAATAGGCGTGTGTGATATGTATGCATGTGCTGAATTTTATTTTTGCAAACTTTGTAAAATAGTGCACATTTAATAATACACACATGGTATATTCCAATCATCCCTTAATTTAATTTTCTAGAGCACTTTGAGATGTGTGACATATGTAAAAAGTGTCTAGATACGTGTCATATGATGTGCCAAACTCGTTCCATGTGTTGTGTACGTAGAAAACCGAATTTTTGATGTTTATCGATTACCCGATTTTTCCCTAATTAAATTCCAACTTTTTGCACATGTTATATATATTATGTTACACATAATATACATAATATAAACTTTATTATTCATCACTTGGCTGGTCTTGAAGTGGCGCCATTAACATGTGACAAAATTGAAATTGGAATCTCCACAATTTGGCCTTAATGTGGGGTGATTTGTGTGTGCCAACATGGAATGATTTTGTGGCTGGAATTATCATCATACCCACAAAAAGTATAAAGATTTTTAGGTGTAGGGGCTGGCCATCTATTTATGAAAAGTACGTGACACGTTGGCGAAGTTTCGGTATTCGCCCGATACGACAATTTTTGGTTTAGAACTTTTTAACGTGTCGTATTTAATTTGTCATCACCATGACTTATATCATATGATATAAGACCTGAATATACTCATAAATATGAGTTAAGTATGATGTTGTGACGTTAACGTACGTACGTTAAATATATAGCGTGTCGGTAGTACGTTGGAATACATGTGTACGTGCCTTTTTCAAAAAATCTGAAAATATATATATTTATATATGTTTATGCGTGTATATGAGTGATGAGAGGAGGAGGGGACTTTCCTTTCTTAGTCTTGTTGTCTTTGTGCCTTGTCCAAATATAGCTTCCTTTAATCAACTACTTAGTTTAATTAACTAAGTACTTCACTTAATGAACTAGTTTAGTTCATTAATGGTGGCACCTGAAAATAGTAAAAACACAACAAATGTTTGCCATTTGATGTAAGCTTTAATGCTTCATGGCTTGTTAGTACGGCAACATTATATATGAACTATATAAGGCAAGTTATATGCAATATATCATGCACATTTATGTCATGCACGTTTTTATGCACATTTAAATCATATATTTTAAAATTACTCAAACCCCCTTTTCTCTACAGTCTAGGGTAATTCTAAGCTGAAGAAGGAGCCGAAAGGAATATATCTGACTATGGCCCAGGTGCATCGGGCATTGAGGAAAGGTAGTGAAGGTTTTCTGTTCTATGCTATGGATGCAGATGCAGGTGCTGAGTAGCAAGTACTGTCTATCGTCCCGATCCCGGTAATAAATGAATTCAAGGATGTCTTTCCTGATGAATTACCCGGTTTAACACAAAGCCGAGAGGTAGAGTTCGCAATAAATCTGATCCCAGGTGCTGAGCCCATATCAAAAGCACCGTATCGTATGGCACCGGCAGAGCTTAAAGAGTTGAAGGAGCAACTGCAAGTATTATTAGATCGCAAATTCGTACGCCCCAGTGTCTCACAGTGGGAAGCTCATGTCCTATTCGTGAAAAAGAGAGATGGGAGGAGCATGAGATTGTGTATCGACTATCGTGGGATAAATAAGATCACAATCAAGAATAAATATCCTCTACACCGGATCGATGACCTTTTCGACCAGCTGAAGGTAAACCTCTAAATAATGTCATTGATATTTAGTAACGTTTAAACTTGGACTAAACGCGAATGTTTGCATCCCTACAGGGTTCAAAAGTATATTCCAAGATAGATCTTCGATCCGGATACCATCAGCTAAGGATCAAAGAAAAGGATATTCCAAAGACTGCCTTTCGCACCAGATATGGCCACTATGAGTTCCTATTGATGCCGTTTGGACTGACAAATGCTCCAGCTGCCTTCATGGATTTGATGAATACAGTATTCAGAGATCAGCCGGATATGTTTATGGTGGTCTTCATCGACGATATATTAGTTTACTCGCCTGACAACGAGATGCATCTAAGGGAAGTTCTAGGGACTCTCAGGAACAATAAGATGTATGTGAAACTCAGTAAGTGTGAATTTTGGCTAAAGAGCATGGCTTTCTTAGGTCACATAGTCTCGGAGGAGGGGATCTCAATGGATCCGAAGAAGATTGAAGCTATCACTGAGTGACCTAGACTAACCAATGTGACCGAAGTAAGAAGTTTTCTTGGGTTGGCTGGCTACTACAAGAAGTTTGTCAAGGGCTTCTCTACTATTGCGGTGCCACTGAGCAGGTTGACACAGAAGAAGACAAGGTTTGAGTGGACCTCAGAATGCAAGAAGAGCTTCAACAAACTGAAAAAGAGATTGACCAATGCCCCTGTTTTGGCGCAACCATCTGGCTCTGAAGGGTTCGTCATTTACAGTGACGCGCCCAAGAATGGGCTAGGTACATGTATATGATTTCAAATATATACACTTCAACTTTGGACTAATTCCTTTGTTTCAGGGTGTGTCCTTCTGCATGGAGATAAAGTCATTGCATATGCCTCGCGCCAGTTGAATCCCTATGAATAGAACTATCTGACTCAGGATCTTGAGTTAGATGATCTTGAGTTAGATGCAGTGGTTTTCGCACTGAAGATATGGCGACATTATCTATATGGAGAAAAGTGCGAAGTATTTACTGATCACAAGAGTTTGAAGTGTCTATCCACGCAGAGAGAGCTAAATATGCGCCAGAGGAGATGGTTGGAGCTAGTGAAAGATTATGACCTGACCATTAGTTATCATCCAGGGAAAGCAAACCGAGTCGCTGATGCACTGAGTAGAAAATCGAGCCACGCCAGACAGACACCTTTGGAGAGAGAGATTGCCGAGTTTGGATTGGATGTTGTGGATGATACGGCAAATATTTTGGCGACATTGATTATTTCACCTTCCCTAATTGATCAGATTAAAGAGGCTCAGAGAAAGGACGTGACCCTCAGAGACATTCCCGAGAAGATGATGACAAGTCAGATTAATAGGCTTCAGATTCACGATGACGGTAGTATTTGGTACCAAGGAAGATTATGTGTGCTGGATGTTGAGGACCTTAGAAAAGAAGTATTGAAGGAGGCACACAGCTCAAAATGTTGATCCATCATGGTGTTGCAAAGATGTATAATGACTTTAAGAAGCATTATTGGTGGAGTGGCATGAAGAGACACATCGCGGAGTTCACTGAGAGGTGCCTAGTATGCCAGCAAGTCAAAGAAAAGCATCAGAGGCCTGGAGGTTTATTGTTGCCGTTGGAGATACCTGAGTGGAAGTGGAAGCATGTGACTATGGACTTTGTTGTGGGGCTACCAAGAATAAGAAACGGCAACGACAGTATCTAAATTATCGTGGATTGATTGACCAAGTCGGCTCACTTTCTGCCCATACCGAGTGATGTGACTATGGAGAGATTAGTGAGACCTATATTGATAATAGCGACATCCTACATAGAGTCCCAGTCAGTATCGTATCGGATCGTGATCCGAGGTTTACTTTGAGATTTTGGTTAGCATGTCAAAAGAGAATGGAGACTGAGTTACGATTGAGCACGACATTCTATCCCCAAACCGACGGTCAGTCAGAGAGAACGATTCAGACATTAGAAGACATGTTGAGGGCTTGTGCATTGGATTTCAAAGGAAATTAGGACAGCATGGTTAAGTTGATCGAGTTCTCTTACAATAACAGTCACCAGAATGCCATCGGCATGGCACCATTTGAGGCTCTCTATGGACGGAAGTGTAGATCTCCTATTTACTGGGATGAAGTTGGAGAGCGAGCTATCACTGGACTGGAGTTAGTTGAGCAGACGAAAGAAAAAGTGAAGATTATCCGTGATAGACTCAAGACCGCGCAGGACAGAAGCAAGTGTTGGGCAAACTCTAAGAGACGTCCCTTGGAATTCGAAGCTAGAGAAAAGGTTTACCTTAAGGTGTCGCCCACTAAGGGCGTGATGCGATTTGGGGAGAAAGGTAAACTAAGTCCGTGGTATGTGGGTCCATATTGGATACTTGATCGAGTTGGCACTTTGGCCTACCGTTTGGCATTACCCCCTGCCTTGGTCCAAGTGCACAACGTCTTTCACGTATCGCAAATCAGGAGATATGTCTCGGACCCAAGTCATGTGCTAGATGCTAGACCACCGAAGGTGGATGCCGATACTATGTATGAGGAGACTCCTTTCCGGATTGTAGATCATAAGGATCAAGTATTGAGGCGCTGAATTATTCCTTATGTGAAAGTTCAATGGACCAATCATACGGAGCGAGAAGTGACTTGGGAGGTTGAGGAGCTTATGCGCGAGCGCTACCCACACCGCTTCAAATAAGGTACGCAAGTCTCGAGGACGAAACTTTTTGTAAGGGGGTAGGATGTTGGAACCCGTAAAGAAAAATAAAAAATAAAAATAAAAATAAATAAAAGGTAGTTGTGTGTGGTTGACGTGATTAAGGATAAGTATGGGGGGAGACAATTTTTATAGTAGAGAAATTCAATTTTGAGTTTAAATTTAGATTTCTCTAAATCAAATTCTAACCACCCTAGATTTCCCAATCTTCCAAATGTATCTTCCTTCATTATTATAAATGACTTCTCCTCCCCTTCCCCATAAAAAAAAAACTGTCGACTACCATCTGAGAGGAAAAAAATTGTGAGAACATAGGGAAGAAAGGAAGAAGGAAAAAAGAGAAGAAAGGAGAGGAAGTCTAGCAAAACTACACCAAATCCAACCTTCCGATTAGCAAATACTCGTTTAAGAGGTAGGTTACCTTCCCCTCTTCTCGGATTGCACGCACCTCGTGTGTGAATTATGCTTGCTTTGATATTAATTTATTTTTATTTTATTCTCATTTTCTTTTTATATATAAATGCATGCTCTTTGATGTTTGTATGATCGAGTATATGTATGTGTGCGAAAGGTGTTGATCGTACGTGTCGAAATAAATTTAAAAGGTTGAATCTTTATGCAATTATGAAGAAAATTGCATGAATGGCCTTAGAAATAGGTCACATAGCCCGGAAATTAGGTCAGAATTAAACAGGAAATCGAAAACTGGGTCAAGAAGGCAGCGCGAGCGCAAAACGCACGCGTTTTAGGGGTGGCACGTGGGGCCCACGCGCGCCCCTGACAGCGCTCCTAGGCACGCGTTGACGTGTCTAGTGTCGTTGAGTGCGTCACATTATAATGAGTCAAATGCAGCTGGTTTGAGGTAAATCGGAGTTAAAACGAAGAAGTTATGAATTTTCGAAGAAAATTAGGATTTAGAATTAACTAATTTAAATAATAAAAAAAGAAACAAGCCCAGCGGCTAGCGGGCCGCAGGCGCATAGGCCTGGTATGCCGCTGCTGGACTGGGCCGGTAGAAGGTAAATAAAAAAAGACAGGAGGGGGTGACCGGGCGGGCCAGTGACCAGAGGGCCACCTGCTGATTTGGACCGTAGACGAGAAAAGAGAAAAGGCCCTGTCGTATTTTAAAAAAATTAAAATTAATTAATTTCTGAAAATAATAAATAATAATTAATTAATTAACATTAGTTTAAAATTCTAAAAAAATATAAATAAATTCTAATAAATTATAATTAAATTCTAGAAAATATAAAATGCTAAAAATAAAATATTTTCACCTAATTACTGAAGTTGTACTAATTTAATTAACTAAAATAATTATGTAATAAATATGAAATAAATAAGAAAAAAGTATAAAGTCACAGAAAAATTATAGAAGCTAAGAAAAATATAAGTGATGGCTAACAATATTTTCATGACATTCTCAATAATTAAAGTGACATAATTTGATGAGAAATAAATTCAAAACATAAATAGTAAATAAATACTGGAAAATATAAGAAAAATATATTTAAATAAATAAAAATAATACCAATAAAATGGAGGTTTTTTTTAAAGCGGAATTTTATTAATGAATGAGAGTCTCCGTTATGGTGGAGAAAACCTTAGTACAGCAGTGGAGATCGTACGAAAACCTATAATGTAAAGCTGCGATAATGTGTAATCTCCAGTCAAATATGATATGCCGCATTAAAACCTTGACAAGTAAAACCACTCTTGTGGATAAAACCTTAGCGAAGGAAAAAGCGTACATACTTATTTGATTGGAGGGAAAGTGTGTAACTACAATGACAGTATTGTATGACGTCCATAAACATATGATGAGTTGCTCGAAGGTGGCCTCCAACGGTTGAATTGGCTGTTTGCAGTGGCATTTGATGAAGTCCTTCATGTGTGCCCAGAGGTGGAAGCTGTGATCAAGGGCACAAGCATATGGCTTCTTGAACCCATGCATCGTTGTTGATGTCCCTCGACAGAAAAAAGATAACTTTGAATTAGTTTCAGTACAAGATACAAGGATCAGTATTAGTGTAATGTAGTACCAAAAGTGTACCGATGTTGCCCGAAGTCCATAGACTGCGGGCAACAGAAAGAAATAAACGCATCTGCTATATGAGAGGAAGGATAGAAGGCATACCCGCGTTGCCTGCATACAAAGAATGCATGCAACCAAATAACGTAGCCAGCTTTGTATATTACATTCTGAGCGCATGGATGAGTCCATCTGTTTGATAGAAACCACGTGCCAAGTGTGGTAATTGGCTTGCTGATGTAAACAAACAAGTAACAGGGTGCAATCGAGCATGTTGGCATAGGTGGTGTGCCACCATGTTAATCTCTCTAGGGATATGATGTAGAGTACTTCCAGTCAAATTCAAGAGTTGAGTGAGCCTAGTGTATTCCGGTAGCGCGGTAAGAGTGGTGTCCGACAACTGTGAAAGTTGCTTACAGTCCGTCTCAATGATGATATTGCGATGAAGTAGGCCAAAAAACAATAGACTAAAAACAATCGCTTGCAATTCTGCTTGAAGAGGAGACACCACAGGCAGCTGAAATGATATTCCTGCAACCATCTTGCCATTAGAGTCGCAAAGAATTGCTCCTGCAGAAGCGTGTGAGCGTCCAGCCGAGGCATCCACATTGAGTTTTAATTTTCCTGTTGGAGGAAGTGTCCACTTCAATGGTACTACACGTTTTGGTCGAAGACGAGGAGAGAAGCCACTCTCAACAAGGGAAGGAATGTATTGTGCCAATGATGTGCCAGAGAAGGTGGCAGGCCAATCAAAACAGGACTGTCTAGCTAAGGGAAAGATGCGATCTACAGGCAAATCAACATCTCCAAGTTGATGATTTGCGTAAACTCTCCAAATAGCCCAGCATAGCATAATGGGTCCAATGATTTTAAAATTCCCTTTTAAAGATTTGACCGAAGAATGTATCCACCATTGGAGAAGGTATTGTCTTATATTGTCAATCTGAGGCAACGGACCATCAAGTAATGTTGAAAGTTGCATCCATGCAGACTTGACACACGGACAAAGTATAAACACATGAGCCGTAGAAGCTGAGGCATTGCGGCAAAATGGACATATTGTTGGACAAATGCAAGAAAAGACTTTTATGTTGTCCTCCATGGGTAGTGCTGAATGTAATAACCTCCATATAAACATGCATACAGATGTTTGAACTCCTTTCGACCATATGAATTTGTGTGAGAGAAGATGAGCACGATGTGGTCTGATATCTTCGTAAGCATACCTTAGTGAAAACTGACCTGTAGGGCTTGATAACCATATTGGAGTGGGGTGGCTTATCGTAAGTTGCAGGCAAAGAGTGTGTGTAGAACATATCCTTTTCCAACTAGGAGAGTCATAGATGCGTGGCAAGAAATCCATTCGTTGACCGTATCGTGCCCGCATATAGACTGCCCATAATGAGTTACTTGAATGATAATTCCACCAGAGCTTACAGTCATAAGCACGCTGTATGTATAACAGATTTCTGACTCCCCATCCCCCTTCGGTCTCCGGATAGCATAAGTTCTCTAGTGAAGTCCAGTGATGCTGTCCTCCCCATGGAAAGAATGAGATTTTCCTGTTGAGCGCATGAATGACACTCTTGGGTAGGCGAGATGCGGCTAAGAGGTGAAGCGGAATAGATGTTAGAACCGATTTGAGCAAAGTGAGACGACTTCCTGGTGATAAGAGACGGCTAGCCCAGCCCGTTAATTTTGAATCAAAATGCTGTATGAGTGAGGTGCAATAAGAGGCTCTGTTGATCCCTCGGTAGAGGTAGGAGCCCAAGTACTTGATTGATAATGAAGACGGCTGCATTGCCAAAACTTGAACAACATGCTGCAGTTGGCTTGGTGTTACATAAGTGCTCAGTACAAATTGGCTTTTAGAGTAATTTACAAGTTGGCCCGAGGCACGTTGATAATCTTGCAGAAAAGATTGAAACCTTGACAAATTTAGTGCTGAGACATTGAGAAAAATCAATAAATCATCCGCATAGGCTAAGTGGGAGACTGGTGCCACTCTACCGGATGCAAAACCTTTAATATGTTGATTTCTAAATAGTCTGTTTAAACCGCGACTAAAACCTTCTAAACAAAGAATAAATAACAGTGGCGATAACGGATCACCTTGTTTGACTCCACGAGAAGGTGAAAAGAGACCATGATTTGTTCCATTAACAGCAATGGAAAGCTTGGAAAGACGCATGTTATTAAGGATGATACGTAGTAGTCGAGAGTCAAATCCAAACTTGAGCATAATGGCCTCTAAATACGACCCGTTAACGCGATCAAAGGCTTTGGCCATGTCAAGCTTTATCATTACGTGACCATGACGGACTTTTTTATCTAACAGATGTGTCATCTCATTTGCCATGATGACATGCTCACTTATGTCATGCCCTTTTAGAAATCCAATTTGCTCTGAAGATACGATGTGCGGTAGTAAAGTGTTCAGTCGGGTAGCTAATATTCGCGTGGTTACCTTGCTAATAAAATTGGAGTGACAAATAGGCCGGAAGTCCGCATAAGTATCTGGCCGTGTCTTTTTTGGAATCAATGTTATTAGGGATGATATCATGGCTCTTGGCGGAGGCACACCCAGGAAAAATTCTTGCACCGCCAGAATGACGTCAAGGTGGATGATATCCCAACATGCTCGATAAAATTGTCCATTATAGCCATCTGGGCCTGCAGCACTACTCGGACTTAGACTCCACACTGCATCTTTTATTTCATTTGCAGTTGGTATTTGCAACATCATGCGATTGTTTTTTGGTCTCCAACTGCTAGCACACAGTAAGGAGTGTCTAGTCGTTTAGGGCATCTTTCGAGGTTCTTGAAAAACCTCTTAGTGACAAATGAGTGGGCTGTACCACCATCGATTAACACATTTGTTGGGACCTTGTTGATCAGTATTACACCTAAGAGTGTAGGGGTTCAAACACACGTTATGCAAATACAAATATTATTAATTTGCGATAAGGACGAAGGTATACCTGTGACCTCATCATTCGAGCCTTGGACATCAGTGTCCGTCATAGCATGGACTTGAGCATTTGGCCGAGGTCGGCCTCTCTGACGCTGCTGCTGTGGTGCGGGTACGGATGTCAATCTCTTAGGTTCAAGGCAATTCCTCCGCATGTGCCCTACCTTACCGCAGTTGAAGCAGGCACCAACCTTTTTCCAACACTCTCCAGCATGCGTGCGGCAGCAAATCAGGCATGGCAGAGTGATCGCCAACTGTGCACTCAGTAGCTGAGGCTGCGACTGCTATGGTGCCAACGGACGCTGCTGTAGTGGCCTCGGATGTGGTATCAACCCTCTACGCAGCATCTTGACCCAAAGGTTGGGTCTGCCTGTTTCCTCAATGCGGGGCCGCTTGCCCCCTAAACTCCTCGTCGTGCCTCTCTGTGTCGCTCTTCACACGATAACATGTACTGAGCAACTCAACAATATCTCTAGCATTGGCATTCACCACGCCAGAATGGATGCGACTGTTCAAACCCCTCTCAAACTTCACCATACGCAGCTGCATGTCCCCCATTATAGCTGGCACAAACCTACCCAGGGCATTGACCTTGCTCACATACTCAGCCACTGGCATCCTTGGGCCCTGGCACAATGACTCGAACGCAGCAATCTTCTGCAAGGTGACTGTCGATGGAATATAAAACCTACAGAACTCCTAACGGAACCGCACCCATGTAATCGGATGTAGTAAATCCATAGACATGGTGGTCCACCACTTATTTGCCTCTCCAATCAGGAAGTGGCGAATCATCGAAGTCTACATCCCCTTAGGTACCTAAAACAGTGCAAAGTTGTTCTCAACCTCGCGTAGCCATTTCTCAGCATCGTCAGGTCCAACATCTCCGTTGAACATAGAGACATGGACCCGCTTCATCTCGCTGTAGTAGTAGCAAGTCCCCTGTTGCTGTGGCTGCGGAACCGCCCTACTACCCCCATCACTGATCTGCACTGAAGCATCTACCAATGCTTGGGGTGAGGCCCCTGATTACCATTTCTGTTACCGTTGTTGTTATCCCTTCTCGGTGGCATCATGGTGTAACATTACAATGTTCATATAATTATAATTTATAAAAGCAAGATTAATAAACATAGGTCAGGTGTGAGGACGTCGGCAAAACGGAAATGATTTAAGCATAACAATAACAATACTGCTTAGTGTATCCTAACGCTCATGTCCCCCACTCGATCATCACTTAAGTCTAAGATCATAGCCTAAGGGCAAAATCGTAATTTTGTTTTAAAATCATGGCATAAATCTATGTTTCTGACGTGGATCTAGATCCATGCTCTAATACCACCTGCAGCGACTCGTCCCGAGCCCTATTACTCGAAACGACTCAAACGCCGTATTTCTCTAAGGAAAATACAAGGCGTCGATACATTCAATTCAACGTCAGCACAATAACGTAAATCGATGTCATCGAAAGTCATAGACATTAAAACCTTGAAATAAATATTATTAATGAAAAGTCAAAGTATTTAAATACAACAGATTATCAAAAAAGTAAACGAATTACTAAGTCTGAATAAAATAAAGTCTCCACCCAGAATCCTCGAATAAATCCTTCAAGCCCAAAAGCATCAATATCCCCACTCTTGATCGCCTTCAACGTACACTAACTCAAAATCATGGGGATCTGCAAAAATATGTAATAGCATAGTATGAGCGACACGTCACCGAGAAAATAACCTGACTATATTTACCATGGGATCATACACGGAGAAGCAAGTATAAATAAAATAAATAAATAACGAAATCGAAAATAGCATGCTTCTCTTCGGAAATAAATTTTATCTTTCTACCCTTCTCACAAATCAAGCAACTAAAAGCAGACGCAACTTAGTCATCACACACAAGTGTTAGTACAATCAAAAATCCGTGACGCAACTTTTTAAAACAATACAATGCAACAATACGATAACGATTCCGATTTCAATTTCCAATTCTATTTCCAATGTCCATATGCAATATCCGTATCCGGTATGCATTCTTGATGTCCATATCTGATATCCAGTATTCTCACCGTTGCAATGCAATGGTCATGGCTCTTTCCTTACAAGTGACTTATATTGCAAGACTTACGGACTTAGTTCCCCAATGGTCATGTGTCCTCAACCTATCTCCTCATAGTCATATGCGCTTGGAGTGGACGACCCAATTGGCGGCCGTATGTATCCGAGCGGCCTATCTCATTCATATTCATATGTGCTCGGACGGCCCGTTTGTTCGAAACAATTCTAACTCCGCAATATATTTCCTTTGTAAGGGTGACTTTCAAAATATGCACTTTCAAAAACATTTTTCAATTACCAATACGATTTCCCTTCATCAATTCAATTTTCATTTCAAATATGATTACCATTTCAACACTTCATCCATTTACTACCCACGTATATGCCCACGCCCATACATCTGCATGTACGCACATATACTTAAACATATCACCCTCGACCCACTTTTCCCCCTGCCCCTACCCAACTCACCTCACCCCTAGCCCCCTACCTCTCAGTCACCCCCTACTTCCTTCAGCCCAGTACCCCTCCCCACCCCATCTCCCTCGGCCCAGCCTCTGTTTCCCACCAAAACCTTAATTTCTCTCCCATGCACACTAATCTTTCGGCCTAAACCCTAATTTCGCACCACTTACTTTTTCTCACATCTAACTACATAGACACCTAGTACAGTTCATGCTAATCGCGGTCATCGGACTTCCCACGCGCCCATACGCGCGGTCTGAAGTGTTGCCATACGCCACCTTTGGCCGGCGCGTGAATGTCATGCGCCACCGCCCTGACCAACTCCGACCACCAGAATTCTTCTCTCCTCATTTCATACCATGTTCTACTCTCAAATCACAAAAATTTCCATTTTTCAAAATTTATTTTCCCCATTTTCGATGACAAAAAACCCTAATTCCGACAATACCGTTATTTCTACGATTCAATTCATAATTAACCATTATCATCCAATTTATAAACATCCTCCCTATCCAACCCCCATTCAATTCGGCCATACACATAAATTTCACCAAAAACAATTTCCAATTCACATAACTTAATCACATAAAATGACACACATAATATTCATCATTACAACACGGTTAATATACATAAATAAATACACTATTGGCCGCTGTGACACACATAATATTCATCATTACAACACAGTTAATATACATAAATAAATACACTATTGGCCGCTACCGTAGCCATACCCGCGGTCAATTATGGAAAAACAACCAAGATTACATCATCATCATGCTTATATACATATATTTGATACATAGTTACAACAAATACATGCATACAAACAACAATCTATGCAACCACGAATAGACATGCATGATGTGATTTTTATATGAACATATAGCCATAATTTACGCAAAATCATAGCAAATATAGTAAGGATACTTGCCTTAGCCTTGATTATATTCTACCGTACGAGAAAACCGGTTTGAACAGACAAGAATTGGCCTTCTCTTCTTCCTTAGGAGTGGCGGTCGAATGGGTCTATGGGGGAATGGTGCTGCCTATTTTGTGTTGTGTATTTAGGCAGATTATGTTATTTTTATAAATGTCGGATAGGTAAGTATTATGATATGTTCCTAGGTTAGTTTGGAATTAACCATGTAGTTAAACTCTATCTTGTTTATTTTCCTTTTCCTATTCAAAATAGGAAATTATGTTTAGGCTTTATCTTTTTTTTCCTTCTTGGACGCTATATATATATATATATATATATATATATATTAAATGAGACAAGAAGATAATACTTACAATCAAAATATGGCCAATCTAAACTTCAAGTACATTTTTCCCAAGACAAATTTCTACTTTATGCTATTGTTCGTCATTCTCACCTTCCTCCAAGCAAATTGTCGTCATACGATTGGGGGAATTGGAGTTGAGTTAAATGCTGATGCTCTTCCGATTGACGTTCACGAAGAGACACAAAACAAGGATGGAGGGAAGGTTGCAACAGGAAGCAACAAATTTGAAGGAGGGGACGTTGCTACTCACTCAGCTGATCCAAATGAATACCCATACTGCTATCCTATTATGGGGTATTGGTGTTGCACTAAAGAGTCTGAAATATGCTACAGAGATCCATCAATTTGTGGTGCATGTTGTTGATTAAAGCCACAGGCTAGTTGCGTAGCTTCTTGAAATTTCTTATTAAATAATCAAAGCAATTATTCCTAATATATATATATATATATATATATATATATATTTTAAATGAAGGAAAATTTTATTATGAAAAACCTCACTTGTGGTGGAGGAAAACCTTATTACAACAAAGGAAACAATAACGATAGTAGCAGTATATGATTATCAACATCCATTTGATATATGATATGCCGCATTAAAACCTTGCCAAGTAAAACCACCCTTGTGGATAAAACCTTGGCGAAGGAAAAAGCGTACATATTTATATAAATGGACTGTTGATATGCGCTATCATGTAATATGAAAATATTCAAAAACCAAATGATACACAAACGTAATACAATCAAATGCCATGTGATCCTCCACGTCAGATGGGTATGTCTTGTCCAATCGGTTATTGTGCCAGTGCCCAGGAGAAGAAATGTGACCCGTGTTCCCGTCCATGCATCCAAAATAATAATAGATGAGTGAAGCAGAGGCATGTAATATTGTGAAGTGTGGAAAATGACTTGAATGAAGATCATACCAGGCCTGTCTGCACTAAAATAGTGCCGACAGAGAAATAGATGAAGCGCCAATCCATTTGGAAGACTTGGATGAGAACCGAATAGTGTATATGTAACCACCATGAATGTCGCTCATCCGCACAAGCAAACATGTAAAATAAAGTCATCAATGCAAAGAATATAAGAAATTCTGAGAGAAGCCCATGTATGAACCATATGTAATGTATGAAGATGTAGTGAAAGAAGATCATACCCGGTCTGCCTGCCCCAAGCAAGGGACAGACAGAGACTGCAGTAAGATGCCAATCCATTTGGAAGACTTGAATATTAAGGGACTCGTAAATTTGCAGAGGAGAGGTCCAAAGCAATTGCACCGCAAACAAGTGACGGAAGTGTATGTCGCGAGTAATGTTGAGTACGAGGATACATCATGGAATGCTGTGCAAGATAATGTGCGGCCATATTTGCTTCTCGGTATACATGAACATAATCCAATTGATGATGTCGTAATATTACCCATAATAGCCGAAGATGATAGTTCCCAAAGACATGATTTGGTTGCTTCAAACGCGCAATTAGTTGGACATAGTCCGTTTCCAGAATAATGGTGCGAAAAAAAGGAAGAAAATATAACAGACCAAGCAATGCAGTCTGGGTCTCTGTAGCAAAAGGAGTACTATATGGGAGGCGAAAAGCGATTGCCCCCACACAAGTACCCAAGTGATCACGTAAGATTGCTCCTCCGGCAGCGAAATTCCTACCAACTGAAGCATCAATATTCAACTTTAATCGGCCGGATGGGGGGGTTTGCCAGCGAACGAGATGCGGCCGTGGAGGTCGAATTCTGGGGATCCATGAAAGATGCAAAGGGTGTGACATTGCAATTTTTGAACCTTTTATGGATTTTACCCATATTTCAATGTCATAATGGATTGACGCTCGAAGAGTAGTAGTAGCAAACGAAGTAGAATCCCCATATACTAGTGCAGTATATGATCTCCATATGTTGTAGACAAGTATAGCAGGAACGATGATTTTTAAAATCCCAAATAGAGATGAGAAGGAGGAACGATACCACCAAGATAACAAATACTGTCGTAGGTGTAACGAAGTGGGTAATGGACCAGATAGTTCAATCGCAAAATAATGCCAAACATGAAGAATGTGAGTGCAGTAGATGAAAATATGATCCACTGTTGCCGACTGTTGTTTACAAAACGGACATTGTGTGGGCCGAAAAGCAGAATATTTACCAATGTAATCTTCAAATGGTAATGCCATGTGGAAGATGCGCCACAAAAACAATTTAATGGACGGAGAATGATGTTTGTACCATATGAATTTAGCAGAAAGCAGTACCGGCCTCGGCACGCTGCAAACAGTATACGCAGATTTCAGGGAGAACTCACCTGTTGTCGTGAGTTTCCATGTTAGGTGCTGTCCCGAACCTTCTGTCTGAGCAATGCAGTGAGTATGAATTCGACAAATTAGTTTCCATATTGGAGAATCCAGAAACCGTGGTATGAAATCCCCCCTACGTCCATATTTTTCATGCATGTATTTACTCCAAAGTGTGTCTCGTTGGTGATATGACCACCATATGCGACAATGATATGCCATTTGTAAACTCGTAAGATCACGAAGTCCGAGTCCACCTTCTTCAAATGGCTTAGTCAACTTAGATCAAGCAACCCAATGATGTCTATTGCCCCAATAAAAAGAGGCCATTTTTCTTTCAATGATCTTAATGACTGACTTTGGTAAGCCTCCAGCGGCAAAAAGATGTAATGGAAGAGCTGAGATCACAGAGCGAACCAGTACCAAACGACCAGCTGTCGATAAAAACCGTGTATGCCATCCCTGGATGCGGTCATCAATATGCTGCAACAGAGATGTGCAAAATCTTGCACAATTAATTCCTTGGTGTAAGTATGAGCCAAGATATCAAAATGGCAGGGTAGTGTTACGCATTCCTAATATGGTTTGGAATGCACGATCCTGCTGAGATGAAGTGCTTGTCGATGATATGAAGCTACTTTTGTGGAAATTTATTTTTTGGCCAGATGCATTTTCATATGATGTTAAAAAAGCGCGAAAGCGGCGCAGATTACGCTGTGTACCCCGAAGGAAGACAAGGAGATCATCTTCATATGCTAAATGTGTGACAGTAAATGGGATGCGTCTCAGTCGGAAAGGTTGCAGTCTAGTAGAATCAACTAAAAATTTGATGCCCCTGCTAAAACCCTCTGACGATAAAATGAATAGTAGCGGAGAAAGAGGATCACCCTGTTTTACACCTCTGAATGGCCTGAAAGAAGTTGAAGGCTGCCCATTAATCAATACTGATAATGTTGTCGCACTCAAGTGGTTTACTATTATTCGAACAAAGAAAGCAGAGAAGCCGAATTGATGCAATAATAATTTCAAATACTCCCAGCTGACGCGGTCAAATGCTTTCATCATATCCAATTTCAAGCATAGCTGAGAACCCCCTTTGTCAAGCATATGTATCATCTCACGTGCCATAAGAACTTGGAAAGAGATATCATGACCGGGCAAGAACCCCGTCTGTTCTTGAGATATCAACTTAGGAAGCAAAAGTAGCAATAATTCTGGTGCAAACCTTACTCAAGAAGTTTGTAAGGCATATTGGCTGAAAGTCACTGAAAGTCTGAGGAGATTGAGTCTTTGGGATCAATGTAATCAACGCACTAGCAATAACTGAGGGTTGGGGAACACCTAGAAAGAACTCCTGTACTGCTTTAACAACGTCAGCATGAATAATTGTCCAACACGCCTGATAAAATTTGCCATGAAATCCATCTGGTCTTGCTGCACTCTGTGGATCTAGATGCCATATTGCTTCTTTAATCTCTGCGGCTGTTGGCAATTGCGTAAGCATAACATTATCATCGTCTGTTATCAGGCATAGTACATGTGATAATATGACTGAATGATCATGTGTAGGCTCCCTTGCAAATAATGCTGTGTAAAAAGAAACTGCTTCTGCCATTATATCTCATGGCGTCGTATGTAGCGTGCCCGATGCAGAATGAATTTGTTGAATGCGGAGTGTGGTGCGCCGTCCTTTGACGATAGAGTTGAAATAGCGGGTATTTGCCTCACCCTCATTTATCCATCTGATCCTCGCCTTCTGCTTCCAAAAATGTAACTCATAACTAGCTGCCTGCAAGTACTCCGCTTTCGTATGGTGGTATGCCTGTCTGTTTATGTCGGTAGGGTCAGCCTCCCAGAGTGCCTCAGCGTGGGTCAGATGTGATTCCGCATGTATAAGATTTTGGAAAATATTACCGAAAATGTCTTTATTCCAACGCTGGATGTCTTTTTTCAGTAAAAATAATTTTGAATAAAAACCATACATACCTCCTGTTGTAGGATATGAGGACCATGCACTCTGTACGTAAGAATAAAAATCCGGATGAAGCAACCAAGAATCCAAGAAACGGAACGTTCTATGTCCACTGGCAGTATTGAGTCGACATTTAAAGAGTAAAGGCGTGTGGTCTGAAGTAACTCTCGGAAGATGTGTTAACTGCATGTCTTCAAACACCTCTTGGAATGCTGAGTTAATAAATATCCAATCTAGCCTGCGACGAACACGACCAAGGCCCCTACCATCTGTCCAAGTAAATCTGGGTCCCTGATAAGATGGTGTCATAAGTGAACAATGTTCGATGCAATCATTAAAATCTTGTAAAACCGTCAGTGAGGGATGTGAACGGCCCTGATGATCACCCAATTCGCGAAAAGTGTTAAAATCTCCGCCAATTAACCAAAGGAGCATGGAGGAATCACCAAAGGCACATAAAGAATCCCAAAGTGGGCAACATAAAGACGCCGTGTGCTGGGCGTAGATAGCAGAGAAAACAAACTAGAATTGCAGCAGAAGAAACAGCAGAGTAAAATGGATAACTTGTTCTTGATCACATGTAGCAATTAAGCGGAAGTCCGAGTCATTCCAAAAAACCCAAATTTTTTCGGATTGAGATACATACCATTGGGTAAAGCCAAGTCGTAACCCAAACGCGTCAATATTTGATGGAGCATGCTTTGGTTCAATCAGAACAAGTAAATGTAAACGATGTTCAGTAATTAATTGTCGCAATCTAGGTAAAGAGGCATGCAAGCCTCGAATATTCCATATTAATGTATTCATTGAGAAAGAGTGGTAGCACTTCCCTGTATAATATGTGATGCACTCCGCGTAAGAATCGTAGATGGTGGCAATTGAGGTAAGTCCTTCCGCGCCCGGTGTTTCCAACGAGGGACAATTGGTATAAATTCTGCCTCCGTAGGGAATTATTGGAGGCGTGATATCAAGACCTCATCATCTGGTGATGGTGGAAGCAACTGCATCCGTTGAACTAACTCTTCTGGGACCGATCGTAATTCCACCGTGGCATCCTCAGGAGATAATTCGGTGTCCGACGAATGACCAAAATCATTATGCAATGGATGAGTCGGGAGGGGAGGTTCTGGAGCATCACAGAAGATTTCTGCATGAGTTTCATCCTCTTGTTCACGTAATAGACTGGGCTCATCAACAGAGGCAGTCGGAGGTGCCTCTGCTGGGGTCGTAATGGGCGGATCCTGTAATGATGGCTGTCACTTTCTTCTTCTTAATAGGTGTCCAACGCTGAGATTTTGGGCCAGATGGCGGAGGCGGGGGTGGCGGTGGAATAGAAGAAGTCGAGATAGAACATGCCCCCGGTGCATGCCCTAAACGTCGGCAAGTAGTGCAAAATAAAGGAAGATCTTTGTAGATAATAGGTTGCACTATATATCTATTTCTTGCCTGCAAGTAAATCTTCTGAGAAAGTTCTTGAGAAACATCCACCTCAACACAAATTCGAGCGACAGATGGTCGCAGGCCATTGGATGTAGCAACATCCAACTTAATTGGCGTGCCAACAGGGCGGACAATTTCAAGTAATGCTTCATGACGATGCAAATGAATAGGGAGGCCAGGCAAAGCAACCCATATAGGGACAATGGGGACATCAGCTGTTGGATCAAAATCAACTGTCCATTTTGTGATGCGCATATGGCATCCGGAAATATGCCATGATCGCCGATAGAAGCAGCGTAGGTAATCTGCCTCATTACGAAAAGTTAATAAAATATGTGTAGCGTCAATGAGGGTGATGCGAAGATCATGATGGAATCCAATTTTTTCAAACACATCTGTGATAACCTTCAATGGTGGCTGACCATACCAAAATGTACCCACTAAAGAGTATTTGAACGGCGCAGCAAGTTCTTCAATTTCCGAATCCAAAAAAGAGATTAAGGGAATACCTTTATAGCGAGAGATTGTTTTTGGTGCAATGTTAATCGCTTGTGAAGAAGAGGATCTGGTAACAACAGCCGCAAAAGAAGGTTGCGGTTCACTAGTCATCGCAGTGCCCGAAAATTGCAGATTGCTATATATATATATATATATATATATATATATATATATATATCTTGTATGCTTAGAAAATTAGGGACATAACATTATCAGGTTGATTTCGGAAGTGAAAGATCATTCTTGAACATACTCTCTCTCTCTCTCTCCTTACTTTTTTGGATCCGCTCAGGATATATTTTTTAAGTATGAGAGTAAGAGCTACGAGTCGCTGATTAAAGCAATTGAAGATCATCCAAGTAATACAGTGCAAGTGTTACGACCCTAGTTTTTATATCTATACCTAATATAAATTGTGTATATCTAATATGTAGGAAGAATACTGTACTAAAAAGAATAGGAAAAGAAATTTACAATAGAGTTTAATTAATGGTAAATCCCTATATACTTGGGATTAATCCATCCATATCCACTCTTCCTCCCATCTATACATACATCTAACATAACACAAAATTCCTACTACCTAATTTTCCCCTCCACTACTTAGCTGCCCCTCCCTCCCACACCCTAGAAAAATAACAGCAGCAAGGATGCCCATCCCCAAGCACTGGCCGCTAGCTCCACGGGAGGAAAAGGGAGGCCTTTTTGCTTCAATCCAACTGCAACTCAATTTCCGGTATAGTATAATCAGGATCAAGGCAATTACTTCATCTATATCTGCTACGATTTTGCATAACTTATGGCTATCTTTTCATAGTATAACCGGATCATGCATGTTCATGTTTGTGTTTGCATAGATGTTTAATATATACGTGTATATGTATGTGAATATATATGCAAAGCGTGTCATTTACGCGTGGAGGCCGAAAACTTATGGATATGTGTGTAGGGGGCATTCAGCCAGCCTAAGTTGAAATATTTTTCTATATTAACTAAGATATGGATTTCTTAAGAACACATGTAAATATATATATAATATGCCGTTTGTGTGTATATATATATATAAGAATTATAATTTTATGTGGGTTATACATGTAAGGGTCGAAACTTGGGATTGGTGTATGGAAGATGTGTGTTTTTGGCCAAGTCATAATAATCGGGCATAGATGAGGCATAAATTGACAAGTATAAGAATCACAAGTGAAAATATTTGTATGATGTTAGGTGAGATGAATTGGTATATGTACGTTGATCTTGAGGCAAGTTGAATATGCTATAAACTGGGATTTTAGAGATTGCATGGACTATTGGGATGGATATATGTAGGGTTGAATTGTCAGATTATCGATGTTATCGAATTAGGGTTTTTGGCATTAAAATTAAGGAAAATAAATTTTGAAAAGCAAAAAAGTTCACTGTTTGAGCGTGGAATAGGGTTGGAAATTAGGAGAGAAGAATTCTGGTGGTCGGAGGTCCAGAGCAGTGCCGGCGCGTGTGGCTCACTCGCTGACCAAAGACGGCGTGTGGCCACACTTCAAGCTGCTCGTGAGTGCGCGTCTGATGTCCAATGGCTGTGATTTTTTGGCAGTGCGTTAGGCATGAACCATACTTGTTGCTATGGGGTTAGATATTAGAAAATGTGAGTGGTGCAAAAAAAGGTTAGGGACAAGGTAAGGTAGGTGAGGGGGAGTGAAATTAGGGTCTTGTGGGGGAAGTGGAGGCTTGGCTGAGAGAGCAGGGGTGGGGAGAGGTGCTGGGCAGTGGGCAGTAAGGGGTAGCATGGTTTAGGGGGTGAGTGTGAGGTGCGTTGCGTAGTGGGTCGGGGGAAAAGTGGGTCGAGGGAGAGGCGTGTATGAATATGCATGTATATGCACATGTATGGGCGTGGACATATATGTGTATATACGTACATATGAGTGGTGGATATCATGACATCGACATCGTAAGTTAATATGTGATTGTATTTGAATATTTGTATATTTGTATTGGACGTGATCGGAATTAAATGGACTTTATCGTTTGGAAAACATTTGGAAAGTTGACATTTGAAATCGTATTTGGAAAAATTGTATCGATATTTGAAAATCATTTAGAAATTTGCATCGCATATTTTGAAAGTCATACTTCCAAAGGAAATATATCGGTGAGCCGAATTGGTCCCAAACAAACGAAGCGTCCGGGCATTTGAATATTTTGATAGAGCGCCCGGGCATACTTGACCGCCAATTCGACCGCACAAGCATATTTGACTGTTTCGATAGAGCGTCTGTGGCATATTTGACCATTGGGGGATCAATTCGTAAGCCTTTCGATATAAGTCATTTGTAAGCTAAGAGCCATGGCTATTGCATCAAAATCATATTGGTATCGTAGATCGAAATATCGTATCAAAAATTGTATCGTATCGTATCGATCATCGTATCATATCGTATCGTATCAACATTTGAAAATTTGAATTGAAGATCGAATTTGTTATCGAAAATTTATTTTTATCGCATCGCATCGGTTTTGAAATTGCATCATTGATTTTGATTGTACTAACCTTTGTGTGTTGCTGACTTAGTTGCGCGTGATTTTGTTGCTTGATTGGTATAGGGGTAAAAAGGTAAATTTTATTTGCAAAGAGAAGCGTGACATTTTTCATATCATAATTTATTTATTTTATTACACTTGTTTCTCCATGTATGATCCCATGGTAAATATAGGCAGGTTACTTGCTGGGCGACGTGTCGTTCATACTAAGCTTTATTATATTTTTGCAGATAGACAGGTAATTGAGTTAGTATACCCGAGAATGGTCAGGAGTGACAAGTTCGAGATTGAGGATTTTCTGGTGAGCTTTTCGTGGATTTAGCTGGGACATAGTTTATGTGTTTGATCTTACATATTTTTGGAGGTTTAATATTTGGTATGCACATTTGATATTTGTATCCATTCGAATTTGCCTAGACGTTTATAATAATTAAGATGATTATTTTATTGAGGATTTTTATTTATGACTTCCGCTGATATCGATATACGTTATTCTGTTGACATGTAATTGATCGTACCGATGCCTTGAATTTTCCTTAGCAAAATACGACGAGTGAGTCGTTTCGAGTACTAGGACTCGAAATGGATCGCTACAGCAAGCGGTTTTGAAGTGATTTTTGGCATAGATATACAAGACACAAAAGTGAAAAGCGCATTAAAGATAGGCCGAGGGGGTAAAGTTGAAAGCCTTGTTTACATGGAGCAAATGTATTATCTTTATGCCAGGTAACAAAATACAAAGCTGTGCTCATCGATACGGATGAATAAATGGAGCAGCAACTCCAATATAGAAAACACACCGACCGCTTATGTTATACCCCGTATTTTCCGAGTCCAACGTTAAGTAATAAAGAGCAACTTAAAATACAATTTTATTAATTGTATATGTCAATAAGGCTTAGCTAAATGAATTGTAGGTGAGAAAATAATCAAAAAACTGAATTTAAGAAAATTAGGCTAAAAAACTGAAAATGCCCCTCCCCACTTAAATGATGGGGGAGTTACAAAATTTAGTATAACTCCCCAGGAGAGTGGGAGGCAGCGGTTAGAAGGGAAACAGAAGAGGGGAGAAACTGCTGTGAGGAGAAGGAAAAAGGAAAAGAAGGAGAGAAAGAAAGAAGAAGAAAGGAAGAAGAAGAAGAAGAAGAAGAAGAAAAAGCGGCCAACCTAGGTCCAATCTTTCCTGAAATTCCACCAGACATTCGTAAGATTACCTAGAAACAAAGGCAAGTAATCTTTCTATACGCTTTACGCAAATTTTGATTCAACAGACCCTATGTTCTTATAAAGAGAAAATTGGAACACACATTTGTAATTCTTGATCTGATTATGTTAGTTGCTCTATTATGTACCTCTATTGTCGTTGATTGAGTAAAACTATGTTCTTTGGGCCAACTTTCTGAGAATATTTATGTTGTGCTTGGTTGTTGTTAAATATGCCCTAAAAGTGTCATCCATGATGTGATTATTGTCTTGTTATAAATTATTATGTTTATTCATTGTGCCTTAGATGATTTGAGATGACTTGAAGAAGGTTTGAAGGGTGAACGATGGGTTGTGGTAGATTTGTTGGGTTGGAGAGTTCAATGATATATCGGAAGATGTGGATGATAGGAGAATTAGAGTTGATGCGATTTGGTATGTTTAAGAATCAATCCATGTTAGTTGTGTGCTATGCATGATGGATTTAGATGATAAGATGAATCCGGAGTGTTTAACGCGAAAGGGATGAAGGGAGAAGTTGAAGAGAAGAAGTTACTGTAGAATTGCAGGTTTTGGGAATCGTTAGAACACTTCGAACACCCACTTTAGGCGCTCAATGTCCCATTAGGCGCCTAAAGTAGGCGTTCGATGTGTCCCAATGCATTCCAGAACATTTTGAACACCTCATAAGGCGCTCCATGTCACATAAGGCGCCTTATGTAGGCGTTCGATGTGTCAAAGCACATTCCAGAATACCTTGAACACCTCATAAGGCGCTCTATGTCACTTGAGACGCCTTATGTAGGCATTCGATGTGTACCAGTGCATTTCAGAATACTTTGAACGCGTAGTGGTGCTTTATGTCACATTAGGCGCCTCTTGAAGGCGTTCCAAGTGTTCTGGAAGTCCCTTTTGACACATTAAGCGCTCAATGTATGTGAGATACCTTTATTCTCTTCCATTTCTTATAAAAGACAAGTTCTTTTCAGGTGTGAGTGAGTTGTAAACATTAAGTGTGAATGAGTAAGGCTAGGTGGAAGCTAGAGGTGAATTTGTGATACGAGAGGGTGTGAAATGATACGAGGATGTGCTTGAGGTAAGTTTGAGGTTTGTGACCTTGTTCTCAATGTAGAGTATGTGTACATGTTTAGAAGTTTGATATGATGCGACATGAACATTTACATTACGACATACGCATTTTGCATTTCGACATGAGTTTTGCTTTGCGAAAAGACACATGTACCTAAAAGAAGACAAGATTGTGGCTGCTGGCTGATAGCATGGTATAAAAGTATGCCTGCTATTACAAGGTATAAAAGCGTGATATGTGAATCAACAACAGGGTATAAAGTTATATGATATGGGGCTGTGGACCTTTCAGCACAGGGTATAAAATTTATATGATATGAGGCTGTGGACCTTTCAGCACCGGATATAAAGTTTTGTTTGATGTGGACTGATCACCCACAGGGTATAAAGTTCTGCTACATGAATAATAAGATAAGAAGAATTGTGAAATGACTCACATGACATGTTTACGAAAGAAGACATATGTATGGGTTTTGTTTAGTTTGATGTGTGGTCTTAAAGAAGTACATGCATCATGTGACACGAAGCATAAGATTTGACATGATGTGTTTGTTCTGTATTTGTGTATCATTTATGTGACTTATTTGGCTTTGATGAATTGTTATAAAGATGATATTTGCTAACCCAAGCACCTTATTTTGGGCATTGTTTTATATACTGGTGACTTGTCGTGTGTGGTCCCGTAAGGTGTATAGATGGGTTACTTGCTAGTGTTTTTTTCGATAAGAATTGATACTCCATCTGTTTTTCAGATGAGCCAGAGTACGAGATGATTTTTGTAGAAGACAACGGCGAGTGGGCTTATTGGGATGATGGTCACTAAAGTGGACAGACTCACATTAAATCTCTTTTTAGTTGGAAGCCTAATTGTTTAACGTTTTGTATTGGATAATATATTAGACATTCCCTCAGTTACGTTTCATTCCTGCGGTGTTTTATTTGGTTACATTATGGTTATTGAAGTTTTAAATTTTACGACGTTTCTACTGAGTTATCTTGCTTCATGGATGACGTGTGCTTGATCTGGTTTGACGCTTCCTAGTTCTCGTAGAAGACTACGGCGGATGCACTACACCGATGTCCAGTATCAGGTCGGGGCGCTACAGGTGGTAATAGAGACTAGGCTTCATATCTATCTCGAAAACTGATATTTGTGATCTTTTAGCAATTTAAGATGTGATATTTCCTTAAGTTTGATGCTTAGGTATAAGTGCTGATTTTCTAGAGTCTAAGTATGATCAGGATTGGATGTGTGCGAGTGCGCTTATTATCTAATTTTCGTATTGACATTCCTATCTCATACCTCACCCATTCATATGTATTCAAGCTTTCAGCAACATTCGGTATTTACTGATTGCTAATGAAATGTTGATCTTTCAGGAAAAAAAATGCCTCCACGAAGAGATAACGGAGGAAATTCTAGCGACGGGCAGGAAAATCAGCCCCCACAAGTGGTGTTACCCCAGGTGCTCACTGATGCACTAACGGTGATCACACAGGGGTTCGCCTAGCTGCAGTAGCCATCGCCTTCTCCGTCACCGCAGCATAATATCCGGTTCTTCTATGGAGAGATGAGAAAGATCAGAGTTCTGAAGTTTGGGGGATGTACTGACCTCGAGGAGGCTCAGCATTGGTTGGCTGAGGTAGATAAATGTTTTAGGCTAATGCAGGTGTCTAAAGAGATAAAGGTAGATGTGGCCATACCCCTTTTGTGTGGCAAAGCAGGTGAATGGTGGGCTGGAATGGTATTGAGAATGACCCCACCTATCTCATGGGCACAATTTTATGATACTTTTCTAAAGTATTATATACCAGAGACAGCAATTCTGGAAAAGATCATGGCATTTGACTGACTTGAGCAGGGTCGGATTACAGTATCAGAATATGTCGATCGTTTCCATGCCTTGGGTAAATTTACTTTGGTGATTATGTCTGATAATCGTCTAAAAATGACAAAGTTTGAGAGGGGTTTGGATTCCAGAATTCAATCAGCAATCGTGAACGCAGGGATGAGAACTTACGCGGACATGCTAGACGTGTGTTTTTGCATCGAGAGTGACTTCCGTAGAGTGGCAGCAAGAGAAGCAAGTACAGAGTCGTTTGACAGAGGAAAAAGGCCAAGGGATGAGGTAAGAGTTGGTGGTAGACCCGGACGTTGGATCAAGATTCTGAAGAGAGGCCCAGTCAGGCATTTTCAGAGACCTCCACACAAAAATCCAGTAGTTCAGCAGGCTATGGAAGTTTGCCCACACTGCAACAAGAGTCACGTCGGTGAATGTAGAAAGCTTGCTGGAGCATGTTACTGTTGAGAAATATGTTTGGATAATTTTCAAAGTCATGATTTTAAGTGGTGAATACTTCAAAATATCATACATGGTGTTATATGTTATTAAAAGTTCAAAAAGTTGAAAAAGTTGACATCGATTTCTCAGGTTGTTGCACTTCGATCGATCGATGTACTTCGATCCCGCACATCGATCGATCCATGTAAGGCAGTGAAAGTTCAAGACCTTACGGTGAGACATCGATCTCTAAACCTGAGACACATCGATCGATCAATGTACATCGAACCCTCACTTCGATCGATCGATCTAGGTCAGAGACAAATTCTGAAGCTTACTGTGAGACATCGATCTCTGAAGCTGAGGCACTTCGATCGATCGATGTCTAGGGTTTTTAGAAATATTTTTCTAAAATGTGATAAATTGGTTGTTTTCATTTATACATCATTTATACATGTTCATTATGTGATTATTATGTGTTTTTGATGATCATAAATACATTGTGACTAATGTGCCTTGGAAGTTTCTACAACTTACCAAAAAGGGCAAAATTGGTATTTTGAGTTTTGTAGGAACATGATATGGTGGAAATACTTCAAGGACATATTCTTATCTTATTCATCATGACAAAGGTGTTATAATATTCATTTCTTACCATTGGGGTCATTTCTGGAGTTTTCTCACATCAGGGGCATTTTGGTCATTTCATCCCTGAGGGTATTTTTGGTATTTTCACTCAAGGAATATCTTGAGCATATTATTATCTTCATTTTGGAGTTGAGTTAGTAACTTGAAGATTATTTGGAGATTCTTTATCTTATTCTCTCAAATGATGATATTATTGACTATAGCGGGATATGTGACGAGTTGTGATGTCACATTCTATTTCTTTCTTGAAGAACCTCTTATATATGTTATGAGAGCATATTTATCATCATTATACAGAGATATCAAAGGTGTTAAAGGTGTGGAAATGATCATTACGTACAAGAAGAAACAGTTGGAATTTTGGTGTTATATATATTGGCATAATCTTGTCAATTATTATTTGGTGATTTCTTCTTCAAAAATTTGAGTTGATATACATATACATATGCTCAAAAACGTGTGTTAGCAGATGAGTATAATGTGTTATTCATTTTATGAGTTGGTGACAAGTGGATCAACCAAAAAGGAGCTAGTTGGGAAAATTGCCAACTTGGAAATTCTAGATTTCAAAACCAATGGCTATGTTGGTCTTCTTGGAGCTGTTTTGAGTTTGAATCTTTCAAAGACTCACATGTCTATTTTCAAGCCAAGAGGTTGAGTTATTTTGGTTGCATTATCTTCTCTTATTATCTTCATTTGGCAAAGGATAATCAAGACTATCCATGATGGAAATTTCGGCCAACATTATTGTGCCAAGGTGGACCAATCATTTTGCCTTATGTTGCCAAGTGTACAAGGCCAACCAATGATGTGAAGACACTTGGACTTGATGATGAAGATGTGACACATATGAATTCTTATCTCTAAGGATCACTTCACAATATAAATAGGAGACAATGGTGAAGAAGATGAAACACACTTGAAGCTCACTTGAAATCATTTGTTGATTTGTCTGGCTATCTTCTTCTTCTTGTTGTTCTTGTTCTATTCTTTGTAGCAAAGGTGTTCTTGTTGTATTTGTTGAGCTACAAGCCTCTTGAGCTTCATTTGTAAGATTGATTAGCCAATTCTATAAGGCTACATCAATAGGTGGTAGAGGTGTTGCACAGAAGGTGTTCATCCAAGTCTTGAATAGGGTTGGTGTATAACCCAAGGATCAAGCTTGGTTCTTGTTGTAAGTTGATTCATATCATAGTGAAATCCAAGGAAAGGTGTTCATTGGGACTGGAGTATGTCATATTGACCGAACAAGGATAAATCCTCGGTGTTCTTGTCTTGTTTCTACCTTTCTGTTTTCTGCCCCTTTTTACTACAGTTTTCACACAACTTCACACAATTTGGAAAACTAGCTAAACACTTTCAAAATTTGTGATTTTTGGTGGAGTTATACTTCAGACTGTTAGATTTCATTTGCAACAATAATAACTTGATTTGAATAAGGGAAAGTTAGTCTTTTAGTCTTTGCAAGATAACTGCTCCAATCTGGCTGCAATCTGACCAGTTTTGAGAAAACTTGAATTCTGTATTAATAAAGAATTGTTTAAGGTCAGGGCCTTTTGGAAACATTAACTACACATCCTAAGGAGTGTTTTAATATAAATATCAACCTTTTTTGTTGAGTATTCAAAAATAAACACGTTTTTCAAAATCAGCAACATTCTGTCCAATTCTGTCCAAATTGACCATCTGAATCTTTTTATTTGTTTGAAGGGCCAACCGTTCTTAGTTTTGTCTGATGTTTGGACAGAGTCTTGTTAACATATTGAAGTTAAGTTCTGGAAAGTTTCATAATTTTTGGAGTTGTGTACACTTATTTTTGAATTTTTCAAATACGAGTTCTGAATCTAAGGTAGTCTCAGATTCTATTTTCAAAGGGGTTTTTAATCAAGGGTAGTAGTGTAATTTCCGCTAACCACTATTTACCCCCCCTCTAGTGGTGTGTATTGAAGGTGCACGGCCCAACAATTTGTATCAGAGAGAGGTCTACACCACTCAAAGAAGCAAGATTTAACACCGTACAAACAACACAAGGACAAGAAACAATAACTCTTTGTAGCCTGCTAATCTTAGATTAAAGGTACATACAATGGCCATAGTTTCTCACAAAAGTGAGTTGGAAGGTATGTCCACACAACGTCCTCCTCTTTTCGATGGAAATAATTTTGTTCATTGTAAACTTAGAATAAGGCTATTCTTAATGGATATAGATATCGATTTATGGTCTATAGTTGAAGATGGGCCATACATTCCAATGAAAATTGTACAAGTTAGTGGAGTCACTCAAGAGGTTGAAAAATATAAAAATGAATGGTCATCGGAAAATAAAAAGAAAATGTTCATGAATGATAAAGCTATGCAATTACTTTTAAATGGACTTACAACTTCTGCAGCAGGATATGTGTCAAATTGCACAAGTGCACACGACATGTAGAAATCACTTGTCTTAAAGCATGAAGGTACAAGCGGTGTAAAAGAATCAAAAATAAACATGCTTATGACTGAATTAGAATCTTTCAAAATGTTGCCGAACGAATCCATAACATCTATGGATTTGAGAATTACTAACATTTTCAATGCTCTTAAAGCTTTAGGCAAATCATTCACGAACAGTGAAAAGGTTCAAAAGGTGCTGCGAAGCCTTCCTACTGATGGGATCCAAAGGTCACTGCGATTGAAGAAACAAAATCGATCACAAAAATGGACGAATTGATAGGCTCACTAAGAGTATATGAGGTAAAACTAAACCAACAGAAGTCCGAGTCATCTAAATCATCCGGTAAGTCAATAGCTTTCAAATCAACTGAAATACATACAAATAATGATGATAGTAATAGTGATACTGAATTAGACGATGACTTGATATTGACAGCTAGAAAACTTAGAAAGTTTTTCAAACGTCCAAATAGGAATAGACAACGTTCTTCTTCTTCTTCTTTTTCTCAATCTAAGAAAAATAACTCTAACAACAACAAATGGTAGAATAAAGAGTTAAAGTGCTACGAATGTGGTAAAAAGGGACATATCTCATATGATTGCACAACAAAGAATAATGATAACAACAATAATAAACAAGCCAAGGACAAGGAGGCACAAGCGACTAAGGCAAAAGAGTCCAAGTCAAGGAAAGGGAAACGAGCAATGAAGATGAGCACATGGAGCGACTTATCCGACTCAGAATCCGAAACTGAGGAAGCTCAAGTCTGCTTTGTATCCAACGAGGTAAGTTCTTCTTCTAATGATGATTCTGATAGTGACTTGACATTTGATGAAATGTATGAAGAATTTTTAAAAATGCATGCTCACTATAAGAAGCTCTCTAAAGAAAAGAAGAAACTAATTGAAGAAAATGACAAGTTGAAGATGTCCAACTTGGAATTTTCTGAACAATTAGAGTCTTTTAAACAAGAGTCTACTAATAATCTTGATTCTTTAGAGATTAAAATTGAATCACTTAGAAAAAATGAACAAAAGTTAAAAATGGAAAATAGTATGTTAAAGTCTAAGTTAGAAAAATGTGAAGATAAGATAGGACAACTTAAGTTTTCTAAACTAAACTTAGAAAAAATGTTAGAACAATTCAAATCGGGTGCTAATATGTTAGATACACTAATATCATTACGAAAGTATGGAAATGATAAAACCAGGTTAGGCTATAAAGAAGAAAATGCCAAAGTAGATAAAAAGACTAAGTTTGTCTCATCTAGTAAAAAAATGTCATATAATACAACAAAATCAACTTCGCGTGCTGTATCTACTTCTACTTCTTCTTCTGGTTATTCTAAGGAAAAATACAACACGCACCCACAGAAGCACATACATATCAACGTGCAACTAGGCAAAATTGTGCATCTAGACAACCTAGAAATTATGCCTACATGTATACAAATATAACTAGAAATAATAAAATGCATTCAACTTATTATGAACCTAAGTATAGGCAACACTCATATAAGTCGTATAGAAATGCATATGAACACACCTACATAGCGCCATTTAAGAAACAAAATCTTATGCCTTATACACACTATCAAAATCGGCCAAGACATAGTAATTATCAACCAAGATATAACATGTATGACAATGCATTATCTTTTTGGAATGGTCAAACATATGTTAATCCTTTATATTCAACGAATGTCAAAAATGTGCCTAGAAGGTATGTCCAAGTTTGGATACCTAAGGGATATCTAAACAAGGGTGGTTCCCTTAACATTCAAGGACCCCAAATAAAGGGTACTTAAAACTTTGTCTCCGTTGTAGGAAAATCGTAAGGAATGCAAGAAGGAGGCAAAGTCAAAGAATCTAAAAACTAAATGGTTTTTAGATAGTGGATATTCAAGGCACATGACGGGGAAGCCCAAACTATTCACCGAGTTGGAACATATAAAGAATGGAGGAAAGGTAACATTAGGTGACAACAACAAATGACAAGTTGTTGGAAAAGGAACAATTGGGGGCCCTAACACATTTCAAATACGAAATGTGTTGTTAGTAAGTCATCTTTCTTATAATTTATTAAGTATTTCTCAACTTATAGATTGTGGATATAATGTTTCTTTTCTTTCCAATTCTTTTGATATAATAAATGAAAAAAGAGAATTGTATTAAAAGAAAATAGAGATGGCAACATTTACACTCTTACCTTAAATAATTTGTTAGATGCTAAGGTTAAGTGTTCAATATCACACGACTTAGATGTGAATTTATGGAATAGAAGATTAGGCCATATAGGAATTTCAACCATTAAGAAATTATCTAAGAAGAATTTAATTAGAGGAATGCCTAAGTTAGACTTAGATAATTTTCATATGCGTAAAACATGTATTAAAGAAAAAAACATTAAAGAAACATTAAAACCGAAACATGAAGTGAGTACTAGTCATGTACTAGAATTGCTTCACTTAGACTTATTTGGTCCAAGTAGGACAAGAAGTCTAGGTGGACACTACTATTTGTGTGTCATAGTAGATGATTACTCACGCTACACATGGACATTGTTCTTAACACACAAAGACGATGCTCCATTGGCAATCGAAACTCTTATTAAGTGACTTAAAATATATACGAAGAAAATGTTAAGAGAATTAGAAGTCATAGAGGTGGAGAATTTAAAAATAAAGATGTAATCAAATTTTGTGAACTACATGGAATCAAACATGAACTCTCACCACCTAGAACACCACAACTCAATGGAGTTGTTGAACGTAAAAAAAACTATACAGGAAGTTGCTAGAACAATGTTATGTGAAAATAAAGTACCAAAATATTTATAAGCTGAAGCTGTTAGTTGTGCATGCTATATTATAAATAGGCTTTCTATTAGAAAGAAATTGAATAAAACGCCTTATGAATTGTTAAACAATAGACAACCTAAGATAGATTACCTTAAAGTTTTTGGTTGTAAATGTTTTGTGTTGAACACTAAGGATAATCTAGAAAAGTTTGAACAAAAGTCTATTGAATGTATATTTGTTGGTTATTCAACTAACTCAAGAGCATATAGGTGTTATAATTCTGAATCTAGCAATATAATTGAATCTATACATGTGAAATTCAATGAAAATGCATGCTTTGAAGTTAGTGATACAATTGAACATAAACAAGAAATTAATGTTGAAAATATGTTTGATAATGATGTATTACTTGAGCCTGTAATTGATCATCTAGAACCAACTCCCCCTGAACAAGATATGCATGAACCCTTAGATGAAATAAATGAAGAAACTTTGTAATTGGAAGATAATACAACTAATGATCCAATTACATACGATAATATTCATACAAATGAAACATTTGAACAAGATGAGGGAGAACCTAGTCAATCTATGAATTGGTGGCACCCTAAAGAGTTAATCATTGGGGATCCAAGTGTTAGGGTTAGAACAAGCAGAAACTTAAGTCAACTTGAAAGACATAGTTTAATTTCACACTTAGAACCTAAAAATGTAAAGGAAGCCTTAGGTGATATATCTTGGATAGATGCAATGCATGAGGAATTGAATCAATTCACAAGAAACAAAGTGTGGGACTTAGTACCTAAACCTGAAGACAAGTCTATAATAGGAACCAAATGGGTCTTTAGGAATAAAATGGATGAACAAGGAAATATTATAAGAAATAAGGCTAGGATAGTCGCACAAGGTTATAATCAACAAGAAGGAATAGATTATGAAGAAACCTTTGCACCTGTTGCACGACTAGAAGCAATTAGATTGTTACTTGCTATTGCAAGCCTAAGTAACATTAAACTCTTCCAAATGGATGTCAAGAGTGCATTCTTGAATGGATACATCCAAGAAGGTGTTTGTGAAACAACCCCCTGGATTCAAAGATCCAAAGAATCCTAACCATGTTTACAAGCTTAAGAAAGCTCTATATGGTTTGAAACAAGCTCCAAGAGCTTGGTATGATAGATGTGCAAACTTTCTTATTGTAAATAGTTATCAAAGGGGAACAATAGACAATACTTTATTCCTAAGAAGAAAATATAATGATGTAGGATCTGCAAGGCACCACTAGAAGGGGGGCTGAATAGTGGGTGCGGAAAATGTGGTTTTTAAAATTGTTTTAAACCAAAAATTCAACTTCTAAAAACAGTTTCTGTTTTCAGCACCTATTTTGAAACGTTTTGAAAACTAGGTTGCAGGTCTTCCAAAATTCTGAAATTTGGATAGATATTAGTCTCGTATGTTCTGAGTATCTCCTAAAACTTTCAGATTAAAATTCAACCTCTAACCCCTTTAAAAGTCGTTGGTGGTCAGATTGCACAAATCTACCAAAAACGGTAGTCTGATTTGAATGATTTATTCCAATTAAACCGTAACACCAAATGCTCTAAAAATTTAATGACTAACCCCTTATTAGGTGTATTTGATTGGTTTGAAACAGTTTTGAAAAATTCTTTTGGAAAGTTAGTCAAATACGTTCAAAGGCTCAACCTTTGCAAGCCTGAAAATCAGACTGCACTTGTCTCAGAACTTTGGACGTTTGGATGACTTATACTTGTCCAAAAGGGTTGAAACTTGCGTCAAAATAATCTTAAGACGTGTGGCTACCTTTCCTAAATGTTTCGTGATTTTTGAAATTCGTTTACTATTTTTACAAACGTGATTAAAAACAATGCACAGTGCTGAAAGTAAATAACACCAGGAATTTTATACTGGTTCGCTTAAAACAACCTACTCCAGTCTTCGATGACACCTTTCTTGTTTAGAAATAATCACACAACACAAATAACACCTTACCACAGGGTTGATCACGAACACCACCACCTTGCAAGTGCAAGATTGATCACACCTTGATCAATCTTTTACAATAATAAAGAGTACAGGGTGGTATGTAAGAAGCCTATTCAAGATGTATGAATATGAATACAATAGGCTTTAAGAGATAAGAAAGAAAGAAAATGTAGAAGAATTGATAGAAGACTCTTTTTTGTACTTTTGAACTTATGAGGCTTGTCTTATTTTGATTTGCTCTTCTTCTCTCTTTTTATCAAGATGTGGCGCCCCCTTTAGCCTTCTCTTCTTCTTGAAAATTATCATCTAAGTCCTTGGAAGAGTATATTGCATCATTGTGACATTTCCTTGCTTACTTGGCAACTCCTCATTGGATGATCATTAAGCTCTTGCTTACTTGGCACTCATTGATTGGATGAAAGTTGTCATCATTTGATGACTCGATAAATCTGAAAATAAACCTTATAAAGCATGTGTCAATTAGCCATAAAGGTATTTCTATAAGTCACATAATCATCTCACATAATTAGCAAGACAAATAATCACCCATTTCCTTGCAAAATTCGGCCATTACACCTCTCCACATGCTGAAATTTCAGCATGTGTAACATTCATACTTTATTCAAATAGTTGCCAAGTTTATATTTGATTAATTCCTTGAAAATAAAGAAGAAATCAATCATCATTTAGTACATAACATTTCTAACAATTTTTGAATAAAAATTAATCACCAAGGAGCCATAAAATCGGCCAACACATTACACACATGCTGAAATTTTCAGCATGTGTGATATTTGAAAATATCACTTGATTATTTCCATAATATGTTTAAAACATTTCCATATTATCCTTCAGTCAATCCATATAATTCAAGATAGTAAATATGGCTCATTTAAGTGTAAATTTCGGCCAGCCTAAGACTACACATGCTGAATTTTCAGCATGTGTCACAAACGTGACAAAGTTTGAAATGTTGCCTTGTGTAGCTCCTTTCTTTATGTCACCAACATTGTATGCTTCATTCTTGACCAATCAAGATGCCAAAAAAGCTCCACATATGCTCCAACATGGCTGAGCTAGGCGTGTATGATGAATATACATGTGCTGAATTTTATTTTTGCAAACTTTGTAAAATAGTACACATAATTATACACATATGTTATATTCCAATCAGTCCTTAATTGATTTTTCTAGAACATTTTAAAATGTATGAAGTATGTAAAAAGTGTCTAGATACATGTTATATGTAAAATAGTACACATATAATTATACACATATGTTATATTCCATATGTTGTGTTCGTAGAAGACCGAATTTTCGACGTTTGTCGATTACCCGATTTTTCTTCGATTAAATTCCAACTTTTTGCACATGTTATATATATTATGTTACACATAATATACATAAATTAAACTTTAATATTCAGCACTTTGGCTGATCTAAAGTGGCGCCTAACCATGTGACAAAATTTAATTTGGAATCTCCACAATTTGGCCTTAATTTGGAGTGATTTGTGTGTGCCAACATGGAATGATTTTATGGCTGTACATACCATGTAACCCACGAAATTTGTGTCCATTTTTAAAGTGTATGGGCTGGCCATCTATATATGGCAGGTACGTGACACGTTAGCGAAGTTTTGGTATTCACCCGATAAGACAATTTTTGGTTTAGAACCTTTTAACGTGTCGTAATAAATTTGTCATCACCATGACTTATATCATATGATATAAGACATGAATATACTCATAAATATGAGTTAAAAATAGTGGTGTGACGTTAACATACGTACGTAAAATATATAACGTGTCGATAGTACGTTGGAATATATGTGTATGTGCCTTTTTATAAAAAATCTGAACATATATATATATATATATATATATATGTTAAAAACGTGTGGAGAGGATGAAGAGGACTTTCCATTCTTCAACTTGTTGCCATTGTGCCTTTTCCAAATATAGCTTCCTTTAATGAACTAAGTTTATTTAACTGAGTACTTCACTTAATGAACTAGTTTAGATCATTAATGATGGCACCTGAAAATAGTTCAAACTCAACAAATACTTGCCATTTGATGTAAGCTTTAAAGATCCATGGCTCGTTAGTAGGCAACAATATATATGAACTATATAAGGCAAGTTTTATGCAAAAACGTGTCATGTCATAAAATATGTTATGCATTTCTTTAATACACGTTATTTAAATCATGCATTTTGAAATCACTCAAACCTCTTTTTCTCAACAAATGATTTATTAATAGTTCAAATATACGTAGATGATATAATCTTTGGTTCAACTAACCCTACCTTAGTAAAAGACTTCGAAGAGTGTATGAAGTCAGAGTTTGAAATGTCAATGGTAGGAGAGTTGAATTACTTCTTAGGACTACAAATTAAACAAACCCCTCAAGGAATCCACATTAGCCAACATAAGTATGTCAATGATATGATTAAGAAGTTTGGCTTTGAAGAGTTGAAACCAACACCCACACCCATGAGTGTTTGCACCAAACTAGATAAGGATGAAAATGGTAAACCTTTTGATGACACACTTTATAGGTCTATAATTGGATCACTGTTATACTTAACTGCATCAAGACCTGACATCTTGTTTAGTGTGTGTATGTGTGTTAGGTTTCAATCTTGTCCTAAGGTACCTCATTACAATGCGGTGAAAAAGATCTTTAGATATCTTAAACTCACACCTCACTTAGGACTTTGGTATGATAGAAACTGTAATTTGGAATTATACGCATATAGTGATGCTGATTATGGTGGTTGCAAATTAGATAGAAAATCCACTAGCGGTACGTGTAAATTTATAGGAACCAACTTGATCTTTTGGTTTTCTAAAAAGCAAGCTAGTGTAGCTCTTTCTACCATCGAAGCTGAGTATATAGCCTTGAGTTTATGCGCTACCCAAATACTTTGACTTAAACAACAACTTAGTGATTTTGGCATTAAAATGAATAAGATTCCAATTTTCTGTGCTAGCACAAGTGCAATCAATCTTTCTCGGAATCTGGTACTTCATTCTAAGGCCAAACACATTGAGGTACGATACCATTTCCTTCAAGATCATGTTCAAAATGAGGATATAGTCATAAACCATATAAGAACTGATCACCAAATAGCTGACATCTTCACCAAACCCCTTAATCAAGCCAATTTTGAAAACTTACGAGCCAAGTTATGTATGATGACTTACGATACCATTGCATAGTTCTATCTTTTTGCATAATTTGCAAAATAAAAGGGGAGATAAAATAAGAACATGATTTTAGTTGGTAGGTCGTGATTTGGTTGGTTGAATAGTATGCTAAGTTTCACTTGGTATGAGTTTTGGAGCATTGGTTAAGGGGGAGAGTATAAGTTAAGGGGGAGCACATGAATACATGAGAATTGATGAAAACAATTGGTAATTAGTTGGTAATTGGTTTTTAAAAAACAATTGGTACAAATTTGGTGAAACAAATTGGTGAGGTATTTGGTAGATTTATGATAAACAATTGGTAAAGAGTTGTGACATTAAAATCATGTTAGGGTATTTTGAAAATCATCCAAAAGGGGAAGAATGTTGAGAAATATGTTTGGATAATTTTCAAAGTCATGATTTTAGGTGGTGAATACTTAAAAATATCATACATGGTGTTATATGTGATTAAAAGTTGAAAAAGTTGACATCGATCTCTCAGGTTGTTGCACTTCGATCGATCGATGTACTTCGATCCCTCACATCGATCGATCCATGTAAGACAGTGAATGTTCAAGACATTACGGTGAGACATCGATCTCTAAACCTGAGACACATCGATCAATGTACATCAAACCCTCACTTCGATCGATCAATGTAGGTCAAAGGCAAATTCTGAAGCTTACTGTGAGACATCCATCTCTGAATCTGACGCACTTTGATCGATCGATGTCTAGGGTTTTTAGAAATATTTTTCTAAAATGTGATAAATTGGGTGTTTCCATTTGTACATGATTTATACATGTTCATTATGTGATTATTATGTGTTTTTGATGATTATAAATACATTATGACTAATGTGCCTCAGAAGTTTCTACAACTTACTAAAAAGGGCAAATTTGGTATTTTGAGTTTTTTAGGAATATGATATGGTGGAAATACTTCAAGGACATATTATTATCTTATTTATCATGAAAAAAAGTGTCATAATGTTCATTTCTGACCATCGGGGTCATTTCTGGAGTTTTCTCATATCAGGGGCATTTTGGTCATTTCACCCATGAGGGTATTTTTGGTATTTTTCACTCCAGGAATCTCTTGAGCATATTATTATCTTCATTCTGGAGTTGAGTTAGTATCTTGAAGATTATTTGGTGATTCTTTATCTTATTCTCTCAAATGATGATAATATTGACTAAAGCGGGATATGTGACGAGTTGTGATGTCACATTCTATTTCTTTCTTGAAGACCCTCTTATATATGTTATGGGAGCATATTTATCATCATTCTACAGAGATATCAAAGCTGATAAAGGTGTGGAAACGATCTCTACATACGAGAAGAAATAGTTGGAATTTTGGTGTTAATATATTGGCATAATCTTGTCAATTGTTATTTGGTGATTTCTTCTTCAAAAATTTGAGTTGATATACATATACATATGCTCAAAAAAATGTATTAGCAGATGAGTATGATGTGTTATTCATTTTATGAGTTGGTGACAAGTGGACCAACCAAAAAGGAGCTAGTTGGCAAAATTGCCAACTTGGAAATTCTAGATTTCAAAACCAACGGCTATGTTGGTCTTCTTGGAGCTGTTTTGAGTTGGAATCTTTCAAGGACTCGCATGCCTATTTTCAAGACAAGAAGTTGAGGTATTTTTGTGGCATTATCTTCTCTTATTATCTTCATTTGGCAAAGGATAATCAAGACTATCCATGGTGGAAATTTCGGCCAACATTATTGTGCCAAGGTGGACCAATCATTTTGCTTTATGTTGCCAAGTGTACAAGGCCATCCAATGTTGTGAAGACACTTGGACTTGATGATGAAGATGGTGACACATATGAATTCTTATCTCCAAGGATCACTTCACACTATGAATAGGAGACAATGGCGAAGAAGATGAAACACACTTGAAGCTCACTTGAAATCATTTGTTGATTTGTCTAGCTATCATCTTCTTGTTGTTGTTCTTGTTCCATTATTTATAGCAAAGGTGTTCTTGTTGTATTTGTTGAGCTACAAGCCTCTTGAGCTTCATTTGTAAGATTGATTAGCCAATTCTATAAGGCTACATCAATAGGTGGTAGAGGTGTTGCAACTAGGTGTTGCATAGAAGGTGTTCATCCAAGTCTTGAATAGGGTTGGTGTATAACCCAAGGATCAAGCTTGATTCTTGTTGTAAGTTGATTCATACCATAGTGAAATCCAAGGAAAGGTGTTCCTTGGGACTGGAGTATGTCACATTGACCGAACCAGGATAAATCCTTGGTGCTCTTGTCTTGTTTCTACCTTTCTGTTTTCTGCCCCTTTTTACTACAGTTTTCACAGAATTTCACACAATTTGGAAAAATAGCTAAGCACTTTCAAAATTTGTGATTTTTGGTGGAGTTATACTTCAGATTGTTAGCTTTCATTTTCAACAAGAATAACTTGATTTGAGTAAGGGAAAGTTAGTCTTTTAGTCTTTGCAAGATAATTGCTCCAATCTGGCTGTAATCTGACCAGTTTTGAGAAAACTTGAATTCTGTATTTATAAAGAATTGCATAAGGTCAGGGCCTTTTGGGAACATCAACTACACATCCTAAGGAGTGTTTTGATATAAAGATCAACCTTTTTGGTTGAGTATTCAAAGAGAAAAAGGTTTTTCAAAATCAGCAACATTCTGTCCAATTTTGTCCAGATTGATCATCTTAATCTTTTTATTTGTTTGAAGGGCAAACGATCTTATTTTTGTCTGATTTTTGGATAGAGTCTTGTTAACACATTGAAATTAAGTTCTGAAAAGTTTCATAATTTTTGGAGTTGTATACATTTATTGTTGAATTTTTCAAATACGGGTTCTGAATCTGAGGTAGTCTTAGATTCTGTTTTCAAAGGGGTTTTTAATCAAGGGTAGTAGTGTAATTTCCGCTAACCACTATTCATCCCTCCTGTAGTGGTTTTTATTGTAGGTGCACGGTCCAACAGTTACCGATGCGGACAGGTGGGCCATATTATTAGAGATTGCTCAGAGATGAAGAAGAATACCCCGAGAGAAGCGGCCCATCAGCCGAGGGCAAAGCCGAGGACAAATGCCCGTGTCCATGTCATGACTAACATTAATGTACAGGAAGCCATCGATGTGGTAGCTGTAGGATCTTCAAGGCACCACTAGAATGGGGGGTTGAATAGTGGGTGCGGAAAATGTGGTTTTTAAAATTGTTTTAAACCAAAAACCAAACTTCTGAAAACAGTTTCTGTTTTCAGGACCAGTTTTGAAACGTTTTGAAAACTAGGTTGCATATCTTCAAAAATTCTGAAATTTGGAGAGAACTTAGTCTCAGATGTTCTGAGTATCTCCTAAAAATTTCAGATTAAAATTCTACCTCTAATCCCTTGAAACATCGTTGGTGGTCAGATTGCGCAAATCTGCCAGAAACAGTAGTCTGTTTTGAAAAATTAATTCCTATTTATCCGTGTCTCCAAATGCTCTAAAATTTTAATGACTAACCCCTTATTAGTTGTATTTAATTGGGTTGAAATAGTTTTGAAAAATGCTTTTAGGAAGATAGTCAAACACGATCAAAGTCTCAACCTTTGCAAGCCTGAAAATCAGACTGCACTAGTCTCAGAACTTTAGACGTTTGGGTGACTTATCTTTTTCCAAAAGGGTTGAAACTTGCGCCAAATTAACATTAAGACCTGTAACTATGATTCTGAAAAGTTTTGTGATTTCTGAAATTTTTTTACTATTTTTAATAACCTGATGAAAAACGATGCACAGTGCTGAAACTGAAAGTAAGTGCTGAAAGTAAATAACACCAGGAATTTTATACTGGTTCGATTAAAACAACCTACTCCAGTCTTCGAGGAAACCTTCCTCGGTTAGAACTAATCACAAAACACAAAGAACACCTTACCATACAGGGTTGATGGAGTTATACACCAACTCCAACCTTTTACAAACCTTGTATGTGAATACAACGATCACGACCACCACCACCTTGCAAGTGCAAGATTGATCACACCTTGATCAATCTTTTACAACAATAAAGAGAGTATGTGGTGGTCTATATGAAGTCTATTCAAATGTATGAATATGAGTACAATAGGCTTTTAGAGAGAAGAAAGAAAGAGAGTGTAGAAGAAGAGAAGAAAACGTTTTTAATCTCTTAAGCTTGTAAGACTTGCGTTGTTTTTGTCTTGCTCTCTTCTTTCCTTTTATCAATGATGTCCGCCCTCTATAGCCCTCCTCTTCCTCTTGAAAATTATCTTCTAAGTCCTTGAAATAGTATATTGCATCATTGTGACATTTCCTTGCTTACTTGGCAACTTCTCATTGGATGATCATTAAGCTCTTGCTTACTTGGCACTCATTGATTTGATGGAAGTTGTCATCATTTGATGACTAGATAAATCTGAAAATAAACCTCAAAAAGCATGTGCCAATTAGCCATAAAATTATTTCCATAAAGCATATAATCATCCCACATAATTAGCAAGACAAATTTCTCCAACTTGCCATGCAAAAATCGCCATAACTCCTCTCCACATGCTGAAATTTCAGCATGTGTAACATTTGCATTTTATTCAAATTATTGCCAATTTTATATTTGATTTATTCTTTGAAAATAAAGAAGAAATCAATCATCATTTAGTACAAGACATTCCTACTAAATTTGAAATAAAAAATTAGTCACCAAGGAAGGCCAAGAAATCGGCCACATGCATTCCCACACATGCTGAAATTTTCAGCATGTGTGATATACAAAGATATCACTTCATTTATTTCATAATATATTCAAAACACTTCCATATTATCTCTCAATTAATCTACATAATTCAAGATAGCAAAATATGCCTCATTAAGTGATAAAATCTGCCAGCCATATACTACACATACTGAATTTTCAGCATGTGTCACAAATGTGACAAGATTTGAAATGTTACCTTTTTTAGTTCCTTGCTTTATGTCACCAACATTGCATGCTTCATTCTTGGCCAATCAAGATGCCAACAAAGCTCTACATATGTTCCAACATGGTGATTTAGGCGTGTGATGAAGATAGTGCATGTGCTGAATTTTATTTTTGCAAACTTTGTAAAATAGTGCACATATTATTATACACACATAGTATATTCCAATCAGCCCTTAATTGATTTTTCTAGAACACTTTAGAATGTATGAAGTATGTAAAAAGTGTTTAGATATATGTTATATGCCATGCCAAAAATGTTCCATGTGTCGTGTATGTTGAAAACCGAATTTTCGACGTTTATCGATTACCCGATTTTTCTCTATTTAAATTTCAACTTTTTGCACATGTTATATATATATTATGTTACACATAATATAAATAAATTAAACTTTAATATTCAGCACTTAGGCTAATCTAAAGTGGCGCCTAAACATGTGACAAAATTGAAATTGGAATTTCCACAATTTGGCCTTAATTTAGGGTGAATTGTGTGTGCCAACATGGAATGATTTTATGGCTGCACATACCATGTAAGCCACGAAATTTGTGGCCATTTTTGAAGTGTATGGGCTGGCCATCTATTATGGCAAGTACATGACACATTGGCGAAGTTTCGGTATTCACCCGATACGACAATTTTTGGTTTAGAACCTTTTAACGTGTCGTAATAAATTTGTCATCACCATGACTTATATCATATGATATAAGACCTGAATATACTCATAAATATGAGTTAAGTATAATGGTGTGACGTTAACGTATATAACGTGTCGGTAGTACGTTGGAATATATGTGTATGTGCCTTTTAAAAAAAATCTGAATATATATATACATATATATATATATATATATATATATATATATATATATATATATATATATATTTTTAAAATGGAGTGTGTGTGGAGATGGAGTGGAAGACTTTCCTTTCTTCAACTTGTTGCCTTTGTGCCTTTTCCAAATATGGCTTCCTTTAATGAACTACTTAGTTTTTTTTAAAGGAAATTTTATTGCAAATTAAACCTCACTTATTGCGGAGGAAAACATTATTACATAGTTGAGTCAGTGAAAGTAAAAAAGCGAAGGTAAAAAGGTGATAATTTGCAGTCTCCAATCATATATGATATGCCGCATTAAAACCTTGTCAAGTAAAACCACCTTTGTGGATAAAACCTTGGCGAAGGAAAAAAACGTACATATTTATATAATTGGAGTGTCTAAATGAAATACAGTACATTAAAAATTCACATGCTAGGCAGATATACAAAAGAGTATGTCGCGCATGATCCACTATAAAAGAAGCCAATGCCGAAGTCGATTGTAGAACACGCTTAGAAGTTGCCTCAGCTGCGACGAGCATAAAGATGATCATGATAGGGTTTCTAGTCCATGCACATGTGAAGAAAATCGATAAGTTAAGCAGGGAGTTAATGTATAAAGAAAACAGTACGACCAATAGAGTGTAAGGCATATCGAGTCTGCCTACACCCGACAAGGTACAAGCAGAATGATGAGATGAAAGCCAATCCATATGGAAGACGTGAATAGATCATGGGAAGCGCAAGCTTGCTGATGAGAGATCTAACGAAATAGCGCCATGAATTAATGATGGAAGAGTGTGGGAAGTGTAAGATTGTGTACAAGGATTCATCATAACCTGCTGAGCCAAGTAGTGAGCCGCCATATTTGCCTCTCTGTAAATATGATGAAAGTCCAGTCGATGTAGATGTATTAATGTTTGTAGTAGCCTCAGATGAAAGTTCCCAAATACCGACTGTGGCCGCGACAAACGGGTGAAAATACTACTTAGTTTATTTAACTAAGTACTTCACTTAATGAACTAGTTTAGTTCATTAATGATGGCACCTGAAAATAGTTCAAACACAACAAAAGTTTGCCATTTGATGTAAGCTTTAAAGCTTCATGGCTCGTTAGTACGACAACATTATATATGAACTATATAAGGCAATTTTTATGCAAGAACGTGTCATGTCATAAAATATGTCATGTATTTCTTTGTAACACGTTATTTAAATCATGCATTTTGAAATAACTCAAACCCCTTTTTCTCTACAATCTCCCCCTTTTGATGATTTACAAAATAACTTACATTCATGATTTAAATCTTATCGCTCTCCCTCCAATCATGCACATGTTTGAAATTTGAATTTCAAATTCGCTCCCCCTTGATTTATGCAATCAGTTTCTCTCTCCCCCCTAAATCATGCATTCTCTCCCCCTTTATTTTGGAAAGTCAATCAAAAATGCATGTAAATATGGAAAGACAATCAAATCAAAATCATGCCTAATTTAGAACGAAGATTTTCATACGTGGCTTGATTTAATGCTTTAGTGAAGATGTCAGCTACTTCTGCCTCAGTGCGTACGTGATCTATAACAATATCACCAGTATTTACATGATCATGAAAAAAATGATAACGTACTTCTATATGCTTGGCCGTAGAGTGTAGTATGGGGTTCTTAGACTAGTTGATAGCACTCATACTATCACAATATATAGGAATTTTTTTTACGGTAATTCCTATGTCCGAAAGTTGTTGTTTTATCCATAGTAATTGTGTGCAACAAAGACTAAGTGACATGTACTCAACTTCAGTAGTGGATAAAGCTATGCTTGCTTGCTTTTTGGAAAACCATGAAATAAGTGAGTTTCCTATAAATTGGCAAGTGCCACTCGTGCTTTTTCTATCTATTTTACATCCACCATAATCCGCGTCCGTATAGGCATGCAAATTAAAGTCACAATCTTTATCATACCAAATGCCTAAGGTGGGTGTGTGCTTAATATATCAGAATATTCTTTTCACCACATTAAAGTGAGACACCTTAGGTTGACTTTGAAAATGTGCACACATACATACACTGAACATGATACCAGGCCTACTAGCAGTAAGATATAACAAAGAGCCAATCATAGATCCATATAAGGCATTATCAAAATCCTTACCAAGTTCATCTTTATCTAATTTAGTAGTGACACTCATAGGGGTGGGTGATGGTTTTAAGTTCTCAAAATTGAACTTTTTAATCATATCATTTATATATTTAGCTTGGCTTATGTGGATGCCTTTACTCATTTGTTTAATCTACAAGCCAAGAAAGTAGTTCAATTCGCCAACCAGAGACATTTAAAATTCGGATTTCATGAAATTTTCAAAATCTTCAACAAGTTTATGAGAAATGGAGCTGAAAATGATGTCATCAACGTAAATTTGAATAATAAGTAAATCCAATTTATCTTGTTTTAAAAATAAAGTACTATCTATAGTGCCTCTTTTAAAACTATTTTCTAAAAGAAAAGTAGCAAAACGATCATACCATGCTCTTGGTGCTTGCTTTAGACCGTATAGTGCCTTCTTTAGTTTGTACACGTGATCGGGGTGTTTCAAATCTTCAAAACCGGGTGGTTGTTTCACGTATACCTCTTCTTATATAAATCCATTTAAGAATGCACTTTTCACATCCATTTTATAAAGTTTAAAATCTTTCATGCAAGCAATGGCAAGTAAAAGTCATATAGCTTCTAAACATGCTACGGGTGCAAATGTTTCATCATAATCAATTCCTTCATCTTGATTATAGCCTTGTGCTACAAGTCTAGATTTATTTCTAACAACTTTTCCTTCTTCATTCATTTTATTTCTAAACACCCACTTTGTGCCTATTATGGTCTTATCTTGTGGTCGTGGCACTAAATCACATACTTCATTTCTAACAAATTGATTAAGTTCGTCATGCATAGCATCAATCCAAGAAGAATCACTCAAAGCATCATACACATTTTTAGGTTTGATTTCAGAAATCATGGCATGAAATTGGTTTATTTCATCCAAATTTATTCTTCTACGTGGTCACACATCGTGAGTGATATCGCATATGATGAAATCATATGGGTGATCTCTATGCCATCTTGGTTGATTATTTTCTACGTTCTCATGCATTTCTAAGTGATCATGCATTTCTAGTGTATCATGCATATCATGTGTGTCAAACGTGCCATAATCATCATTCAACACGGGTTTCAATTCAAAATCATCATCATATTCTTTATCTTTATCAATCTCACCAAATTCGTTAAACTTCACATGAATAGATTCTAGAATTTGTCTAGTGATGGGATCATAACATCTATATGCTTTTGAGTTCACAGAATACCCAACAAAGATGCATTCAATTGATTTAGATTCAAATTTATCTAAATTGTCTTTTGTATTTAAAATAAAGCATTTGCATCCAAACACATGAAAATAGTTAATTTTAGGTATGCGATCATTTAATATCTCATAAAGTGTCTTATTTATTTTCTTTCTAATGGACAAGCGATTTACTATGTAGCATGCACAGTTTACGGCATCTGCCCATAAAAATCTAGGCAATTTATTCTCACACAATATGGTTCTAGCAATTTATTGTAATGTCCTATTCTTTCTTTCTACTACTCCATTTAATTGTGGAGTTCTAGGTGGCGAAAACTCCTGTTTAATTCCTTTTTCTTCGCAAAATGAAATCATGTCCTTGTTTTTAAATTCACCGCCTCTATTGCTTCTTATCTTTTTCACATTGACACCATATTGATTTTCAAGTTGTTTTATTAGTTTCGCAATCTCAATGGCACTATCATCCTTATGTACGAGAAATAAAGTCCAACTGTAGCGAGACAAATCATCAACAATCACACAAGCATAATGATGTCCACCAAGACTCATAGTGCGACTAGGACCAAACAAATCAATGTGTAATAATTCTAAAACTTTAGTTGTGCTAATTTCATTTTTAGGTTTTAGTGACTCGCGTGTTTGTTTGTCTTTTATGCAAGATTCACACAACTAAAAGTTGTCTAAATCAAGTGTAGGAAATCCTCGTATTAGGTTCTTTCATTGGAGTTTTTCTAGTGTAGAAATGCAAATATGTCCTAAACGTCTATGCCACACAGTTACGTTAGGTTCATTTGACATGAAACACTTAACCTTAGCGTCTAACATATCATCTATAGAAAGCGTAAAGATGTTTCCTTCACGTTTTCCTTTTAAAACTATTTCTCCATTTTTATTTATTATATTGCAATATGGGTGAGTAAAACACACATCAAAACCATTGTCAATGAATTGCGAAATGCTAAGAAGATTATAGGATAATTTGCTTACCAAAAAGACGTTGGAAATTTGAAGGGTGCTTGGATTTCCAATTGTACCTTTCCCGATGATCTTGCCTTTATTGTTTTCTCCAAAGGTCACGAATCCGCCTTTTGTGACCTTCTTCAATTTAGTGAACAAGCTTGGGTCATCCGTCATGTGCCTCGAGCAACTACTGTCAAGGAACCACTTGATAGATGTATCTTTTGATGTGTGGGTTCCCTGCAATGTACAAAAGTGATTTAGGTACCCTTTTAATTTTGGGTCCTTACGAGTTAGTTACTCACCTCTTAGTAAAAGTACCTTTCGGTACCCATACTTGGGTGATCCTTCTCAGTCTAGCAAATGGCAAGAATGTGGATGAAGGTGCAATGTAGTAGACATGTGGTGAGTGCACTTTGGGCCTTTGGTCAAGAACTCCTTTATAACGTTTTTTATATGTCCTTGTGTTAGTGTGCGTAGTGCGTGATCTAGATGGATTAAATAAATGTCTTGTATGCATCACTTGTTTCTTCTCATATCTATATGGCACAAAATTATATTTTGCATGATATAAAGAAGAAGTATGACGAGATGAGGGGAGAGGGGGTCTTTGCGTCATCTTAGACGCTGTATTTGCTTTTGGAGTGTCTACTTTCTTAGACAATACAAACTTGGTTGGTTTAATGGATACTTTATTCGTTTCAATGTATCCTAATCCCATTTTATCACTATCATGCTTTTGTGATAAAATAATACAATCTAGCATGTTAGATTCCGTATCAAACTATTTCATCATTTTCTCTAAGTCCGTATTCCTTGATTTTAAATTTGAAATCTTGGATTTCATTTCCTTATTTTGCATGGTCAATGATGAAATCTCTGTCTTTAATGCATTAATGATGCATGACAACTCTTCTTTTGAATCGTTTAATTGAGCGACAAGATTCTCATTAGAAGATTCTAACAGCTTCTTGTCTTCAATTAATCGCTTCTTTTCTTTCGCGAGAATCTTAGTAAATTTATGCAATTTTAAGTATTGACTAAAAAGATCATCATAAGAAGGCTCAGAGTCAGAATTAGAGTCAGATGATACCTCGTTTGATGCTTTGGACACAAAGCATACTTGTGCAGTCTCCTCTTGTGTCAGTCTCGGAATCAGATGTATCACTCCAAATGGAGGCCTTGAGAGCTCTTTTCCTTTGCTTAGGTTCTGAGACGAGTCTATTCTTGTTCCGTTCCTTGTCAGGGTGTTTGTTTTTTTGCTTGTCATTAATAGGGCAGTCACATGATAAATGTCCAAGTTTACCGCATTCGTAACATTTAACATCCTTGTTATTTGTCTTATTCTTATTTCGTTTAGTCCAAGTAGCCATGGTTTTGTTTCTAAATGACTTTCTCATGAATTTTCTTAAGCCTTTAGCAAATAAAATTAAGTCATTGTTATCTGATTCAGAATCACTATCATCTACGTGATCGGAAGAAGTAGAGACATATTCATTTGATTTAAATGCAATAGTCTTACCTTGTTTTGATGATGATTCCGATTTCCTTATGGTGAGTTTGTTCTCATATACCTTAAGTGATCCAATTAGTTCTTCCATCTTAATCGATTTAGTTTCTTTGCTTTCTTCTATGGCCGTTACTTTAGGGTCCCACTCGGATGGAAGGCTTCGCAAGACCTTTTGTACCTTTTCCTGCATAGTAAAGGCTTTACCAAGAGACTCAAGAAAATTATAAATGTTAGTCAAGCGAAGATCCATATCAACGATAGATTCATTTGGCAATAATTTAAATGACTCGAGTGTGGACGTAAGCATGTTAATCTTGGACTCTTTTACTTGACTAGTGTCTTTGTGTTTCATTTCGAGAATTCTCCACATTTCTTGAGCACTAGAACAATTTGAAACATAGCTAGATTCATTTTTACTTAGTCCATTTAGAAGTAATTGCATAGCCCTAGCGTTCATGCTCAGTCTCTTTTTATCATCACTGGTGTACTCTTGCCTAGGCTTAACGACCTCTAGTGTGACTCCATCTACAGTGGATAATTTTGATGGAACAAAAGGACCATCTTCTATAATTGACCAAAGATACATATCAATTGCCATAAGGAAAAGTTTCATTCTTAACTTTCATTGAATGAAAGACTCACCGTCAAAGAGAGGAGGCCTTTGACTAGACATACTTTCTTACTCGGTTTTGAAGTTTGTGGTTGCCATCTCATTTAGATCGTTGGATCTTTTTGATGTGAGTGTTCCTGCTCTCTGATGCCACTTGTAGGATTTGCAAGGCACCATTAGAAGGGGGGTTGAATAGTAGGTGCGGAAAATGTGGTTTTTAAAATTTTTTTAAACCAAAAACCCAACTTCTGAAAACAGTTTCTGTTTTCAGGACTAGTATTGAAACGTTCTGAAGACTAGGTTGCAGGTCTTCAAAAATTCTGAAATTTGGAGAGAACTTAGTCTCAGATGTTCTGAGTATCTCCTAAAAATTTCAGATTAAAATTCAACCTCTAACCCCTTCAAAAATTGTTGGCGGTCAGATTGCGCAAATCTGCCAGAAACGGTAGTCTGTTTTGAAAAATTAATTCCTATTTATCTGTGACTCCAAATGCTCTGAATATTTAATGACTAACCCCTTATTAGATTTATTGAATTGTTTTGAAACAGTTTTGAAAAATTCTTTTGGTAAGAAAGTCAAACACGATCAAAGTCTCAACCTTTGCAAGCCTGAAAATTAGACTGCACTAGTCTCAGAACTTTAGACGTTTGAGTGACTTATCTTTGTCCAAAAGGGTTGAAACTTATGCCAAATTAACCTTAAGACGTGTTACTATGATTCTGGAAAGTTTTGTGATTTTTGAAATTCGTTTACTATTTTTAATAACGTGATGAAGAACGATGCACAGTGCTGAAACTGAAAGTAAGTGCTAAAAGTAAATAACACCAGGAATTTTATACTGGTTCGGTTAAAACAACCTACTCCAGTCTTCAAAGACACCTTCCTCGATTAGAACTAATCACAAAACACAAAGAACACCTTATCATACAGGGTTGATGGAGTTACACACCAACTCCAACCTTTTACAAACCTTGTATGTGAATACAACGATCACGACCACCACCACCTTGCAAGTGCAAGATTGATCACACCTTGATCAATCTTTTACAACATTAAAGAGAGTATATGGGGGTCTATATGAAGCCTATTCAAATGTATGAATATGAGTGCAATAGGCTTTTAGAGAGAAGAAAGAAAGAGAGTGTAGAAGAAGAGAGGAAAATGTTTTTAATCTCTTAAGCTTGTAAGACTTGTGTTGTTTTTGTCTTGCTCTCTTCTTTCCTTTTATCAATGATGGCCGCCCTCTATAGCCCTCCTCTTCCTCTTGAAAATTATCTTCTAAGTCCTTGGAAGAGTATATTGCATCATTGTGACATTTTCTTGTTTACTTGTCAACTTCTCATTGGATGATCATTAAGCTCTTGCTTACTTGGCATTCATTGATTTGATGGAAGTTGTCATCATTTGATGACTAGATAAATCTGAAAATAAATCTCAAAAATCATGTGCCAATTAGCCATAAAATTATTTCCATAAAGCATATAATCATCCCACATAATAAGAAAGACAAATTTCTCCAACTTGCCATGCAAAAATCGGCCATAACTCCTCTCCACATGCTGAAATTTCAGCATGTGTAACATTTGCATTTTATTCAAATTATTGCCAAGTTTATATTTGATTTATTCTTTGAAAATAAAAAAGAAATCAATCATCATTTAGAACAAGAAATTCCTACTAAATTTGAAATAAAAAATTTTTCACCAAGGGAGGCTAAGAAATCGGCCACATGCATTCCCACACATGCTGAAATTTTCAGCATGTGTGATATACAAAGATATCACTTCATTTATTCCATAATATATCCAAAACACTTCCATACTATTTCTCAATTAATCCACATAATTCAAGATAGAAAAATATGCCTCATTAAGTGATAAAATCGGCCAGCCATATACTACACATGCTGAATTTTCAGCATGTGTCAAAAATGTGACAAGATTTGAAATGTTACCTTTTGTAGTTCATTTCTTTATGTCACCAACATTGAATGCTTCATTCTTGGCCAATCAAGATGCCAACAAAGCTCCACATATGTTCCAACATGTTGATTTAGGCGTGTGATGAAGATAGTGCATGTGCTGAATTTTATTTTTGCAAACTTTGTAAAATAGTGAACATATTATTATACACACATGGTTTAATCAAATCAGCCCTTAATTGATTTTTCTAGAACACTTTAGAATGTATGGAGTATGTAAAAAGTGTCTAGATACATGTTATATGCCATGCCAAAAATGTTTCATGTGTCGTGTATGTAGAAAACCGAATTTTCGACGTTTATCGATTACCCGATTTTTCTCTATTGAAATTCCAACTTATTGCACATGTTATATATATTATGTTACACATAATATACATAAATTAAACTTTAATATTCAGCACTTAGGCTGATCTAAAGTGGCTCCTAAACATGTGACAAAATTGAAATTGGAATTTCCACAATTTGGCCTTAGTTGAGGGTGAATTGTGTGTGCCAACATGGAATGATTTTATGGCTGCACATAACATGTAAGCCACAAAATTTGTGGCCATTTTTGAAGTGTAGGGGCTGGCCATCTATTTATGGCATGTACGTGACACGTTGGCGAAGTTTTGGTATTCACCTGATACGACAATTTTCGGTTTAGAACCTTTTAACATGTTGTAATAAATTTTTCATCACCATGACTTATATCATATGATATAAGACCTGAATATACTCATAAATATGAGTTAAGTATAGTGGTGTGACGTTAACGTACGTACGTAAAATATATAACGTGTCGGTAGTACGTTGGAATATATGTGCATGTGCCTTTTAAAAAAAATCTGAATATATATATATATATATATATATATATATATATATATATTTAAAATGGCGTGTATGTGGAGATGGAGTGGAAGACTTTCCTTTCTTCAACTTGTTGCCTTTGTGGCTTTTCCAAATATGGCTTCCTTTAATGAACTACTTAGTTTATTTAACTAAGTAATTCACTTAATGAACTAGTTTAGTTCATTAATGATGGCGCCTGAAAATAGTTCAAACACAGCAAATGTTTGCCATTTGATGTAAGCTTTAAAGCTTCATGGCTCGTTAGTATGACAACATTATATATGAACTATATAAGGCAAGTTTTATGCAAGAACGTGTCATGTCATAAAATATGTCATGTATTTCTTTGTAACATGTTATTTAAATCATGTATTTTGAAATCAATCAAACCCCGTTTTCTCTACAGTAGCAGGTACGATTTAACATAAGTCTAAATTCTGGTTGAGTTATGCCTTTATGTGTTTAACTCCTTGTGTGAAGCTTGATATGGTCCTAGGTGCTGTTTTAGTAAGTAAGATACCGGTCAACGTGCTTTTCGATAGCAGCGCAAGACATTCTTCTGTGGCAAAGAGATTCACTAAGCACCTTGGTAATTTACCTGAGTAGTTAGAAACTCCGTACCGTGTCCAAGCGGCCGGAGATCAAATTATGGTCTCGCTGTAGCAGTACCGATATTGCGAGTTAGAGTTTGGAGGACAAATGTTCTCTGCCACACTGATCCCTATCCAGATGTATGACTTCGACGTTATATTAGTAATGGACTGGTTGGCCAAGTAATCACGCCAACATTGATTGTCGATTGAAGCAGGTGACAGTCAAGAATGCTAAGATGGAAGAGGTAATTTTTCAAGAAGATGCGGAATGAAAGAAAGTCCCCAAGAAGGTGTATATGTCGGTTGCTCAAGCTTGTAGAGCCTTAAGGAAAGGTGCCAAGGGGTTTCTAGTGTATGCGATGGATGCTACTTAGGAAGTACCTTCTATTGACCAAATTCCAGTGGTCAAAGAATTTCTGGATGTGTTTCCAGAGGAACTACCGGGATTACCACCTCCAAGGAAAGTCGAATTCGAGATAAATCTGATTCTAGGAGCCAAACCCATTTCCAAAGCCCTTTACAGAATCGCTTCGGCAGAATCGAGAGAGCTGAAAGAACAACTTAAGGAGTTATTGGACAAGAAGTTTATCCACCCCAGTGTGTCACTTTGGGGGCCACCTGTTTTATTTGTGAAGAAGAAGGATGGTAGCATGAGGCTTTGCATCGACTATCGGGAGCTGAATAAAATCACCATCAAGAATAAATACCCCTTCTGCGAGTTTAGGATCTGTTTGACCAGCTCAAGGTAAGTTTTGTTAAGCTTGACCCTTCGTTAGAATTTTGTGGTTCTGATGGAAGGATTTCCTACATCTGTCAGGGTGCCAAGATCTTCTCAAAAATCGACCTCCGATTGGAATGCCATCAGCTACGAGTGAAGGCGGAAGACATCTCAAAGACAACCTTCCGCACGAGATATGGCCACTATGAGTTTTTAGTCATGCCATTTGGGCTGACAAATGCCCCTGCAGCCTTTATGGACCTTATGAATACCATCTTTCGAGAACAGTTGGATAGGTTTGTGGTGGTGTTCATAGACAATATTCGAGTGTATTCTCCTGACGAGCAAACTCACGCTGAGCATCTGAGAATCATTCTAGGCATTTTGAGGCAGAAACAACATTACGCTAAGTTTATTAAGTGTGAGTTCTGGCTAAGGAGTGTGGCTTTTCTTGGTCACGTGATATCGGAGGAAGAATTTCTGTGGATCCGAAAAAGGTGGAAGCTATCACGGAGTGGGCTAGACCCACTAATGTCACCGAAGTGTGAAGTTTCTTGGGTCTAGCGGGTTACTGTAGGAAGTTCGTCGAGGGATTCTCAACAATAGAAGTGCCCCTCAGTCTCCTTACTCAAAAGAAGGCCAAGTTTGAGTGGACGGCAGAATGCGAGAAAAGCTTCACGGAGCTTAAGAGGAGGTTAACCACAGCTTCAGTATTGGCTCAACCCTCCGGTACAGATGGGTTTGTGTTCTATAGTGATGCGTCGAAAAATGGTCTAGGTACGTAAACTGTAGCATAAGTTATGATTTTCCATCCAAATCGAGTTTAGTTTAATACTTCACTTGTAGGTTGTGTTTTGATGCAACAAGAACGAGTCATTGCGTATGCCTCAAGGAAACTAAAGCCTTATGAACAAAACTATCCAAGGCACGACCTTGGATGTAGCGCCCTGCCCGAAACCAGGGTTCCGGCTCAGTGCACCCGTCGTACTCTACTCCATAGAGTACAAAGCGTCGATACTATACATGTACATGTCGACATGAATAATGAATCGATAAGCGGAAGCAACATAACATAAACAAATCTTCATCGACATGCACTGTACTACATCATAAACTGTACAATTATCATATACAGAATACTAAAATCATATATCATACATCATAATCCGAAACTTAATGCCTTCGAACTAATCTCTCAGTATGCTCTTCGTTATTAATGGTCTATCTAGCATGTCTTCAACGAGCTTGTACATTGATACCTGTTATCTGGAAAATTATATGAGGCAAGTATGAGCGATAGCCACCGACTTTTAATCGCTCAGCAAGTAGTCTTACCAGATACGACATGTGGATCATACATGGGGAGACGGGGTGACAAATCATAATAACCATAAATTTTGAATATAATAAGCACGTCTCCTTTCTAACAAGTAAAGTATCATATCATATCTGTAAACTGCTGTAAACTGAAAGTAGATAAATTAGGAAGATTTCAAAGCATACATAGCATAACAGCATCTCATTCTGCTTAATCCGAAACATCATACTATATCCATACTTAACTTCTAATCCATAATTTATACCATCTTTGCATATCTTACATGTACTACATTCTCATTCTTAACACTACATTGTCCACTGTAGTGCTATCATATACTTAAAGAATTCTTAATCATAACCCTAAGGTGACATGGTCATGACGTGATGCATAAAACATGACTTTTCATAAAATGACTTTTCGTAAGCATGACTTTTCATAATCATGACATGATTTTCATAACTTGCATAGCATGACATATTCATAACTTGCATAACATGACTTTTTCATAACATGAAGACATAACATTTACATCATTGGCTATAGCACTTTTCATAAGAATAATAACACATGACATACCGAATGATTCCCCATATAGTACATGTGCGACATAACATCATGAATCATATGCACATGTGCTAACGGTGACGCATTATGACTGAGATCCCGTGTCCCAGACCCGGTGTTACACTCAGCCATAACGTAAACATGGGCCCCTGACACCTACCACTCCGGTCCCGATGTCAGGACAGCGCTTCAACATAACATAACATAATCATGATCATGAACATAACATAACATATCGTGTCTCATCGGAATCATTCGTCTCGTGTTTATTATTCTTATGCATATGCTTTTAAAAACATGAAATGTGACAACATAACTTTGCAAATCTTGTTTTCATGCAACGTGAGACTCAGTCAAATACGGGTATCTTGTCATACTACCACTAGTAACATCACTCACTTAATTTCCTTCTACATATCACAACTTAAACAAAATACCATTTTCACCTACAAATAAGTACCATTCGGCCATCATACTAAAACAGCCCCCTTTTCTATTATCATCACACTATAATTTGGTAGCATCTATTCCATACATGCATATCATAATTCATAACTTAAATGCCTACATCATGAAAATTTCTAATTACTTTACATTTCATCTAAGATTTCATAACTTACATTTTATCATAACCTATCTATGTTAGCATATATAACATGTAACATATCATGTACATACATTGTAAAAGTTAATAGACTTATATTTACACATACATAAATATGGCCTATTTATGTTTCATACTTTTCATAACTTAATACATAATTTTCATCCTTAACTTACTTTCATAACTTAACATATTCATCATATATACATATGTATTTGTGTAAAAATATAATGAAATCATTATATTTGTCACGAAGGCCTAATGGCCGAATGTATATATATACATGGTATATATATAAATCATTTTATGATATATTGTATAATATCCAAAACTTATTCATTTTCATATCTTAACATATTCATCATATATACATATATATACTTGTATAAAAATATAAATAAGTCATTTTTGTCACTAAGGCCTAATGGCCGAATGTATATATATACATGGTATATATATAAATCATTTTATGATATATTGTATAATATCCAAAACTTATTCATTTTCATATCTTAACATATTCATCATATACACATATATATACTTGTATAAAAATATAATGAAATCATTTTTGTCACTAAGGCCTAATGGCCGAATATATATATATATATATATATATATATATATATATATATATATGGTATATATGGTATATATATAAATCATTTTATGATATATTGTATAATATCCAAAACTTATTCATTTTCATATCTTAACATATTCATCATATATACATATATATACTTGTATAAAAATATAATGAAATCATTTTTGTCAATAAGGCCTATTGGCCGAATATATATATACATGGTATATACATATATAAATCATTTTATGATACATTGTATAATATTCAAAACTTATTCATTTTTATATCTTATCATATATATTATACATATATGTATACGTAAAATATATAACAACATATTTTAACCTTAAATGGTCTTAAAACCAAATTTTATATATTGTATATATATATAATTTCCGTATATACATATTTATATATATATATGTATATCTAAAAACATTGAGATATATGTATATATGTGGGTATAAACCGTATATATATCTATGTCTATATATATATATAACTATACATCTATACATACATTTATATCACAACCGCATATATATATATATATATATATATATATATATATATTTTTTTTAATGCCTCACTTATGGTGGAGGAAAACCATTTTTTTTTTTTTATTGAAGAGAAATTTTATTACGGAAAACCTCACTTATGGCGGAGGAAAACCATATTACAAAAGTCTATGAATGTGAATAAATGAAATAAAGAACTAATAATGTCATATCTCCAGTCGTATATGATATGCCGCATTAAAACCTTGCCAAGTAAAACCACCCTTGTGGATAAAACCTTGGCGAAGGAAAAAGCGTACATATTTATACGGCTGTCATTGATATGAAGCTTGTGGAAAAATATGTACAACCAAGAATGTGCTGCAGGCAGATAGGCAAAGAAGATAAGGCCCCAAGTAGAATAATCGTCGACATTTGATATGTGTTGTGGAGAGTTATACCCAGTGACAAAGTCTTCAGAGAAAGTAGGATGCCATCGTGAAAGACCGATGAGAGGGTGCATTTGCTCCGCAAAAATGGTAGTCAGCGTCGGATGTGAAGTCTCGCGCGGATGAAAAGAACACATTAATAGAATAGGAAGTCCATAATCAAGAAGCATTATCAAGATATGTAATTGCGTACCCAAGTCGCCTTGACTATCTAGCCAAGGCGACAATATGCAAATTCCAGCAGAGATCTTCTTTGAATTTCGTTCCATGACATCGTATGATTGGTCCCAACTCAGCAATGCCCAAATGAAAGTATCATATATGCACCAATATGATATCCACATCGCTCCCATGGAACAAAGTAGCATGTTATATTGATATATTAAACCGCATAATGCATAATAAGTGGGATGAGAAAACATACCGTGCCCGCCTGCAGCCAAAGTGGTGCAGGCAGGTGAAGCAGAATAGCGCCAATCCATATGGAAGACCTCAAGTGTCAAGGGTATCGGAGATGAGCCGACGTGAGATCTAAAGTAACAGCTGCCTTGACCAAAGACGGTAGATTAGCTGAGGAATAATACTTTGTAATCGGGTTTAGCATGGCCTGCTGGGCTAAATAATGAGCTGCCATATTTGCTTCACGATAAATATGACTGCTAGAGAGTCGATGAGAATGAACCAGATGAAGAAGCCAACAGATGTGGTAGTTCCCATGGCGCATATATATATATATTTATATATATATATATATATATATATATATATATATTTATCTACCTTTATACAAAACATTATATTCATTTATATGCATCTACACCTCTATTCCTACATATATATATATATACATATATATGGAGATCCGTATATACATACATGTAGATCCATACACTTATACCTATATATATATATATATATATCAACATACATATTTTTATAATATGTTTTTTTTATAAAAGCGATCTTTTTATTAAGAATCAAGCCTCACTTATGGCGGAGGTGACCATATTACATAAAGTATATGAACCAAAACCGAATAGACAACAGCCGATATAGGGTACGTTTGCCAATTATATATGATATGCCGCATTAAAACCTTGCCAAGTAAAACCACCCTTGTGGATAAAACCTTGGCGAAGGAAAAAGCGTACATATTTATATAATTGGTCCGTAAACATTGATACATAGTGAATGTGTATTGTAATGCAAATATAGTTGATGGCGATGAATGTGTGGAGCGATTGTGTAGGTCCAGCCCAAGATTCGTTGAATCTCCCCTTTGAAGCCACTGTTGATGTAGTAATTTGGATTCCCGTCTCCTTAACCAACATAGCGTGAGCAGTGTTCCTCGGCACAAAACAACAAGAAAAGTGTAAGTATATAGTGAAGAAATAGCGCAACTAATAGTGAAGCAGTGTCTCCAAACACGCACCAAAGTTGCCCGTGGTTCAGAGACTACGGGCAACTGATAACAATGCAAAGCAATTCTCCAATGAATCGTAAGAAAGCAAAACGAAAGAGTAGTGGCATCGCATACCGGAGTTGCCTACATAATAACAATGCAGGCAACGAGAGAGACTGTGTAGGCCCCTTTGTTATGTTCTGAGCACATGAATGACTCCATCAGTATAATAATGCCCACGAGCCGTGAAGGGTAATTGATCTGCCGAATTGAAACGTTGAGGAAGTGGATGCATGCGAGCATATTGACTCAAATAATGAGCCACCATGTTTGTTTCGCGAGGCGTATATGAGATGGTGCTGTGTGTAAGAGCCAACAATTCCTGAAGACGTGCGTATTCTGGTAAGTGTCGTAAATGAGAACTGGACAGTAGCAGCAACTGGCTGCAGTCAGTTTCAATTAGCAAGTGTCTATGAAGGAGCCCAAAGAACAATATGCTATAAACAACAGCATGCAACTCTGCCCGCAGTGGAGACAATAGCGGAAGTCTGAATGAGAGAGCAGCTATCATGCGGCCACTTGAGTCACGCAGGATAGAGCCAGCAGTGGCGAATGATTGCCCAGCTGAAGCATCAACATTCAGTTTCAGTTTGCCAGATGGAGGAAGCTGCCATTTTAAAGGTGTAATGTGCTTGGAGCGAAGTATTGGAGAGAAGCCAGCCTGTATGAGGGATGGAACATATTGCGCCAAAGTAGATCCCGAGAGTGACGAAGACCAATCATAGCATGCTTGCCGTGTAAGCTGAGAAATTTTTGTGACAGGCAGATCACCATCACCATAGGTGTGATTGGTATATAGCTTCCATATGTTCCAGCAGAGCAGTATAGGCCCAACTACCCGAAAATTGCCTTTAAGAGACTTTGTCGATGATGTTAACCACCACTGCAGGAGGTGCAGACGAATATTCTGTTGCTGCATTAGAGGGCCATCCAGCACCCAAGAGAGATTCAGCCAAAACTGCTTTACGACGGAACAAGTGAGAAAAATATGATTTACTGTTGCCGATGCACTCCGACAGAATGGACAGATAGTTGGACAGTTGATAGAGAAATGCCGGAGATTGTCTTCAAACGGCAATGCAGAGTGTAATAATCGCCAGAGGAATATACTAATTGTATTTGGAATACCTCTCCACCAAATAAACTTGTGCGATAGCAACTGGGCGCGATGTGGCCGCACATCGTCATATGCTAAACGCAGGCGAAATGTACCAGAGGGACTAGAGCGCCACAACGGTGTAGGAAAGTCTGTTGTGAGCTGCAGACATAATTCGTGAACGGAGCATATTCTTTTCCAACTGGGAGAATCATAAATACGGGGAATATAATCAGAACGCAAGCCGTAACGAGAATGCATGTACTGTGACCAAATGGAATTCTTTGTGTGATATGACCACCATAGTTTGCAGTCATAAGCCCTCTGGATGTGTTCTAAGCTGCGGATTCCCCAGCCTCCTTCGCTTTCTGGATAGCATAAATTATGTAAAGCAGACCATGTATATTTTGCGCCCCATAAAAAGGTTGTCATCTTTCTATTGATAGCAGATATGACACTTTTAGGTAGGCGGGCAGCAACAAGATAGTGCAGCGGTATTGCAGTCAACACAGTTTGCAACAATAACAGACGGCTGCCTGGAGAGAGGAGTCGACTGGCCCAACCAGTAAGCTTCGCATCGAAATGCTGAAGCAAAGATACGCAATAATGTGCCCTATTAATTCCCCGATATAAGTAAGAGCCCAGGTATTTAATGGGCAATGTAGATGGCTGCATGGCTAAAACTCTGATTACATTCTGTTGCTGTGGTGAAGTGATATAAGAACTCATAACAATCTGGCTTTTTGAGTAGTTGACTAGTTGTCCAGAAGATTGCTGATAAGCATGTAAGAAAGACTGAAACTTCTGAAGATTAGATGTTGATGCATTTAAAAAGATCAGTAGATCATCCGCGTATGCCAAATGAGACACAGGGGGGACTCGGCCAAGCGCAAACCCGTGTAATTCATTCGCTGAAAATAATCTGTTTATGCCACAGCTGAAACCTTCTGAACAAATTATAAAAAGAAGAGGGGAGAGAGGGTCCCCTTGTTTGACTCCGCATGTGGGTGAGAAAAAACCATAAGATGTGCCATTGACATTGATTGATAACTTGGACAGCTGCATATTGTTCAGTATGATACGAATGAACCGTGGTGCAAATCCAAAACGTGCTAAAATGGATTCTAAATAAGACCAATCAACACGATTGAATGCTTTAGCCATATCAAGCTTAATCATGACATTTCCACTATGTGTAGGTCGATCTAGCAAATGAACCATCTCGTTGGCCAACAATACATGCTCACTTATGTCATGCCCTTTTAAAAACCCAATTTGCTCCGTGGATATAATTTTTGGCAGCAAGTTATTCAAGCGTGAGGCGATAATTCTAGTGGTAACTTTGCTGATGAAGTTAGATAGACAAATGGGGCGAAAATCGGTATATGTTGCCGGAGACGTCTTTTTTTGGGATTAATGTAATCACGGAGGATAGCATTTGCCGTGGTGGAGGAATTCCGAGAAAGAATTCTTGAACCGAAAGAATAACGTCAAGGTGTATGATCTCCCAACATGTTCTGAAAAAGTGACAGTTATAACCATCGGGCCCGGCGGCACTGGTGGGACTTAAGTTCCATACGGCAGACCTTATTTCTTGTGCATCCGGAATGGCCATTAACATATCATTATCAGCATGAGTTACAAGAGAAGGAATATGACGCAGGAAATCATCAACCCCATAAACCTGCTCCTTCGTGAAAAGTGTCTGAAAATGGGTGACAGCTTCATTTCCCAGCGCCGCATTATCATGAAGAACAGTGCCCGACGAATCTCTTATGTCCCGGATGTGAAGGCGTCGATGCCTGTCCTTTACCAATGCATGAAAGTATGCTGTATTGGACTCTCCCTCGGCAATCCATTTAACACGTGATTTCTGAGCCCAATAAGATGTTTGACCTTTGGTTGCTTGTATAAGCCGTGCTTGTGCCAAATATAGGGCAGTGCGATTTGAAGAAGAAGGATCTGCATCAAATTCCGTTTCTGTGCGCTGATAAGTAGTTTCTGCCTGGGCCACATTATCAAAGATGTTACCATACACTTGCTTATTCCATTTTTTGAGCTCTTTTTTGAGTTTGTTTAACTTGTAGTAGAGGCCACGCATGCCTGCAGTAGTTGGATATCGTTGCCACATGTCTTTGACAAAAGCTAAAAAGTCCGCATGTAAAGACCAGGCATTGATATATCGGAATGGAGCAATAGGCGGTGTAGAAGAGATGGTGCAAGTAAGAAACAATGGCGCATGATCAGATGTAGCCCGAGATAAGTGACGCACCACCATATCAGAGAACAAATTGGAGAAAGAAACTGAGCATAAATATCTGTCCAGTCGTCGCATAATGCGCCCTTGGCCAGACCCACGAGACCAAGTAAAGGGCGATCCTTGAAAAGGTATTTGCTGCAAACCACAAACATCCACACAATGCTGGAAATCCGATAAAGTGCGAAGTGGTGGTGATGATCGTCCAGAGTGTTCATCTAAAGACAGAAAGGTGTTGAAATCACCTCCCACGATCCATGGGACTGTATTGCTGTTGCTAACATCCTGCAAGGCGTCCCAAAGTGGTCTTCTATCTAATATTGTATGTCTTCCATACACCACAGACCATACAAAGATTGTCTGTGTTGGGCGATAAGTAAAGGTAAGCAAAGAAGTCTGAGAACCGTGATTAATATCTAGTAGTTGCAACAACGAAGAATTCCAAAAAATCCAAATATTACCTTGACACGTGTCAATTGCTTGAGAGAATCCCATTGTCAAACGATAATGAACAAGCTTAGATGGACGTTGCTTTGGCTCAATGATTATTAAGATGTCCAACTTTAACTTACGCAACAAAACCTGCAAACGTGAGAAAGAGGTTCTAAGACCTCCGACATTCCATGTGAGCACATTCATGAGGAGGTTGTTGGGGGAGTGGAGCTCATACGGGAAGCACTGCGTGTAACAACCGTGGATGGCGGTCTCGGAGGTAGCTCAGTCTTAAGCCGACGGCGGCGTCTGGGGGCTACCGAGATAAAACCTTCAGTGTTAGGAGCTTGCCCAGCGAAATAAGATTGCAAAATCTCTTCATCACTTGAGAGGGGCGGTTTGGATGATAAACGATGAGTAATTGAGTCAGCTGCTTCCATCATCGATTGTTGAAAGGCAGATTTGGATGCTGCATCGTTATGTACCACCGTGTTGACCAGATGGTCTGCGTCCGAATCTGAGACTTGACATATATCTGGGTCATCCTCTGGACCGTTTTCATGCGGCATCGACGTGCATGGGATCTCATGCAAATTAGGGTGACTGAGCACATTAGGGGAGGATGGGAGGGCGTAATCATCCATATTTTGCAGCAGCACAGTGGCAGGCGGATGTGCCCCTGGAACCGATGTTCCTGCAGCCGGCGGATTACAGCTCCTGTTGACATCATCTATCTCTTCCGGCTGAGTAGAATTTAGAGTTTTGTCGCGGGTATCAGCCTGCGATGTATCCAAATCCGTACTAGGCTGAGGCAAGGTGGCATCTTTTTGAACTTTCTTTGGTGTCCACCGAGTGGTAGGTTTAGGCGGTTTTTCTCTAGGCTCTTGTGTAGCGCCGCCACATGCAGTCACCGAGTGCCCTAAGTGGCGGCATTCTGAACAGAACGATGGGAGATCTTCGTAAATGATTTGCTGCGAAACAATTTTGTTTTTTCCCTGCAAAAAGAATTTCTTAGGAAGCTCCATGGAAATATCCGCTTCCACGCAAACCCAAGCCACAGAAGGACGGAGTCCATCGGCAGTGGCAACATCAAGCTTGATGGGTTGTCCCACAATACGAGCAATTTCAAAAAGTGCCTCATTTTGATGGTAATGAACAGGTAAATTTGGAAAGGCAATCCAGATTTGAACAATGGGGGCGTCGGAGGAGGGATCGAAATCGGTGGTCCACTTAGTGACACGCATTGAACATCCGGCAATGGTCCATGAACGGCGGTAAAAGCGACGAAGGTAATCCGGTTCATGAAGAAAACGCAGCAATATATGCGACTGATCCAAAAGGGTGATCTTGACATCCGATTTAAATCCTATACGATCAAAAACATCGCGGATGATCTTCAACGGCGGCCGGCCATACCAAAAAGTCCCGACGAGCGTTAACCGGCACAACAGAGGAGCAATTGGCGCAACAGAGGAGGATGAAGCCGACACTACCGACGCAAAAGTACGCACGGTAGCAGCGGCGGCGGCGGGGAGGTCCGAGTTTCCGGGAGAAGAAGAAGCCATCGTGTCCCATATTTTTATAATATGTATAGGCATGCGTGTATATATATAATGTCTATACATGTATATAGTATACGTGTTTATGTATATATAATGTATATATGTATATGCTTATTACTCAACATAGATCTATAATTTCTTGAGAAAAAATCTTGAACATACTACATGATGATCCAACTTTGATATGAACATACATACTTAGTATTTGTAAAACCATGTAGGATCTAGGAAGAATACTTGCCTGGATTTACTTTCTTACTCTTAGATGGTGATTCCTTCACTTGGATTTGAAGAACACACTTATCCTCCTTCTCCTTGGTGTATATGGTTTTGATGCCCAAAAAGGAGAGTTAGTGTATAACTTATGAAGATAAAGAAAATAGAAGAATTTAGCCTAAGTTCATGGAGTTTCTTACCTTGGTTTCCTTCTATTCCAAACATTACACCTTTTGGATCCTTTCTTGAATGATGGAAATTTATCTAACCTTAGTGTAGGAATGGTTATTGGTGTAGATATGAAGAAAACCATTCTTCTTGCTCCACTTGAAGGTATTGGCCGAAATTTCTAGGAAGGGAAATGGGTTTGAGTGTTTTTCTTGTAGCAAGGAGATGAATAATTGGTGTATAAAATAAAGAAGTACCAAATGTGCTTTCTTGCACATTCATGACCGAAAAGTAGAAACAAAATGAGGTGGAAGAATTCATTTGTGAAGTGGTTTGATTTGTTTAATAAAAGTAGAAGAATATTGTAAAGTAAAGGAATAAAAATTTGGTCTTGGTTCTCTTTTCTTGGTGTGCAACCGAGAATTCAAAAAGGGGAGGGGGTTTCTTTTGTGGAGTGGGTTAGGTTGTGGGTAATTGTTTAATAAAAATGAAGGAATATAATGGTAAAGTAAAAGAATTTTTGTCCCCTCCTTTATTGGCCATAGTGCCTCCATGTGATGTTTTTTGGGGAGGGGTTTGTATTTTATTGACATGTAGGGTAAAGTAGAAGAAAGTGTGATAATAGTGTGTATTGTAGTTATCATATCGGGTATTTTTATTTGGTTTGATTTATATATTGACTTATTTTGATACCGACTAATTTATTTAAATACCTTGTATGTCCGATACAGTCATTATCTAGTCCGTCCAGTCTCATCATATCCGTTAACATACATTAAGGTTATTTTTATGTGTATTTCTAACTCCGATATTTAATGTCGATGTCTTTATTAATTCTAAATAGAAATTTAACTCCACTGAAATTTCATCAACATCGCATTTGCGTTCTATTTTCATCATTTCCACTAGCCCGGGATCTCGGGTCATAACATTGAACTAGCTGCAGTTATGTTCGCCCTGAAGATCTGGTGTCATTATTTATATAGGGAAAAGTGCGCGGTATTCATTGACCACAAGAGCCTAAAGTACTTGTTCTCCCAGAAGGAGTTAAAAAAAAAGACACAGGAGATGGTTGGAACTACTAAAGGACTACGACTTGACCATTAATTACCATCAAGGAAAAGCTAATAAAGTGGCTGATGCATTAAGCCGGAAGTCCAGCCATGCGCGACAAACACCATTGGAAAGAGAAATGGAAAAATTTTGTCTAGATTTGATTGACTTCACAGTGGATGTTTTGACAGCATTGACCATCACACCGAGTATGATTGATCGGGTAAAAGAGGCTCAGAAGAATGATAAGACCCTAAGTGAGATTGCAGAAAAGATGAAGCATGATCAGGTCGAGGGATTTCAGGTCAATGAGGACGGGAGCCTATGGTTCAAAGGAAGATTGTGTGTGCCAGATGTCGATGAACTTAGAAAAGAAATTTTGCAAGAAGCTCACAGCTCAAGGTTATCGATACATCCTGGTAGCACCAAGATGTACAGAGATCTTAAACAATATTATTGGTAGTCCAGAATGAAAAGACATATTGCGGAGTTTATCGAGAGATGTCTAATTTACCAACAAGTCAAAGTTGAACACCAACGGCCTGGTGGATTATTGATGTCATTGGAGATCCCAGGATGGAAATAGGAGCACATCACGATGGATATCATAGCCGGTTTACCAAAGACGAGAAGTGGATATGACATGATTTGGGTCATTGTGGATCGATTATCCAATTCTGCACATTTTCTACCCATCTCAAGCGAATCGTCTCTCGATAAGTTGGTAAGTCTATATATGGACAATATTGTCAGTTTGCACGGTATTCAAGTGAGTATAGTGTCCAACCGAGATCCACGGTTTACGTCTAAGTTTTGGACAGTCTTTCAGAGAACTATGGGTACGGAATTAATGTTGAGTATAGCGTATCATCCCCAAACCGATGGACAGTCTGAGCAGACTATTCAGACCCTAGAAGACATGCTAAGGGATTGTGTTCTAGATTTCAAAGGAAGTTGGGACAGAATGGTAAAATTAATGGAGTTCTCATATAATAACAGTCACCACAGTGCAATTGATATGGCTTCTTTCGAAGCATTGTATGGATGGAAGTGTAGGTCCCCGGTTTATTAAAATGAAGTCGGCGTGAGGACCATCACCGGACCCAAACTACTTGAGAAAACGTTAAAGAAGGTGAAGATTATTCGGAACAACTCAAGACGGTCAAGGATCGTAGTAAAAGTTGGGCGGATTCTAAACGACGGCCTTTGGAATTTGATGTATGTGAAAAGGTGTATCTAAGGGTATTACCTACAAAGGGCATTGTGAGGTTTGGAGTGAAAGCCAAGTTAAGTCCCCATTTTATTGGTCCCTATGAAATATTGGAGAAGGTAGGAGGTTTGGCATATAGGTTGCCATTACCTCCGGTATTGGCGCAAGTCCATAACGTCATTCATGTATCACAGTTAAGGAAGTACGTGACGGATCTGAGCCATGCTTCGAAGCACAACTGTTGGAACTCAATGGTGATGTTTCTTACGAAGAGCTACCGGTGAGAATCGTGGACCGGAAGGAACAAGTGTTGAGGAAGCGGGTGATTCCTTATGTGAAGGTCCAGTGGAGCAATCACACGAAACAGGAAGCCACTTGGGAACATGAAGAGCAGATGCAAGAGAAGTATCCTCAACTCTTCAACTAAGGTACATAAGTTTCGAGGACGAAACTTTGTGTAAGGGGGGTGGAATGTCATACCCCGTATTTTCCGAGTCCAATGTTTTTTTTTTTTTTTGTAAGTGAGTCCAATGTTACGTAATAAAGAGTAACTTAAAATACAATTTTATTAATTGTATATGTCAATAAGGCCTAGCTAAATGAATTGTAGGTGAGAAAATAATCAAAAAGCTGAAATTAAGAAAATTAGGCTAAATTCCGAAAATGCCCCTCCCCGCTTAAATGATAGGGGAGTTACAAAATTTAGTATAACTCCCAAGGAGAGAGGGAGGCAGTGGTTAGAAGGGAAAGAGAAGAGGGGAGAAACGGCTGTGAGGAGAAGGAAAAAGGAAAAGAAGGAGAGAAAGAAAGAAGAAGAAAGGAAGAAGAAGAAGAAGAAGAAGAAGAAGAAGAAAGAGTGGCCAACCTAGGTCCAATCTTTCCCGATATTCCACCAGACATTCATAAGATTACATAGAAACAAAGACAAGTTGTAGCGCCCCGACCCGGACAGCGGAATCCAAACCGGTACACCCGTCGTAGCTTACTGAGAAGACTACAAGACGTCTCATCTCTCGAGTACACATCATCAATGACGTAGGAGAAATAAGTGCGGAAACATGTATCTAATAAATCTCCACCATCAATTCAATACATCAAATGATAATAACATCTCTAAGGGTAGTCACAGTAATAACGAACTAATCCTCAAGTGTATGAAAGAACTGAAATAAATAACAACTGTGTCATCTAGCTCCCAACATGCCTCTATGTATCCCATTCAGCCCACTCGCCATTGTCTTCTATGAATATCATGTCGTAGCTAGGCTCATCTGCATTCACAAAGGTAGTACCCTTAGCGAAAAACGCTAGCAAGTAACCCGCTTATAAGACATACGGGATCAACACATGGCAAGACATGAGTAATATATAATTCAAGGGGATTGTGGGGCACATGTCTTGTAAAACTTCCAAATAAGTAAACGAATCATGTAACAGCAAGTATAGCAATTCAAACGCAATTAACCATTCACTGACAATCAATTACCACGCACATCCATACCACAACGACTCTTGTGATGCATGTCAAAATATGCACTACACTACACAATCACAAATGCATGAGCCATTTCTTTTCAAATCAGTGCAATGCATGTCACAATGTCCGGTCTCATAACTCGTTACCCTGTAATGCGCCCCGGCTTATATTTCCATCCCGGTTTACGTTACAGGCTCGTATGCTCTGTGATGCGCCTCGGCTTATATTTCCATCCCGATTTACATCACAGATCTCGTAAAACTCTGCAATGCACATCGGCTTATATTTCCATCCCGATTAACATTGCAGAGGACTTTATACCCTGTAACGCGCCCCGGCTTATATTTCCATCCCGGTTTACGTTACAGCCTTTTGTGCCCTGCAATGCGCCCCAGCTTATATTTCCATCCCGGTTTATGTTACAGGCTCGTATGCTCTGTGATGCGCCTCGGCTTATATTTCCATAACGATTAACATTGCAGAGGACTTTATACCCTGCAATGCATCCCGGTTTATATTCCATCCCGGTTTGCATTGCAGACTTTTTGTGCCCTGCAATGCGCCCCGGCTTATATTTCCATCCCGGTTTACATTACAGGTCACCTTCGCAAATATGTACCGAAGCACATCTCTTTTTCAAAACCATATGCAAATGCAAGTGCCATGATGCAGGACCTCTCATTTCATTCACATTCTCGTTCACATAGATGCAATTCACATTCACATATTCAATTCACATTCAATAACGCACAACCACACAAGAATCCCCTCACTTATACATCAATGCTTATACTTCAAACTAGGTCGTCAACACTTAGCCTTGATTCTAAAATTCACAAACCAATGGGAGAACCCCTATCTTCTTTCATTGAACCCTATAAAACCTCGTACGTTCATTTCTTAATCCTCCTAAGTCATCCACGTTGAACTCCGATTCGAATACCCTTCAAATTCTCCAAACTTGATTCACCATCTTAAGTCATGTTCCCAAGACTTAGACTAGTCTTAATCAGGTCCTAAGAAGTCCCTATGGTCACCCAAAGCGTCCCCTAGCTTCCCTCTTTCTTCCCTTACTTTCCCACAAAACTAGTTGACGTCATACCCTGACGTCGATCGACGTACGTCATACCCTGATGTTGATCGATCGATGTCCATCTGAGGCACGTCGATCTCTCACTCAACCTACGTCATACCCTCACGTCATACCCTCACATCATACCCTCACGTCATACCCTCACTTACCACACGTCATACCCTCACGTCATACCCTCACTTGCTACACGTCATACACTCACTTACTACACATCATACCCTCACCCTAAACTACGTCGATCGATCGACGTGCATCTGAGGCACGTCGATCTCTCACTCCTTCCACGTCGATCGATCGACGTGCATCTGAAGCACGTCGATCTCTCACCTGCTATACGTCGATCGATCGACGTCATAATTTCTCAGAATCTTCATCCTGCAATTTCTGCAGAAACTGCAGATCTATGACCCAATCATTTTCCAACTTTCTTCCTCTCAATCCAAGCCTAATCTTCCCTCTCAATCCATTCTTAATTCCCTCAACAAGATCCTTCATACGCACGTCAACGATTCAATCCTAAAACTCGAATCCTTCATCAAATCAACCAAAACCTAATCTTTCCACTCCTCCCTCCCTTCAACCGCCATTATCCACAAAGTGGGGTTCAAGGGATGGGGATTTACATGATCTCACGTAATCAACGAACATCAAACAAGATTTCAACATATAATGGCCAAATCTCAAACCAAAACACATAGATCGCAGAAATAGATTCACATGAAGAAATTACTGCATGGTGATCCAAATTGATACCGAAATAGGCCCTTTTTCTTTCGCAAAACGTAAGAACTTATAAGAAAGTTACTTGCCTTTGATTACTCGAAGACGGATTAGAAAACGAACAAAGGTTGGATCAATTCCTGGAGGATGTCTTCCTCTTCTACTCCTTGAAGAAAACGGCTAGGGCTTGGGGTGAGGGAAGTCGACGTCTCTTTGTGAGGGAAAACTGACGCTTGTCAGTTTTTATATGGAATGGGGAAAATTTGGAGTTTCTAAATTATATCCTATTTCCTTATTTATCTTAAGGGATAAATTCCTAATATTTAATTCAAAAATTAAATCCTAATTAATTCTAATATTTAAACCCTCAATTAATTCGCATTAATCCTATTACTTAATTTGTAATTTAATACAGTTGACCGCCATTAATCTTATTCAATTTCTTTTTAACTTTTATTTAATTTTACGGAGGGTGCGGGGCATAACATTCTACCCCCCTTACAAAAAGTTTTGTCCTCGAAACTGGCGTACCTTATTGGAAAAGGTGTGGATATAGCTCCTTCATTTGCTCCTCAAGCTCCCACGTGGCTTCACGCTCCGTATGGTTACTCCATTGAACTTTGACATACGGAATCACGCGTCGGCATAGGACTTGATCTTTTCTATCCACAATCCTTATTGGATGCTCTTCGTAAGTGATATCCTCCTTAACATCCAACGGTTGAGCTTCCAGGATATGACTCGGGTCCGATACGTATTTCCTTAGTTGAGATACATGAAATACGTTATGGACTTGGGATAAGCTCAGAGGTAAGGCTAGCCTGTATGCTCTTTCACCAACTTTGCCTAGCACTTCGTAAGGGCCAATATATCTGGGGCTTAACTTGCCCTTCATTTCGAATCTAGCAACTCCCTTGGTGGGTGACACTCGTAGATAGACCTTTTCACCTTCCTCAAACTCCAAAGGTCGTCTTTTAGAATCGGCCCAACTCTTATTACGATCTTGAGCCACCTTCAGTTTCTCTCTTATCACTTTGACCTTTTCAACTGTTTGTTCAACCAACTCGGGTGCAGTGATTGTCCTTTCCCCAACTTCGTCCCAACAAACAGGGGACCTGCACTTACGTCCATATAAAGCTTCAAATGGTGCCATACCAATTGCACTGTGATAGCTATTATTGTATGAAAACTCCATCCACTTCAGCATGCTATCCCAGTTTCCTTTGAAGTCCAAGGCGCAAGCTCTCAACATATCCTTCAAGGTTTGGATGGTTCTCTCGGATTGTCCATCCATTTGAGGGTGGTATACGGTACTCATTCTTAACTCCGTACCCATAGCTTTCTGGAATGCCCTCCAAAACTTAGAAGTGAACTTGGGATCACGGTCCGACACAATGCTGACTGGAACTCCGTGCAAGCTCACAATGTTGTCCACATAGATATTGGACAGCTTCTCATACGAAGTACCATGTGACATGGCTATGAAATGGGCTGTCTTTGTCAAACGGTCTACAATCACCCAGATCATCTCATTTCCATTTCTGGTCTTGGGTAGTCCCATCACGAAGTCCATAGTAACGTGCTCCCATTTTCATTCTGGAATCTCTAGTGGCTTCATCAAACCACTAGGTCGTTGATGTTCAGCTTTGACTTGTTGACAAACTAAACACCTTTCAACAAACTCTGCTATAGATCTTTTCATCCCTATCCACCAATAGTTTCTTTTGAGGTCCTTGTACATCTTTGTGCTGCCGGGATGGATAGATAACCTTGAGTTATGAGCTTCGTTTAGCAACTCCTTACGAAGCTCATCATTGTTAGGTATGCACAACCTATTTTGGAACCATAAACTTCCGTCTCCTCGCAACTGGAAGTCTTTTACTGGTCCTGCAGCTAGTTTATCACGGATTTCTCTTAGCGCCGCGTCTCCATATTGCGCCTCTTTGATTCTGTCCACTAAGTCTGGACTGATGGATAAAGTCGTCAGAACATTCGCCACTGAGTCCACCACTTCGAGATCAAACTCATCAATCTCTCTTTCCAATGGAGACTGTCTTGCGTGGCTAGACTTTCTGCTCAAAGCATCCGCCACTCTGTTGGCCTTACCCGGGTGGTAATTGATGGTTAAGTCATAATCCTTGAGTAACTCCAACCATCTTCTCTGTCTCATGTTTAACTCCTTCTGCGAGAATAAGTACTTTAAGCTCTTGTGATCAGTGAATACGGCACATTTTTCTCCATATAAGTAGTGCCTCCAGATCTTAAGAGCAAATACCACAGCTGCGAGTTCCAAATCATGCGTCGGGTAATTCTGCTCATATGGTTTCAACTGTCTTGACGCGTATGAAATAACTCGTTCATTTTGCATCAAGACACAACCTATAAACAAAAAGTTAATTCAATACTAGCATAAGTATATACAATGCATTAATTGTAATGATGTACATACCTAGTCCTTTCTTGGATGCGTCACTATAGATCACGAAACCGTCGGTGTCGGAGGGCTGTGCCAACACCGGGGCTGTGGTCAATCTCTTCTTGAGATCGGTAAAGCTCTGCTCGCATTCGGCAGTCCATTCGAACTTGGTCTTCTTCTGTGTAAATCGGCTCAATGGAACTGCTATTGTTGAGAAATCCTCAACAAACTTCCTATAGTAGCCTGCCAAGCCTAGGAAGCTTCTGACTTCGGTCACATTTGTGGGTCTTGGCCATTCAGTGATGGCTTCTATCTTCTTAGGATCCACAGAGATCCCGTCTTCCGAAATCACGTGACCGAGGAAGGCTACACTTCTTAGCCAAAATTCACACTTGCTGAATTTGGCGTAGAGCTTTTGTTGCCTCAAAATTTGCAACACTACTCTTAAGTGTTCAGCGTGTGCTTGCTCGTCGGGGGAATATACCAAAATGTCGTCGATGAACACTGCTACAAATTGGTCCAACTGTTCTCGGAATACAGTGTTCATCAAATCCATGAAAGCTGCTGGGCATTAGTTAATCCAAAAGACATCACTAAAAATTCGTAATGCCTGTATCGAGTCTGGAAAGCCGTTTTAGGTACGTCTCTGGCTTTCACAAGCAGCTGATGATACCCTTGACAAAGATCAATCTTTGAGAACCAGCGAGCTCCCTTTAGCTGATCAAATAAATCCTCAATTCTTGACAAGGGATATTTGTTCTTGATGGTAGTCTTATTCAGTTCTCGGTAATCAATACACAGCCGCATACTGCCATCCTTCTTCTTTACAAATAGAACTGGAGCTCCCCAAGGTGATACACTGGGGCGAATCAATTTCTTGTCTAACAACTCTTGGAGTTATCCCTTAAGCTCCTTAAGTTCAGCTGGAGCCATTCTATAGGGTGCCTTAGATATAGGCTCGGCTCCAGGGATCAAGTTGATTTCGAACTCCACTTCTCTCGATGGCGGAACTCCTGGTAACTCATCCGGAAATACGTCTTTGAACTCATTGATTACCGGAATCTGATCTATGGAGAGAACTTCTTGCTTAGCATCTATAGCGTACACCATATAACCCTCTGCTCCTTTCTGTAAGACTTTAAAGGCCTTAATCATTGTCAGTATAACTTCTCTGGGGCTTTTGTTAACTTGACGTTTCCCTGGACCGTTATTTCATTCATCTTAGGGTCCTTAACGGTCACTCTTTTAAGCTTGCAGTCAATATTGGCATGATTCTTGGTCAGCCAATCCATGCCCAATATCACGTCGAAATCATTCATCGGAATTGGAACTAGTGTCACTAAAACAATTTTCCATCCAATTCCAACTCACAATCTTTGTACTGGTGATGGGATACCAGCACTTGTTCGCCGGCTGCTTGCACTCTAAATGGGTTCTCAAGCCATTCGGGTAAACAGTAGAGTCCTTTGGCGAATCGCTTAGAGATGAAGGAGTGACTAGCTCCACTATCAAACAATGCATTTGCAGGTACTTTATTAACTAGGATCACACCTAAGCACAAAAGGATAACACATAAAGGTTTTAACATAACACATATTCAATCATCAACTTAAAGGACTAAAATTCAGCTTAAGCAACTATTATTTAACTTAGGTCATACCTGTCACCACGTTTGCGTCCTCCTGGACTTCAGCGTCTATCATGGCGTGGACTCTGGCATTGGGCCTGCCTTTCTGCTGCTGGGCTGGCCCCGCTCCGACTTGAGGTTTAGGGTCCCATTCGGGACAATCCTTAATCCTATGACCCGCCTTCCCACATTTGAAACACGCTCCGGTAATCTTCCAACACTCACCTGCGTGTCTCCTGTGGTAGTGTGGACATTCTGCAGGTGCTTGTCGGTTGGTTTGATTCTGCTGCGGTGCCCTTTGAGCTGGCTCCGCTTGTCCTTTCCTGGGGATCTTGACCCCAACGTCCGGGTCTACCTCCACTTTGCTCTACTCTCGGCCTCTTGCTCGATTCTTCACGAGCCTCTCTTGGTTGTGACCTGCGCATGTCGCTCTCCACTCGGTAACATACGTCCAGCATCTCTTCAAAAGTTTTCAGACTCGACCCCGCTATAGCCGTCCGTATGCGGGGGTTCAGACCCTCTTCGAACTTCAGCATCTTCATCTAATTATTTTCCAATACCAAGGGTGTGAATTTGCCCAAGGCATGGAACCTGTCAGCGTAATCGGAAACTGTCATCCTCCCTTGCTCAAACTTATCAAACTGCCTCATCTTCTTCAAACGGCAGTCTCAGGCACGTAGTAGTCTTTGTAGGCCTGCACAAACTGACTCCACTGGATAAGAGAAGTCATCTTGGGCAGGATGCCGTTCCACCAGGCATTAGCTTTGCCAATCATTAGGGGTGTGGCTACATCCACCTTCAGTTCTTCAGGCACATACATAAGCCTGAAACATTTCTCAATTTCATGCTTCCAAAATCCAGCCACCTCAGGATCAGTGGTGTAGAAATAAGAGGGTTTGAGTGATTTTAAAATAAGAGATTTGAATGCATATATATACATATATATAAACGTGCATAAATGTGTACATGTATGCATGATAACTTGCCATTACTTACCTTATTAGCTTATATATTATGTTGCCATACTAACAAGCCATGAAGCATTAAAGCTTACATCATATGGCAAACAGTTGTTGTGTTTATACTATTTTCAGGTGCCACCATTAATGAACTAAATTAGTTCATTAAGTGAAGTACTTAGTTTAATAAACTAGTAGTTCATTAAAGGAAGATTCATTTGGAAAAGGCACAAAGGCAACAAGGCTAAGGAAGGAAAGTTTTCTCCTCCTCTCCTCTTTAATGATCACACGCCCATATATATATATATATACACCATTATTTTCAGATTTTTTAATAAAGGTACATACACATGTATTCCAACGTACTACCGACACGTTATATATCTTACGTACGTACGTTAACGTCACACCACCTATACTTAACTCATATTTATGAGTACATTCAGGTCTTATATCAATGATATAAGATATGGTGATGACAAATTAAATACGACACGATAAAAGGTTCTAAACCGAAATTTGTCGTATCGGGCGAATTACCGAAACTTCGCCAACGTGTCACGTACTTGCCATAAATAAATGGCCAGCCCATATACATCAAAATATGATGATATTTTCGTGCCATACATGATATAATCAGCCCAAAAATACATTCCATGTGGCACACCAAATTACTCCACATTAAGCCAAAATGTGAAGATTTCCAAATTTAATTTTGTCACATGTTAATGGTACCCACTTTAAACCAGCCAAGTGCTGAGATTTAAAGTATATATTATATATATTATGTATAAACATAACATATATAACATGTGCAAAATTTGGAATTTAAAATTAGAGAAAAATCGGGTAATCGATAAATATCGAAAATTCGGTTCTCTACGAACATAACATGGAACGTTTTTTCTTGTACATCATGTGACCACGTATCTAGACACTTTTACATATGATAACATCTTAAAGTGTTCTAGAAAATTAAATTAAGGGCTGATTGGAAAATTACAATGTGTGTATTATTAAATGTGCACTATTTTACAAAGTTAACCAAAAATAATTTCAACACATATATATACATCTTCCAACGCACATACAGCTGAGATGGAGCACATGTGAGCCTTGTTGGCATATTGATTGGTCAAGGGTCAATCATACATTGTTGGTGAATTAAATAGAAAGCTACAAAAGGTAAAATTCAATATGTCTCACTTATGTAACATGCTGAAAATTTCAGCATAATGAGACTATAGCTGGCCGAAATTTTCAGTTTAAATACATATATTGGTTGTCTTGAATTATGAGGATTAATTGAAGATGTTATGGAAATGATTTGAATATTATGTAAGGAAATAAAGTGTGATATTCTACATATCACCATGCTGAAATTTTTCAGCATGTGTGAAGTTATGGTGTGGCCGAATGTGATGGCTATTGTGTGTCCAAATTCATTTCTCAATTGATAGCAAGACTTACCATGTATTGTTGATCCATTTTAATGAGGAAAAATCAAAGTAAATTGAGGAATTATCTTGAATACAAATGGATGATGTAAATGCTGAAAATTCAGCATGGAATTGTACATTCATGGTCGATTTTTTGGATTGAAAAGGAAGGATTGTTGGTCTTGCAATTTATGATGAAATTTTAATTTATGGTAATGAATTTATGGTTGATTTTTGGCAACATTTTTAAGTGATATTTCAGATTATTTCCATGTCATCTTGATGACAACATTGAGCCAATAAAGAGGTGCCAAGTAAAGCGAAGACTAAATGATGATCCAATAGAATGATGCCAAGTAAGCAAGGCATTTGTCACAATGATGTCTACACTCTCTCAAGCACTTAAAAGGAAATTTTCAAGAAGGGAGAAGGCTCCTAGGGGGCGGCTGGAATTCTATAAGGAAGGAAGAGGAGAGCAAACAAATACAATAACAAGAATTGCATTCCAAAGTGATCAAATTACCAGCTCTTCTTCTCCTACATCTTCTTTCTTTCTCTTTTCTTGTAAAAAGCCTATTGTTCTTTACATCTTTCAATCTTGAATAGGCTCATATAACCACCATTCATTCATCTTTGTAAAAGATTGATCAAGGTGTGATCAATCTTCATTCTAGCGAGGTGGTGGTGGTTCGTGTGAATTGTACTCGTCATACAAGGTTTGTAAAGGGTTGGAGTTAGGTGTAACTCTATCAACCCTGCGGTAAGGTGTACTACGTGTGTGTGATTAGTGTGAACCAAGGAAGGTGTTCCTTGAAGACTGGAGTAGGTTGTTTATAACCGAACCAGTATAAAATTCTTGGTGCCATTTACTTTCTGCATTTACGTTTTAGTTACTGCACTGTCTATCCTTCTTGTTCGCAATCCGTAAAAATAGTAAACGGTTTTCAAAAATTACGAAATTTCCAGAAACATACTTACACGTTCTAGGGTTAATTTGGCACAAGTTTCAACCCTTTTGGACAAGTATAAGTCAACTAAACATCAAAAGTTCTGAGACTAGTGCAGTCTGATTTTCAGACTTGCAAAGGTTGAGACTTTGATTGTATTTGACCTACTTCCCAAAAGAATTTTCCAAAACTGTTTCACCCATTTAAATATAATATATAAGGAGTTATTGGTCAAATTTTCAGAGCATTTGGATGTTCACACAAATAGGAATTAATTTTTCAAAACCATCTACCGTTTCTGGCAGATTTGCACAATCTGAGTTCCAACGGTTTTTGAAGGGGTTAAAGGTTGAGTTTTTATTTGACCTTTTCAGGGGACCCTCATAACATCTGAGGCTAAGTTCTCTCAAAATTTCATAATTTTTGGAGACCTCTAACCTGGTTTTAAAACGTTTTTAAAACAGGTCCTGAAAACAGAATCTGTTTTCAGAACTAGAATTGTTCAAGTTTAAAGGAAATTTTAAAAAGCACACTTTCCGCACCATCTATTCAACCCCCCCTTCTAGTGGTGCCTTGCAGATCCTACAAGTGGTTCCTTCAAAGGTTGGGGCATGCATCTTGCGCATCTCCCCAATGTAATACCGAATGCCGTGCTGTGGCGGTGGTGGCGGAGGGGGTTGTTGCTGTTGTTTGCGCAACTCCTTGTGCTATCACTGTGATAGCATCAATCAACGCTTGGGGGTACTAAGACTGGAGGTGGTGGTGGTGGAGGGTTATGTTGTTCCCATTGCCACCGTTCCTTGATTATCACGTCTAGGAGGCATTTTCTGCAAGATTCACGCTTATTAGTATCGAGCAGTTCCAAAAATAAATGCTTGGGGTCCATAATGTTGTACAAGGCGGAATTCGTATGCTAAATAAAGTAATGTTTATTGATTACTTCTATCGCGCTCGCACACACCCAGCCCAATCAAACTTACATATAGAATCACATACTTAGACCTAAAGATCAACTTAGGGTAAGAATCATAACTTAGGACTCTACGTGATATAACCTAGGTCTCCGAGGTAGATCTGAAGCCTAGGCTCTGATACCACCTGCAGCGCCCGACCCGGACAGCGGAATCCGAACCGGTACACCCGTCGTAACTTACTGAGAAGACTACAAGACGTCTCATCTCTCGAGTACACATCATCAATGACGTAGGAGAAATAAGTGCGGAAACATGTATCTAATAAATCTCCACCATCAATTCAATACATCAAATGATAATAACATCTCTAAGGGTAGTCACAGTAATAACGAACTAATCCTCAGTGTATGAAAGAACTGAAATAAATAACAACTGTGTCATCTAGCTCCCAACATGCCTCTATGTATCCCATTCAGCCCACTCGCCATCGTCTTCTATGAATATCATGTCGTAGCTAGGCTCATCGCATTCACAAAGGTAGTACCTTAGCGAAAAACGCTGCAAGTAACCCGCTTATAAGACATACGGGATCAACACATGGCAAGACATGAGTAATATATAATTCAAGGGGATTGTGGGGCACATGTCTTGTAAAACTTCCAAATAAGTAAACGAATCACGTAACAGCAAGTATAGCAATTCGAACGCAATTAACCATTCACTGACAATCAATTACCACGCACATCCATACCACAACGACTCTTGTGATGCATGTCAAAATATGCACTACACTACACAATCACAAATACATGAGCCATTTCTTTTCAAATCAGTGCAATGCATGTCACAATGTCCGGTCTCGTAACTCGTTACCCTGTAACGCGCCCCGGCTTATATTTCCATCCCGGTTTACGTTACAGGCTCGTATGCTCTGTGATGCACCTTGGCTTATATTTCCATCCCGATTTACATCACAGATCTCATAAAACTCTGCAATGCACCTCGGCTTATATTTCCATCCCGATTAACATTGCAGAGGACTTTATACCCTGTAACGCGTCCCGGCTTATATTTCCATCCCGGTTTACGTTACAGCCTTTTGTGCCCTGCAATGTGCCCCGGCTTATATTTCCATCCTGGTTTACGTTACAGGCTCGTATGCTCTGTGATGCGCCTCGGCTTATATTTCCATCCCGATTAACATTGCAGAGGACTTTATACCCTGCAACGCGCCCCGGCTTATATTTCCATCCCGGTTTGCGTTGCAGCCTTTTTGTGCCCTGCAATGCGCCCCGGCTTATATTTCCATCCCGGTTTACATTACAGGTCACCTTCGCAAATATGTACCGAAGCACATCTCTTTTTCAAAACCATATGCAAATGCAAGTGCCATGATGCAAGACCTCTCATTTCATTCACATTCTCGTTCACATAGATGCAATTCACATTCACATATTCAATTCACATTCAATAACGCACAACCACACAAGAATCCCCTCACTTATACATCAATGCTTATACTTCAAACTAGGTCGTCAACACTTAGCCTTGATTCTAAAATTCACAAACCAATGGGAGAACCCCTACCTTCTTTCATTGAACCCTATAAAACCTCGTACGTTCATTTCTTAACCTTCCTAAGTCATCCACGTTGAACTCCGATTTGAATACCCTTCAAATTCTCCAAACTTGATTCACCATCTTAAGTCATGTTCCCAAGACTTAGACTAGTCTTAATCAGGTCCTAAGAAGTCCCTAAGGTCACCCAAAGGGTCCCCTAGCTTCCCTCTTTCTTCCCTTACTTTTCCACAAAACTGGTTGACGTCATACCCTGACGTCGATCGATCGACGTACGTCATACCCTGACGTCGATCGATCGATGTTCATCTGAGGCACGTCGATCTCTCACTCAACCTACGTCATACCCTCACGTCATACCCTCACATCATACCCTTACGTCATACCCTCACTTACCACACGTCATACCCTCACGTCATACCCTCACTTGCTACACGTCATACACTCACTTACTACACGTCATACCCTCACCCTGAACTACGTCGATCGATCGACGTGCATCTGAGGCATGTCGATCTCTCACTCCTTCCACGTCGATCGATCGACGTGCATTTGAAGCACGTCGATCTCTCACCTGCTATACGTCGATCGATCGACGTCATAATTTCTCAGAATCTTCATCCTGCAATTTCTGCAGAAACTGCATATCTATAACCCAATCATTTTCCAACTTTCTTCCTCTCAATCCAAGCCTAATCTTCCCTCTCAATCCATTCTTAATTCCCTCAACAAGATCCTTCATACGCACGTCAACGATTCAAACCCAAAACTCAAATCCTTCATCAAATCAAACCAAAACCTAATCTTTCCACTCCTCCCTCCCTTCAACCGCTATTATCCACAAAGTGGGGGTCAAGGGATGGGGATTTACATGATCTCACATAATCAACGAACATCAAACAAGATTTCAACATATAATGGCCAAATCTCAAACCAAAACACATAGATCGCACAAATAGATTCACATGAAGAAATTACTGCATGGTGATCCAAATTGATACCAAAATAGGCCCTTTTTCTTTCGCAAAACGTAAGAACTATAAGAAAGTTACTTGCCGTTGATTACTCGAAGACGGATTAGAAAACGAACAAAGGTTGGATCAATTCCTGGAGGATGTATTCCTCTTCTACTCCTTGAAGAAAACGGCTAGGGCTTGTGGGTGAGGGAAGTCGATGTCTCTTTGTGAGGGAAAACTGACGCTTGTCAGTTTTTATATGGAATGGGGAAAATTTGGAGTTTCTAAATTATATCCTATTTCCTTATTTATCTTAAGGGATAAATTCCTAATATTTAATTCAAAAATTAAATCCTAATTAATTCTAATATTTAAACCCTCAATTAATTCGCATTAATCCTATTACTTAATTCGTAATTTAATACAGTTGACCGCCATTAATCTCATTCAATTTCTTTTTAACTTTTATTTAATTTTACGGAGGGTGCGGGGCATAACACAAGTAATCTTTCTATATGCTTTAAGCAAATTTTGATTCAACAGGCCCTATGTTTTTATAAAGAGAAAATTGGGTCACACATTTGTAATTCTTGATCTGATTATGTTAGTTGCGCTATTATGTACTTCTATTGTTGTTGATTGAGCAAAACTAGTTCTTTAGGCCAACGTTCTGAGAATATTTATGTGTGCTTGGTTGTTGTTAAATATGCCCTAAAAGTGACATCCGTGATGGTGATTATTGTCTTGTTATAAATTATTATGTTTATTCACTGTGCCTTAGATGATTTGAGATGACTTGAAGAAAGTTTGAAGGGTGCATGATGGGTTGTGGTAGATTTGTTGGGTTGGAGAGTTTGATGATATATCGGAAGATGTGGGTGATAAGAGAACTTAGGGTTAATGCGATTTGATATGTTTAACAAATCAATCCATGTTAGTTTGTGTGTTATGCTTGATGGATTTAGATGATAGGTTGAATCCCGGGTGTTTAACGTGAAAGGGATGAAGGGAGAAGATGAAGAGAAGAAGTTACTGCAGAATTGCAGGCTTTGGGAATCGTCAGAACACTTCGAACACCACTTTAGATGCTCAATGTCACATTAGCGCCTAAAGTAGGCGTTCGATGTGTCCCAGTGCATTCCAGAACACTTCGAACACCTCATAAGGCGCTTCATGTCACATAAGATGCCTGATGTAGGCGTTTGATGTGTCACCAGCACATTCTAGAATACCTCGAACACCTCATAAGGTGCTCCATGTTACTTGAGGCGCCTTATGTAGGCGTTTGATGTATACCAGTGTATTCCAGAATACTTCGAACGCCTAGTATAGGCACTTTATGTCACATTAGGCGCCTCTTGAAGGCGTTCCAAGTGTTCTGGAAGTCCCTTTTGACACATTAAGCGCTCCATGTAGGTAGATACCCTTATTCTCTTCCATTGCTCATAAAGACAAGTGCTTTTGAGGTGTGAGTGAATTCTAAACATTAAGTGTGAATGAGTAAGGCTAGGTGGAATCTAGAGGTGGAATTGTGCTATGAGAGGGTGTGAAATGATACGAGTAAGATGTGCTTGAGGTAAGTTTGAGGTTTTGTGACCCTGTTTTTCAATATGTAGAGTATGTGTACATGTTTAGAAGTTTGATATGATGTGACATGAGCATTTGCATCACGACATATGCATTTTGCATTCCGACATGAGGTTTTCTTTGCAAAAAAGACACATGTACCTAAAAGAAGAAAGATTGTGGCTGCTGGTTGATTACAGGGTATAAAGTCATGCCTACTATGGCATGGTATAAAAGCGTACCTGTGAATCAACCAGCACGGCATAAAGTTATATGATATGGGGCGTGGACCTTTCAACACGGGGTATAAAATTTATATGATATGGAGCCGTGGACCTTTCAGCACGGTGTATAAAGTTTTGTTTGATGTGGATTGATCACCCACAAGGTATAAAGTTCTGCTACGCGAATAATAAGATAAGAAGAATTGTGAAAAGTTTTATTGAAATGACTCGCATGACATATTAAAGAAAGAAGGCATATGTATAGGTTTTGTTTAGTTCAGTGTGTGGTTTTAAAGAAGTACATGCATCATGTGACACGAAGCATAAGATTTGACATGCTGTGTTGGTTCCGTATTTGTGTATCATTAATGTGACTTATTTGGCTTTGACGAATTTTATAAAGATGTTATTTGCTAACCCGAGCAGCTTATTTTGAGCATTGTTTTATATACTGGTAACTCATCGTGTGTGGTCCCATAAGGTATAGACGGGTAGTTGCTAGCGATGTTTTCTCTAAGAATAGATACTCCATCTGTTTTTTTCAGGTGAGCCAGAGTACGAGATCATTTTGTAGAAGACAACGGCGAGTGGGTTCATTTGGATGATGGTCACTAAAGTGGACAGATTCACATTAAATCTCTTTTTAGTTGGAAGGCTTATTGTTAATGTTTTGTATTGGAGAATATATTAGATATTCCCCAGTTATGTTTCATTCATGCAGTGTTTTATTTGGTTACATTTATGGTTATTGAAGTTTTAAATCTTACGACGTTTCCGCTGAGTTATCTTACGTTATGGATGACGTGTGCTTGATCTACTTGACGCTTCGTAGTTCTCGTACAGATTACGACAGATACACTGATACCGATGTCCAGTATTGGGACCGGAGCGCTACATCGTACACGGAAGACCATTTTAATGCAAGCATGAACGGCAGCAGCAACAAAGTAAAGCAAAAAATAAATGGAACCATAGCTACGAACAGCACAGCAAATCTCGTACTGTGTGGTTTTTGTGCATGCCTTTTCTTGGTCTCAGTATTTGTCCGCCCCCATTTATGTACCCCAACCCCAAACCGTGTAATGTTTTAGAACAAAAGACCAAATCCATAACTTAGGGATTCTATTGTTCTAATTTCATACAGCTACATATGTAAATCAGGAGTTCAGCGGCTTTTAAATGATAAGACGTTGTAAAACCCACGCAAGGAGCTCACTATAAACCAGACATGTAATCCAGCACCTCATTGAGTTGGATTTAGGCCTTTGGCCTTCATGCTATAGATAGTATTATTTCTCCCACTCTACACGTGTTCTGTTCGAACCTGCGACCTTTCTTAAAGTAGTTTTTCAACTTGAATACCAACTAAATTATGCCTTAGAAGCAGTCAACCGCAAAAAAAGTTTCTTAGAAAAAATTTGATCCAACTAATAATGACACGTTGGTAAGGTTTTATAAAAAACGTGAATTAAAAAATATGACTCAATACACAGCCGCTTTAATCAATATCACATAAGATTCAAATTCAACATATTAATATGACTCGAATTCGGGTAGAGAATTGCATACCTTAATTGTGTTTAGAGCACCTTATACTTTCCCACTAGACTTCTGGAAGGCAATCTTTGTGCAATTATTACTACAAAGAGCTGTTTTCATACGACATTTGAATTTTTTACTCTACACACGTAATCTCATGCAATCGGATTTAAATGTTGTTTAAAACTTTATATACAGGATACGGAGCTAAATTTCGTTTTTCTTACAGGATAAGATGCTAAATTCGGATGTCGTATTAATGGGTGTATTTCTAACCTTTTAGTATTCCTTAAATGTAACACTTTGTTGCTTTGGTCGTACAAAACAATAATTAGGGAAATAACAGCCGCCTGACATATGATGGAATAGACGTGGTTTATAATCGTCTTACAGGTCAACATGTACATATACATACGAATGAAATGAATTTTTATTCATATGTATAAAATCTGTCATATAAATCTGTTTGATGGATTTTTATAACATGGGATTACATGTTAGTGTTTGTGTCATTTATCTAAGTACATATAGAGTGAGGAGTGTTATTGGAAGCAAACTCTCTATCTTTCATGATGGAGATATTGTTTGACTGCTTCTCACCTTCCCCAGACCCTAGCGATAGCTTTTGTTGTCGTTGAAATATACTGCGTATGGCTGTTGTTGTTTATGTTGGAAGAGATAAGTTACTGTTGAAACCTCCCACATACTTGCATAAGTAGACTGAGCAAAGCACGTATAACAGGTTAATATATGCTATATGAGCAAGAATTTAAGTAATGACTGTAACTTTTGTTGCGCCCCGTTTTTGAACCCTAGCTCAGAAACAGTGTATCTATCGTACTCTACTACGAAAACTATAAGGCGTCGTTCCAACTTCTTACACGTCAGAAATACGTAGAAATTTTTTGCGGAAACAATAATTAAAAATTCAGATTCAATTTATAAAAAAACCTCAATACGGAATAAATAATTGTTTAGGGGTGACAAAAATCCAATACACCAAAACAGAATTCTAACAGTCTGACATGAATAATATGAAGTCTTTTAAAGTTTTTAAGCGGATAATGTCGAGTCCCAAAATATCCCACAAGGCTCACTCGTCCCAGCTAGCTTGGTCTGACCCATCCTCAACAATATGTACTCAAAATCTGGCTCACCTCTGGAAGGAATAATAGGGGGTGAGTGATTTGGAATCACCCGTAGTTGCCCGTCTTTTTCCAGAAAGGAACCATACTCACCACAAATACATAAACACATAAAGAAAATAAGAACAAACATATAAACACATAAAGAACAGCAATGACTGAAGCGTAAAATAAACATCCACGCGCCCCCATCAAACGCAACGCGCAACTTATGATGCATGCTCATTCTCACTACCGTGTCACATGCAACAACATTATTATCTCACACAACATGCTTTTTTCTATCCATGATATGATAATGTCTCAGGTCCTATTCATCGCTCTGTTTTGTAAAGTCAACGCCCCGAAGGGTTTACGTTCCGTATCATGGAGTCAGCGTACCTTGCTCCGTAAAGTGGAGTCAGAGATCTTCACTTCGTAACGTGGAGTCCGTGTACTTCGCTCCGTAAAGTGGAGTCAACGATCCTCGCTCCGTAATGTGGAGTTAGCGGTCATCGCTCCGTAACGTGGAGTAGCGGTCGGAGCGTGGAGTCAGCGGTCATCGCTCCGTAACGTGGAGGCCAGCGTCTCGAAGGGATGCAATGCGATGCATGTGCCATGAATGCTTCACACACAATCTGACGCATCCACGCTCCTATATATACACGCGCCCATACACGTGTATATATACTTGCATGTATATCCCCATTTTATTACGGTGTATCCCTACTCATACGTATACCCGCGCACATACACGTGCATATATACTTGTAAGTATACCCCATCTTATCAATGTTATTTTTATTTATTAAATATATTTTTTATTTTTTTTTCATTATTTATTATTATTATTTTTTTGCTTGTTATTATTTATTATTACCTTTTATTATTTCTTTTTTAATTATTTATTTTTTGGTCCACTGTTTTATTGTTTTATTTTATTTATTTACTGATTTTCTCAATTTATTATTCTTTAATTAATTATATTTATATATTGATATTATTTTTCTTTTTCTTTTTCTTTTCTTTTTCTTTTCTTTTCTGACCCCTTTTCTTTTTCTGACCTGCGTCCGGCTCAGATCACGCCTCGCCAACCCGCGGCCTTCATTCCTTTTTTCCTTCTTTTCTCTTTTTTATTCGTCGGGCGGCCCAGAATCACTGGCTTGGCCCGCTAACCCCCTTTTCTTTTTTTATATTGTTCGTCCCGGCCCAAGTTCTGGCAGACCAGACCAGGCTGGTCTGTTCTAGCCCACCAACTGACGGGTCAGCTGGAACCCGGATCAAGCCAGTCCGGGTCAGTCCCAACCCGGCTGACCTGGATTTTTTTTTAAAAAAAAATCTGATTTTTTTTAACCTCAATAAATCTCCAATTTAACTCTAAATTGACCCCAACAAATTTCAATTTACCCCGTTTAACACCACGCACACACTGCACCCGAGCATGTGTGCGCGTGCCTGCATGCGTCGCCCTAGAGTATAAGAAGGGTTAGGATGTGTGTAGGTTTTCCTATTTTGATTAGGTTTAATTTTCCTAGTATAATTCTAATTCCAATTATTTATATATATCTCCTTTTAATTAGGAATAGGGAATTATTCTTTTTTTTAAAAACACTGCTATTACGCCTTTTCTGAAAGTAATCTATTTGAGATTTTAAAGTCTTTTACTAAAATTCACATAGTATCCTAAGAATTTTTTTTCCTAATTCACATAGTATCCTAAAAATTCATGGTCTATAAGATGTTTAGGTGACTAAATTTCGTTGATTCAATCCTTATGAATCAAATTTGAGATTTTGAAGAAATTAGGGCCTAATGGATTTGAACATTATTGGGTAAACCATGCTTCAGGTAAAATTGAGACTCCAGAGAGCATTGCGATGAATGTAAAAGTCTATGTTAACGAATTGTTGAAGATGTCGAGCATGTAAAAGAAGATAACTGATATGTGTAATATATGTATGTATCTTAAATAAAAAAAGAATCCGTGGAAATGAAATGGAAAGTATAAAGAATATTGGTAGCAAAGTGGATATTTTCTTACCAAGTCTTTGGTAGCTAATTTTTTTTAAGGCATAGAGAATACCATTTATGAATATGAATAACTTTTTGAGAATGGAAAAAAAAAATGTAAACAGATAATTTAGGACGAAAAGAATAGTAAAGTGTATGGTATTTAATGTTGGGAATAATTCAAGTTAGACAAAACAGATTCTGCACAGTGTATGCTTGTGAAATAAGCAACAACCAACCTGCCGAGAACAGGGCAGGTTGGTCAGTCAAGCCAAATCAGTCCAAGCAGCGCAATTAAGTTTGCGTCCTGAACATATGGCCAACCTGCCGACCTCAGCACAACAACACTGCAGAACAGCAATGATGTGCTATCAGCCGTCCGGCAGAGCTCAGCACGGCAGCGCTGCAGAACAATAGATGCTCTCAGCCAAATAGCCGAGCTCAACACACAGCAGAGCTCAGCTCGACAACATTGCAGAATAACAGTGATGCGCTATCAACTGATCAGCGGAGCTCTGCTGTGCTCAGCAATTCAGCCGAGCAGACAATCCAAGGTGAGTCCAGGATCTGTCCTTAAGATGTATTGCTCCGGTATACTGTGTCCAACCAGAAAAAGCAATCGTCTCCCAGGTTACAACGAAATCAGTTCAGCAAGCGGCACTGCAGCATATGAACTCAACGAATCTGTAAAGTGTCCCTGACTCCTAGGATGACTTGAAATGCAGAGGATGTTGTGATGAGGATCAAGGGTCCGATGAGGATCAAAGGTCCCATCAAGAGGTCAAAGGTCCTATAACAAGAAGGAGGGCAAGGGAACTTTGTCATCAAGTTGTCACCTTCTTGTACAAACATGTTCAAGATGAACCTAGATCAAAAAGGATGGGATTATAATTCAAAGATTGAATTCAAGTTTGAAGTCAAATTGAATCCAATCTTCAACTAGCCTTTGAATGCAAAGTCAACCACATCTCCAACGCCAATTTCAGCATCTCCAACGCCAATTTCATCGCCAAACATGACTAGATTCATTGAAGATAACATCTTTCAAGCATTTCAAGTTTTAACTAGAATTATCTTAGTTTAAATTTTCAAGCAAAGTTCAAATTCAAACATTTGTTAGATAGCTTTATTTGAATTATCTCTAGCCATCTCAAGCTAAAGGGGGCGTCTTCTAGGCCTATAAATAGGACCCCTTTGGCTGGTTGTAAACTCACTTTATTGGTTTGCCTGATCAACGACCATCTTATAGTGTTGGTCTTGCTCGTTGTCCACACGTTTGATCACTAAGGAAGCAAGGGGAAGTTTACTTCTTTGTGCCTAACCCTTTGTGAAGGACGTTTGGAAGGTGGAATTGTTGGAGCCCACGAGTTGCACGCATCAAATTGGTATCAGAGACCAGGTTACTCTATTCCACCATCTATCATTTCCTTTTCGTTTGAGTCTAGTCATTTCAATTTCAGTTGAGTCCTTCTTCTACTCCTCACTCTGCATGTCTTGCATTTCATACAAAAAAAAACAAACAAAAACGCCCACATTAGCTTTGAGTCCTTGCACGTTGCTGCATTTTGCTTTTCATCATTCAAGTGTCATTTCCTTTATTTCCTCTCATATCACAATCTGATTTCTGAGTCGTTCAAACTTGAACACATTAGGGTTCGTTGCATTTTTAGGTTACATTCAGCCTTCTTCAAAATATTTCAACCATCATCCTATAAAGCTACCTCGGTTTCAAATCATCTTGTTGCTACCGAAGCTTTTAGTTAGTGATGATTGTATGCATCTTATGATTCGCATTGTGATTGATTTCATGCTTTAAGACAAGTAGTCATACGTGTGTTTGCCTTCCCGAACCATTTTCAAAACCCTAATTCCCCCAACCCCACCCCACGGCCCAACCAACCCCACCCCAACCCAACCTTAAAACGCACCAACCTGGTCCAAAACAACTCTATTTACACCCCAAACAAAAACCCCCAAACCAATTTACCCAAAACAATCAGATTCTAAAGATCCCAATTCATTCAAATAAACCCTAACCCTAGAATTTGAATTTGCTCACATTCAGTCCTAGACCAACCAATATCCAAATTGGCCACACCAAATCGTCAATTACCAACCCAAATAGTCAATTTACAACATCCATTCCATTCCTACAACTACATTCCGCAAAACCCCAAAACGTTCAAAACCACCTTAAATCAAAAACCCTAACCCTAACCCCTATTCGGCCTTACCCAATTTCCATCACCTTCCAAGGTCCATTTTGTTGCAAGTCCAAGATACAAATTGCATTTTAAATACATTGCACTATTCTGTCCAAAAAAAAACGCAAGTGCTAAGCGCAAACAAGTGAAATTCCAATTCTGCCCTTAGTCAAAAAAAAGAGGAGAATCTGAACCTTGCTCAATTGAAATAGCAAGGAAGAAAAAGAAAAACAAAAGAACAAGAGCAAGAAAAAGGGCAAAACGTTTGTGCATTGCGTAGAAAATTTTTGGTACGACTTGCAAACCTTGGATACCATACTACTACTCCACATTGCCGTCCCCTATACCCAATTCTCCAACTCTTGATCTTCTTGAACCAATCACACATTTGGTTGCTCGATTGTTGCATGACTTGAACCATTTTGTGGATAGTAAGTGCATAGAATCAAAATTAACTAAAGATTGCCCACGGCAACCCTTAGTTTATCTTTGGTTCAGCCTTATACATCAACTTTGGTTGCTTATTTTCTTTGAGTCTTAGTATAAAGTTCAAGTTTGAGTTCATTTCAATTGGTTCTACTTTGATACTAATTGGTGCAACTTGAAAGCAAAAAGGAAGAAACAAGCGGAGAACACTGTGGTTTGAAGAAGCCTTGGCAATACACTTCCTTATTGATCACTTTGAGACCTCTTAACTTCAGGTTATCCAAGAACCAAAGTGGTAAGAGAGTGGAAAGAATAGAAAGCGGAGTGTTCATAGTTTATTTTTTACTAATCCCTTCACGTTTGTTTGTCCTTGTGTTAGTTTGCTTCTTTCTTTTTTCCTTTGTTTTCGTTCAATTCCTTAGGTACAATGGCCAGCAGCAATTCCGCATCTAGCAAGTCTAAAGGAGCCGAAACTGTTGACAATACTCAACAACAAATGCTGGAAATGCTTAAGAAACTCATGCATGACAATGAGATAATTAAGCATCGCTTGGAAGACGTGGAGCGAAGCTACAAAACGAGTGATGGCCAAGGAACAAGCAGGGCCGTTCCACCACCCCACCCAAGGCGCCATCCTCCGGAAGAAGTTGAGGACGATAACATTCGACCCCCACACACCGAAGCGAGACGGTTTGCTCCCCCTACACAAGCAAGAAGGTACGCTCCAAGAAGGTACAATGATGATTACATACCCTTTGAGCATGATGATTATGACTTTGATGACCACCATCCTCGTGGTTACCAAAGACGCCAAAATCCCCTTTTCCCGCAAGATGACGATTTTCTCAAAACCAAAATAAGTATTCCCACGTTTTATGGTAAAAGTAATGCAGAGGAATATTTAGAATGGGAAACGAAAGTGGATTTGATCTTTTCTTGTACCAATTATAGTGAATTGCAAAAAGTGAGGTATGCTTCCATTGAATTTTCTGGTTATGCACTTAATTGGTGGACGAATTTGTGTCGAAATAGAACTAAGACGAGACAACCCCCAATCGCCACTTGGGAAGAAATGAAGTTTGAAATGCGTCAACGTTTTATTCCAAACAATTATGAAAGTTCTATTTTCACGAGTTTGCATAACTTACGACAAGGTTCCAAAAGTGTAGACGAGTATTATAAAGAGTTAGAAATTTTGTTGGAAAGGTCTAACTTGCAGGAACCTGAAGAAGCCACCAAGGCTCGATTCTTACATGGTTTAAACAGGGAGATTGCGCAAAGGGTTGACCTTCAACCTTACCTCGACCTCACAACCATGGTCCATATGGCTGAGAAGATTGAAGCACAACTAAAGGTACGTAACTCCTCCAATTTCAATTCCAATTATCGTACTAATCCATCTTCATCAAGATTTCACAGCAAGCCTTCAGGAACAGGAAGTTCACGGCCTACAGGAGGCCAAGCACGTGACCAAGGTGCGTCACAAAGAATAGACAATCGTGTGCAATCCACGCAAAGGAGAGATGAACGCACCCAACAAAAGGTTCCTACTGGAAATCCTTCGGATTCCTCAAACAGGTTTAGAGATATTAAATGTTATAAATGTCAAGGACGTGGTCACATAGGAAAAGAATGTCCTAATGCAAAACGAATCATGTTAATTGAAGAGACAAACGAATATGTGTCCGAGTCCGAGCATAAAAACGAGTCTGAGCATGATAATGAAATTGAACCTGAAGAGGATCTAGGCGCATTAGATGATTTTGACACTAAGGAGTTTCTTGTTGTGCGTAGAGCTTTAAATGCATATCCGAAATTAGATGATCACGAACAACATAGAGAAAACATTTTCCATATTCATTGCATGATAAATGGTAAAGTGTGCACCATGATCATTGATTCCGGTTCTTGTGCGAATGTGGCTAGCATCGAATTAGTAAGAAAACTGAATTTGCCTATGACTAATCATCCGCATCCTTACAAACTTGCATGGCTAAATGACTGCGGTGAAGTTAGCGTAAGTAAACAAGTTTTGATTTCTCTTAGCATTGGTAGTTACAAAGATGATGTTTTATGTGATGTCGCACCAATGCATGCTAGTCATATCTTACTTGGTAGGCCATGGCAATTTGATAGACATGTGACATATGATGGTTATTTGAATCGTTATTCTTTCAAATCGAATGGCAAATTGTATAAACTGCATGCACTTCCACCACACAAAGTCCACGAGGATCACCAACGCATGTCCAAGTCTAGAGCTGATCCTAAGGAAAAAGAAGCCGAGAGAAAATTCGTGGAGTGTATGAAAAGTGAGAACAAAAAACAAGAGAGCAAGGGAAAAGAGGTAGTGCCCCTAAGTGTCAACGAGTCCAAAAAGAAGTGTGGGTATTTCGCAAAGAAAAGAGAGGTTACCCGTGCACTTTATAACAACCAAACTGTCTTCATCATCATCCCAAAGTCGTGTCAACTTGCCCTTGAAGAACTCCCACCAAACTTACCTACCTCAGATGCGTCCCTTATCCAAGAATATGAAGTTCTATTTCCTTCCGAACCACCATCCGGATTACCACCCATTAGAGGGATAGAACACCAAATCGACTTTGTCCCAGGAGCTGTGTTACCCAATCGCCCAGCCTATCGAGCAAACCCCGAAGAAACCAAAGAAATCCAAAGGCAAGTAGAGGAGCTCCTAGCTAGTGGACAAATCCGAGAGAGTCTGAGCCCATCTGCCGTCCCTGTCATTTTAGTACCCAAAAAGGATGGAACGTGGAGAATGTGTACCGATTGCCGAGCCATAAACAAGATTACCATCAAGTATAGGTACCCCCATACCTAGGCTAGACGATATGTTAGACATGTTGCACGGATCCAAATTCTTCACCAAAATTGACCTTAAGCAAGGGTACTTCCAGGTACGCATTCGAGAAGGGGACGAATGGAAGACTGCATTCAAAACCAAGTTTGGGCTCTATGAGTGGTTAGTGATGCCCTTCGGGCTCACCAACGCCCCTAGTACCTTTATGAGGCTAATGAATGAAGTCTTACGTGCGTTCATAGGACGCTTTGTCGTTGTCTATTTCGATGATATCCTAATCTATTCCCACACCATAGAAGATCATCTTGACCACATTAGAGCCGTTTTTGAAAAGCTTAAGCAAGAACAACTTTACGCCAACTTTAAGAAGTGCTCTTTCTGTTTAGAACGCGTAGTTTTTCTAGGCTTTGTCATTTCGGCTGAGGGAGTAGAGATGGATGAGGAAAAGGTTAGGTCAATTGTGGAGTGGCCTACACCTAAGAATGTAGGGGAAGTTCGCAGTTTTCATGGACTAGCCAGCTTTTATAGACGCTTTGTCAAAGATTTTTCTTCCATAGCTGCACCCCTAAACGAAATTGTGAAAAAAGATGTGCCTTTTAGGTGGGAAGAGCCACAACAACAGGCATTTGAGGAACTCAAACGTAGGCTGACCACTGCACCCATACTTAGACTACCAAATTTTGACGAGACCTTTGAGATCGAGTGTGATGCAAGTGGAGTGGGTATAGGCGCAGTCTTGACCCAAAGTAAGAAACCCATAGCCTACTTTAGTGAAAAGTTGAAAGGAGCATCATTGAATTACTCTACCTATGATAAGGAACTTTATGCCCTTGTGAGATCCCTACAAACTTGGCAACACTATCTTCAACCCAAAGAGTTTGTGATCCACACTGACCACGAAAGCCTTAAGTATCTTAAAGGGCAAGGAAAGTTGAACAAAAGACATGCCAAATGGGTAGAGTTCATAGAACAATTCCCTTACGTGATTAAGTACAAACAAGGAAAGGATAATATAGTTGCCGATGCCCTCTCTAGGAGATACACGTTAGTGACTACATTATCTTCCCGCTTCTTAGGATTTGAATCACTTAAGGACTTGTACCCCAATGACCATGACTTTGGCACCATATTCGAGGCATGTAAAGAAGCACCATTTGGAAAATTTTACATACATGAGGGTTATCTTTTCAAAGAACAAAAATTGTGCGTTCCCCAATCATCCCTACGAGAAGCATTGACCAGAGAAGCCCATGGGGGAGGTTTAATGGGTCATTTCGGAGTGTTCAAAACCCTTGAGACTCTTAAAGAACATTTCTGTTGGCCCCACATGAGAGTAGGCGTCGAGAGGTTGTGTGGTAATTGCATCACTTGCAAACAAGCCAAATCCAAGTCCCAACCACATGGCCTTTACACGCCTTTGCCCGTCCCTGATTCCCCTTGGATTGACATTTCTATGGACTTTGTTTTAGGCCTTCCTAGGTCTCGGGGAGGACGCGATAGCATTTATGTTGTGGTCGATCGATTTTCAAAAATGGCACATTTCATAGCATGTAGAAAAGTTGATGATGCCACACATGTTGCTGATTTGTTCTTCAAAGAAATTGTTAGATTGCATGGCATGCCACATACAATTGTAAGTGATAGAGATACGAAATTCTTGAGTCATTTTTGGCGTGTTTTGTGGGCTAAACTTGGTACACAATTGTTGTTTTCCACCACCGCACACCCACAAACTGATGGACAAACTGAAGTAGTTAATCGTACTCTTTCTCAACTTTTACGTGCCATTTTGCAAAAACACATTAAACATTGGGAAGATTGTTTACCATATATCGAATTTGCATATAATAGGAGTGTCCATCACGGTACTTTGCATAGCCCATTTGAAATCGTGTATGGCTTTAATCCCTTGTCTCCCATTGACTTGATTCCTATTCCCGTGCATGAACGTTCTAGTATTGATGGTAAACAAAAAGCGGACAACATAAAGAAACTGCATGAACAAGTTAAAACACAACTAGAAAAGAAAAACAAAGCTTATGAAAGACGAGCTAACAAACATCGGAAAAGAGTTGTGTTCAAACCTAACATAAAACTCCTTGGGTTCATTTCATTGAACCTTCAACTTGAGCTTGTCTCAGCATGCACGCCTACATTCTTGTTTTTAGATTTTATTTTGTGTCGTGTGATCTTAGCTTTTATGTATTTGCTTTGTAGGTAATTTAGGTACAAGAGAATGTTTGAAGAGAATGTTCAAGAGAATGTTTCAAGAGAATGTTTGAAGAGAATGTTTCAAAAGAATGTTTGAAGAGAATGTTGAAGAGAATGTTTCAAGAGAATGTTTCAAGAGAATATTCGAAGAGAATGTTTGTCTATGCTAAGACAAATTCAAAAGTGTCCAAGATAGAGTCTCTTGATCAAGTTGAAATCAAAATCATCTCCATTATCCACAAGAAGGGGGCGGCCATATCTAAAGCAAATGGATAATGATCAATTGAGTTTAAATTCAAAGCTAGGCTTGAATTTAAAATTCAACCTAAATTTGAATTCAATCTCAATCAATTGGAGACTTAAAGTTCAAAAGGATTTCAGCCTAATCTACATCCACTCCAAAGAAGTCACACGCCAACATGAAGTCATTTTGAAGGATAAGGATCACACGCCAATTTTTGAAGCAAAGATGAGATGGCAATTCAAATTTGAATCCAAGTTTAAAATTCAAGTTCAAGTTAAACTCAATCTCCAACCAGCATTTGAATTCAACATCTCAACCATTTGAAGACATCTCACACGCCTAGATAAGCATCCACACGCCACTTGAAGATCAAAAAGAATGGGATTATAATTCAAAGATTGAATTCAAGTTTGAAGTCAAATTGAATTCAATCTTCAACTAGCCTTTGAATGCAAAGTCAACCACATCTCCAACGCCAATTTCAGCATCTCCAATGCCAATTTCATCACCAAACATGACTAGATTCATTGAAGATAACATCTTTCAAGCATTTCAAGTTTTAACTAGAATTATCTTAGTTTAAATTTTCAAGCAAAGTTCAAATTCAAACATTTGTTAGATAGCTTTATTTGAATTATCTCTAGCCATCTCAAGCTAAAGGGGGCGTCTTCTAGGCCTATAAATAGGACCCCTTTGGCTGGTTGTAAACTCACTTTTCGATGAATAACAAATCTTGATATTTTCTTCACTTTGAGTGATACTTTGTTTTCTTGGTTTTGCATTAAAAACCTAAGTTAAGATCCTTCAAAGTTGAGCGATTTGAAGGTATTGCCATTGCTAAAAGGTGCCGTCCAGGAGGGCCTTCTTGGTTTGCCTGATCAACGACCATCTTATAGTGTTGGTCTTGCTCGTTGTCCACACGTTTGATCACTAAGGAAGCAAGGAGAAGTTTACTTCTTTGTGCCTAACCCTTTGTGAAGGACGTTTGGAAGGTGGAATTGTTGGAGCCCACGAGTTGCACGCATCATGTTGTATACGCGGGAGAAGATGATTATGCAGAGAGAGATTGTATAGAGAGAAGAGGAAGAAACTCGATTTCTGAATGCTTTCTTGGTTACCAGAGGTCAGTTCGGCCTACTATTTATAGGGAAAATTTGAGATCAGTTTGTTATAATCAGTTCAACTATAGACGTAGAATCAGATACCTGCTCAGCTTAAACCCTTAGATAGATAACATCATCAGGCTTTTCCACAGCCGTTAGATCAAATAACTGTTCAGTCTGATCCTTCAGATCATAACAACTAAAAGTAGCTCAGCACGGTTAAAGCTCAACAACTTTTCAAAACTTAAACCTTAGTCGATCCCAACAACCTGGAGAAGTTTAAATTTAAACATTCTTTCCAGCCGATAAGATCCAATCCGCTGCCTACATGCTGCTTGGCTTGTAGCCTACATCCCGCAACCCAGGCCTGAGCAGAGCTCACCAGTCCCACAGATCAAGGCTGAGCTGAGCTGATTTCCACTTCATTTCTCCTTACTTTGAGCATTAATTTCTTATTCAGCATGTATCGTAATTGAGTGATTCAAAAGACTAAAATTATCTACTCGTTACGTAGATAATTAAGGACTCATTAGTTTTCACTTATCGTTAATAAAAACTAATTATAATTAAGTTTAAAGTATGTTGCTAACCCCAGTTTGCAACTTGGCTCATTTGTTCCAATTTTCTCCAACAATCCCCCACATGAATGAGAATTAATGCAAATTCATATGCATACTCTATCGAGAAGTCAGATAAGAAAATGTCGCATCAAAAGAGGTAGCTTTTGGCTTTGAACCTTTCCTAGTGATATACTGTTGGATCCACTCGGATGATTAGTGACTTGATATCTTGAACTAGTCAGCCTTTATTGTGGACCTAGACAACATTACTCACATAACATTTCATTTAATACCTTTTTGGTTCTTATGATTGTGTTCCTCTTGGTCATGAACCGCCTGGTTTCAGAAAGTGTTATAGAGAATTCTTGCCCCCACAAAATCCTAATAGAAGCGACCTCACTTCACACTTATATACGTGTTTCCTATAAAGAGTATTCTGTCATACGCCACTTGATATATCAAGACATAGGAACCATTAAAAGCATTAGATTACCCTAACTCTTTCTGCAAACATTACTATTATTTAACAGAATGAGTAAGTGCTCACTGAAACTTCATAACTTCGTTGTCCTATTGAACCAAGATTCTAGGATCTCCAGTCAACAAGGTTGGGTTTTTGTTACAAAGATTCTTGCATTGTAGGCTTTAGTCCCATTCCGTTTGTCAAATTTGACATCTGATCTCTAAGCAAACCTTTTGTAAGCGGATCCGCAAGATTCTTCTTTGATTTTATATAATCAATATAAATCATGCCACTAGAGATCGACTATTTAATGGTGTTGTGTCACCAATGTATGTGTCGAGACTTACCATTATAAGTGCTGCTTTGAGCTCGTCCTATAGCTGACTGAATATCACAGTGTATGCTGATAGGAGCGATTGGCTTAGGATAGCATGACACATCTTTCAGAAAATTCTGAAGCCATTCAGCCTCTTCTCCGGTTTTATCTAGTGCTATAAACTCAGCTTCCATAGTGGGACGAGCTATGCACGTTTTCTTCATGGATTTCCAATACACAGCACCTCCATCAACAGTGAATAAATATCCACTGGTGGACTTAGAATCTTTACTATCAGATATCCAGTTGGAATCACAATAGCCTTACAATACTGATGGATATCTTGTGTAATGTAATTTAAGGTTCATTGTATACTTTAAGTATCTTATCACTCTATTCTGAGCTTTCCAATGATTATCACTTGGATTACTAGTAAACCTGCTCAGTTTGTTTACTGAACATGCTAAGCCTAGTCTTGTACAGTTTGTTATATACATCAGACTTCCAATTACTTGCGAGTACTCGAATTGAGCTATTGGCTCGCCTTGGTTATTCCTTAAGTGTATACTTAAGTCGAGTGGAGTCTTTATCGATTTCACATCAAATATATTGAAACGTTATAGAACAGATTCAAAATAGTGAGTTTGTGACAACACGAGTCCTTCGGCTACCCTAGAAATTTTAATTCCTAGAATGACGTTGCAACTCCTGATACGAATATGGTTCGTATGTAGATGTTGTCCCGATCTTTCTTCACTCTCCAAACGTCCCTCAAGCCTTGAATGTGATGGACAATGGTGCCAAGCAACCACCTTCCTTTCAAGCCTCCAAATCTGTTTGATTATATGTGTTTCAATCCGTCCAATCCAACCAGTCACTCCTAATCCTTGGATTGTGGATCACCAACAAGGAACACACAATCCTTAATTGGGTCTAGCCTTGATTTAGATATGTGTAAACCAAAGGAAAAACACAAACTTTTATTCAAGAAACTCAAGAACAATACAAACCCGTATGGTTTTTGTCTCAAAGATGAAAATAGTCTAACTACTAAAAGAAATGCTAAGTGATCAATATATTTGATTACAAGTCTTCTTGGCCAATCTCCAAAAACGTCTAGGTGCATTGGGGATCTTCCATGTTTGCGCCATTTCCTTCCTTGAGATGCAAAATCTGAATTTGTTATTTTAGGTAAGCTTCTCTCTCTTGGCAAATCCACAATTATTGTCTCAATCACCAATTATTGCATTATTAACCATCCTTCTAGAACTTGCCTTGTGCATCCCTTTGCCTTCATTAAACGCCATTCAGCCTTCCTTGTGACACAAGATCTAATTTTGGTAACTTTCTCTTACTTGAATTATCTCCTTAATTGCTCCAAATCTTCAATTATGACTCCATAATTCATTCCAATCATCCCAATCTGATTTATGACATTCTAGAAGGTCTCTTAATTGCATTTGATGATGCTAGGTGGCTGCCACCCTCTCAAGAAGACCGAAAACCCTAATTTGCACACTTGGGCTTGTTTTGGACTTCTTCCTTGCAACTCTTGTAACTATTCTTTGTGGACTGATTTTGACAAAACCCAAAACATGAAAGATGCTCTAAATTAAGTCTACTTCAAGGTCCAGCCGGTTCCATGCACGCCCAATCCCACTTGAAAGCCCAAAACCACAAAACAGCCTTGTATGGACAAGCTTGGTCCAAATCTGAGAAGCCTTCCTTTCCAAAGCTCAAGGCGTTTGATCCAAGACCTGTAACACCTACAAATCACACTCATACACCAAACATAAGTATTCTAAAACAAAATTTAAAAGAATCAAAAGAAAAGGCAACTAAAAGCCACAGAAACGGCACCAACAAGTGGAATGACTATCCTGCCCTCCCACCAACCCTTTAACTTATTTATTGACATTGAAAATCATTGGATAATCAGTTCTTAAGCTCAACAATGAGCACCCATTTAGGAGGAACGTCCATTGGTTCATCTTGCACATGTTTGGTTAGAAAGGAGCCAACATCAAAACCAAGTTGAAGACCATTAGTCCTCTTGGTTTGGCTCCTTGTCAAAGGCCCCTTATGGTTAAGGGCACCTTGTGCAAGCTCCTCATTAGGGGGCTGCTCCTCAGCCTCATCAATCCCCCCTCCTCAAAAGGATTCATCCTCGAATCATCAAGATAAAAATGCTCAAAAGGGGAAAGATCACTTACATTGAAGGTGTTGGAAACTGAACCATACCTGTCTGGAGGAAGATCAAGCACATAAGCATTTGGACCAACCTTTTGAATGACCTTAAAAGGTCCATCTCCTCTAGGCATAAGCTTGGACTTCCTCTCCTTAGGAAACCGTTCCTTCCTTAAATGTACCCAAACAAGATCTCCAGGATAAAACACAACATCTTTTCTATGCTTGTTAGCTTGTTTGGCATACTGTCTATTCTTTCTTTCTAGTTGGAGTTTAACCTTTTCATGCAACTTTTTGATCATTTCAGCTCGTTGTTTACCATCCATGCTAGTACGCTCATCAATTGGAATAGGCAACAAATCAAGTGGGGAGTGGGGTAGAAAACCATAGACAACTTCAAAAGGGGAATACAAAGACCCACTATGAACAGCCCTATTGTAAGCAAACTCAATATGTGGTAAACATTCTTCCCAATTTTTCAGATTGCTTTGGATTAAGGCACGCAACATTTGTGACAAGGTCCGATTTACCACTTCAGTTTGGCCATCTGTTTGTGGATGTGCAGTAGTAGAAAACAAAAGCTTAGTTCCCAACTTGCTCCAAAGCACACGCCAAAAATGACTCAAGAATTTACTGTCCCTATCACTAACAATTGTTTTAGGCATGCCATGCAACCTAACAACTTCTTTAAAGAATAGATTTGCAATGTAGGAAGCATCATCTACTTTGTGACAAGCAATAAAGTGTGCCATCTTAGAGAATCTGTCTACCACAACAAAGACACTATCTCTACCACCTTTTGATCTAGGTAAGCCAAGAACAAAGTCCATAGAAATGTCCTCCCAAGGTGCACTAGGTACGTTCAAGGGTGTGTACAAACCATGAGGTTGTGTTTTGGACTTAGCTTGCCTACAAGTGATGCAACTACTACAAGCCTTTGCAACATCTGATTTCATGTGAGGCCAAAAGAAATGTTCCTTTAAAGTTTCTAAAGTTTTAAAAACTCCAAAGTGCCCCATTAAACCGCCCCCATGTGCTTCCTTAACTAACAATTCTCGCATTGATCCCTTAGGAATGCATAATCGTTTCTCCTTAAACAAATAGCCATCATGCAAATAAAATTTACCAAAAGGAGAATCAACACATGCATCATAAATGGAAGCAAAATCAGAATCATCCTTATACAATTCCTTAACAAATTCAAAGCCAAGCAAGTGTGAAGACAACTTAGTAATCAAAGTATACCTTCTAGACAAAGCATCAGCAACTATGTTATCTTTTCCTTGCTTATACTTAATGACATAAGGAAATTGCTCAATAAACTCAACCCACTTTGCATGCCTCTTATTCAGTTTTCCTTGACTCTTAAGGTACTTCTGTTGGACCGTGCACCTGCAATAAACACCACTAGAGGGGGGGTGAATAGTGGTTAGCGGAAATTACACTACAACCCTTTGTTAAAATCCCCTTTGAAAACAGAATCTGAAACCACCTCAGATTCAGAACCCGTTTTTCAAAAATTCACAAATAATTTTACACAACTCCAAAAATTATGAAACTTTCCAGAATGTAACTTCAATGAGTCAACAAGACTCTATCCAAAAATCAGACAAAAATAAGATCGTTTGACCCTTCAAATAAATAAAAAGATTCAGATGGTCAATCTGGACAGAATTGGACAGAATGTTGCTGATTTTGCAAACGTGTTTCTCTTTGAATACTCAACCAAAAAGGTTGATCTTTATATCAAAACACTCCTTAGGATGTGTAGATGAAGTTTCAAAAAGGCCCTGACCTTAACCAACTCTTGAAAAATACAGAATTTAAGTTTTCTCAAAACTGGTCAGATTGCAGCCAGATTGGAGCAGTTATCTTGCAAAGACTGAAAGACTAACTTTCCCTTGCTCAAATCAAGTGATTCTTATTGCAAATGAAAGCTAACAGTCTGAAGTATAACTCCACCAAAAATCACGAATTTTGAAAATGTTTAGCTATTTTTTCAAATTGTGAGAAGTGGTGTGAAAACTGCAGTCAAAAACGGGCAGAAAATAGAAATAAAGAAACAAGAGAAGAACACCGAGAATTTATCCTGGTTCGGTCAATGTGACCTACTCCAGTCCCAAGGAACACCTTTCCTTGGATTTCACTATGGTATGAACCAAATTACAGCAAGAACCAAGCTTGATCCTTGGGTTAAACACCAACCCTATTCAAGACTTGGATGAACACCTTTATGCAACTCTTGGTTGCAACACCTCTATCACCTATTGATGTAGCCTTATAGATTTGGCTAATCAATCTTACAAATAAGACACAAGAAGGTGTGTATAGTGTAGCTGGACAACAACTAGAAATGTAACACCTTAGCTACACAAAGTATGAACGAAAATATTAGAAGAGAATAGCAAGACAACAATCTTCAAATTTTGCTTTCAAGTGTGTGTCTTCTCTTCTTCACCTTGCCTCCTATTTATAGTGTGAATGGATGGCATATTCTCTCCAACTTTTAGACCATGTGATGGCTGAGAATTTTGAAATAAAGCACCTCCATAATCATCTCCAACAACCTTGTCTCCATTACATTCAAATTTGAAGTTTCAAGTTGGCAACTTTTGCCAACTAGCTTGTTTTTGAATTTTCCACTTGTCCAAAAGTCATAAAATGAGTACACCACCTTCTCCACCTGTTTATGGACGTTTTTGATGTTGTATGTATGTATACCAACTCAAATTTTGTGAATAAAAAATAATGAATAAGTGTTGACAAGATTTTGTCGACATATAACACCAAAATTCATACTTTCTTCTCCTTTACATATTGTGATGAATCTTGCACCAAGGACACCTTGTAATCTCTAAAAGATGATGATTAATATCCTCTTATAACATATATAAGAGGGTCTTCAAGAAAAAATAGAATGTGACATCTCAAATCGTCACATATTCAGCTATAGTCAATAATATCATCGGTTGAGAGAATAAGATATAAGATCACCATATAATCTTCAAAATAATAATAACACAGCTCCAGAATGAAGATAATAATATGCTCAAGAGATTCCTTGAGTGAAAATACCAAAAATACCCTTGGGGGTAAAATGACCAAAATACCCCTGGTGTGAGAAAACTCCAGAAATGACCCCGATGGTCATAATTAAATATAATAACACCTTCTTGATAATAAATAAGATGATAATATCTTCTTGAATCATATTCACCATGTCGAGTACCTACAAAACTCAAAATACCACTTTTGCCCTTTTTGGTAAGTTGTAGAAACTTCGAGGGCATATTAGTCACAAGATATTATCATCATAAAAATCACATAATCACAACATGATAAACATATATAAATCATGTAAAAATAAAAACAACTATTTTATCACATTTTAGAAAAATATTTCTAACAACCCTAGACATCGTGTCATTTTTCTTCACTTATTCAACTCTTTCATTTATAACACCATATGTGACATTTTTAAGTATTCATCACTTAAAATCATGACTTGAAAATTATCCAAACATATTTCTCAACAACTTCAAACTTTCATGATCAGTATGAATGACAAACTCTTTGGGTTGCAAGTAGTGTTGTCAAGTTTGTAAGGACCTTACTAAAGCATACAACTCCTTATCATAAGTAGGATAGTTCAATGCAGCACCTTTCAACTTTTCACTAAAATAAGCAATAGGATGCTTACCTTGGGTTAGAACAGCCCCAATTCCCACGCCACTTGCATCACACTCTATCTCAAATGTATCATCAAAGTTTGGCAATTTCAAGATAGGTGCTGTAGTGAGACGTCCCTTAAGCTCATCAAACGCCCTTTGTTGGGCTTCCCCCCAATGGAATCCAACCTCTTTCTTGACTATCTCATTCAATGGTGCGGCTACGGTTGAAAAGTCTTTGACAAACCGCCTATAAAAACCTGCCAAACCATGAAAGCTCCTCACTTCTCCCACACTCTTTGGTGTAGGCCATTCAAGGATGGATTTCACCTTGTCTTGATCCATTTCAATCCCTGCAGAACTGATTACAAAACCAAGAAAAACAACTTTGTCCAAACAAAAAGAACATTTCTTAAAGTTAGCATAAAGTTTTTCTTTTCTTAGCTTTTCAAAAACAGCCCTTATGTGATCTAAATGCTCTTCTAAGGTCTTAGAATAGATCAAGATGTCATCAAAATAAACCACAACAAACTTCCCAATAAAAGCTCTCAAAACTTCATTCATTAGCCTCATGAATGTACTAGGTGCATTAGTTAACCCAAAAGGCATAACTAACCATTCATACAATCCAAATTTAGTTTTAAAAGCTGTTTTCCATTCATCACCCTCTCTTATCCTCACTTGAAAATAACCACTTTTCAAATCAATTTTCGTATACCATCGTGAACCATGCAACATATCAAGCATATCATCAAGTCTAGGAATGGGATACCTATACTTTACAGTGATTTTGTTGATGGCCCTACAATCTGTACACATCCTCCAAGTGCCATCTTTTTTTGGAACAAGGATGACTGGCACTGCACTTGGGCTCATACTTTCCCTTACCTTCTCTTTGGCTAAGAGATCCTCCACTTGCCTTTGTATTTCCTTTGTTTCCTCCGGATTGGCCCTATAAGCTGGCCTATTAGGTAGGACAGCCCCTGGAATAAAGTCAATGTGGTGCTCAATCCCTCTTAAAGGTGGCAACCCATGTGGTTCCTCCTCGGGAAACAAATCTGCAAATTCTTCCAACAAAGAAACAACACCACTAGGCAAGGTAGATGGTAAGTCATTCTTAGAAAACAAGCATTCAACACTATCTTTGTAAAGCATCACCAAAACAGTTTTATTATCATACAATGCATGTGTAACTTCACGAGATTTTGCAAAGAAAGCATGCTTCTTAGGTGGATGTGAAATTTGTGAGGTGGATGCTTGTGAAAGTGTTTGAGCTGTGGGTGAGGGTGGACTGATTTGGGCCGTGGGTTGTGTACCCTTGGCCGAGGAGTTTGTGGCCTCCAAAAGGCTTCTTCTCTCCTTTTTAAGAACCTCTAAGAACCTTTTTTCAGCCTCCTTTTCCTTAGGATCTGAATGGTTCTTCTTCATCCTCTTAGCATCCTCATAAACTTTATGTGGAGACAATGCATGTAACTTAAACTTTTTGCCATTAAAAGTAAAAGCATACATGTTCAATCTACCATCATAAATCACATGCTTGTCAAATTGCCAAGGTCTACCTAACAAAATATGACTAGCATGCATAGGAGCTACATCACACAAAATTTCATCTTTGTAGCCGCCAATAGATAAGGAAATCAGAACTTGTTTAGACACATGAATCTCACCACAATCATTTAGCCAAGATAACCTATAGGGATGGGAATGATCAATCATAGGTAAATCTAGCTTTCTAACAAGTTCAATACTTGCAACATTAGCACAAGAACCACTATCAATAATTAAAGTGCAAGTTTTGCCTTTTACCAAACAATGGATGTGGAAAATGTTCTCCCTTTGCAAGCTTTCTTCTTCCTCCTTCATGTGTGCACTTAAGGCTTTTCTTACCACGAGAAAGTCCTTATAAGCACCCTCTTCATCACTCTTTACCTCCTCAGCTGAGTCCTCTTGGTATTCTTCCTTTGTTGCTTCTTCTTCCTCCTCTTCCGAATAGAATTCATTTGTTTCCTCAAGGTACAACACTTTCTTGGCATTAGGGCAGTCCCTTGCATAATGCCCTCTCCCTCTACATTTAAAACATTCAATCTCCCTCGTCCTTGGAGGGTTTGCGGTTGCCTTGCCTTTGCCTTTGTCATTTTGACCTAGATTTGCACCATTGGTCCTTTGAGTGAAGTGTGGTTTATTTGGAGTGTTAGGGCTGTTTTGGCCGAGGGTGTTTGAACTTGGCCGTGCTCCTCCATTGCCATTAGACCTAGGTTGCACTTTAGAAAAAGAAGAAGCATTAGTTCTAAAACCAAATCCACTAGTAGAAGAACGTACCTTTAATTGCCTCTCAATTTTCTCAGCTTTGTGAACCATGGAATTTAAATCAACATAGGTAGTGAGTTCAAGTTGAAACCCAATCTCCTTATTAAGACCTCCCAAAAACCGAGCCATGGTTGCCTCCTCAGTTTCTTCAGTATCAGTTTTTATCAACAAACTTTCTAACTCCTTAAAGTATTCATCCACACTTTTATTTCCTTGAGTTAGGCATTGCAACTTTTGGAACATGGATCTCTCGTAAGATTCTGGAATGAATTTCTTTCTCATCTCATATTTCATCTCATCCCAAGTTCCAATTGTTGGTTGTCTAGTCCTTCTTCTTATACTTTGAGTTTGGTCCCACCAAATCAAGGCATAATCCAAGAACTCTATACTTGCATATCTCACCTTTTGCAACTCAGTATAGTTGGTATAGGAAAAGATCATGTCAACTTTTCTTTCCCACTCAATGTAGGCTTCAGGGTCACTTTTGCCATAAAAGGGTGGAATGTTTATTTTGGTTTTCAAATAATCATCCTCTTGAGGCACATGCCTCCTAGGTTGCATTCGGCCTTGAGGCCTTGGGTATACCTCCTCAACCTCTTCCTCTTCATAGTAATCATTCCATTCCTCCCTAACAGGTTGGTGTCTCATTCCTTGTCTCCTATCTCCTCTACCCCTTGCTCCTCCTCTACCTCCCATGCTTGTGGACCCCTTAGGTTCAGTTCCACGGGATGTTTGGCCTTGGTTTTGAGGTGGGGGCTGTTCTTGGGTAGGAGGTGTGTTGGATGTCATCCTTGCTTCCCACTCATCCAACCTAGATTGCATATTACTAAGCATTTGTGCCATCTTTTTCATTGAAAATTCCACTTTGTCTCCTCCTCCTTGGGTACTGTTTGAACCATCCATGGCAACCTGAAATGCTTTCACAAACAAGGAAAGAAGAAAACTAACACAAGAAACAAAAGTGAGTTGTTAGTGAAAACAATAAGGAAAACGAGAATCTGTTTGGCCTTTTTTTTGTCCTCCCTTGTTTTCTCTCAATTGTTCAAGTGTTTTTCCTTGGCCAATCTTGAGCCAGAACCTCTTAAGGCAAGTCCCAAATTGGCTAACCACAATCTGTTTTGTTTTCTGTCCTTGCAAGCTTCTTTTGCCTTCAAAAACACCAATTGATCAACAAGTGGTAAAACAGCTTCAAAAAAAAAGTTTAGAGCACAATTTAAACACACTTAATAACTATGATTCAAAGAAACAAGAAACCAAAAGTGATGTAGTTGGCTGAACCAAAGAATTGCTAGGGGTTGTCCTGGGCAATCTTTAATTAAACCAACTTATGCAATATCAAATGCAAGCTCTTTGATTGATAGTATGAATGTGTATCCAAGGTTGAGAATTGAAGGCTTTATGTGTGTTGTTTTTGGGGTTGGGTAGTAGATGCAAAAAGATGGAATTTTTGTTCAAAAGGAACTTCTTTTCTCTTCCTTTCTTTGTGCACTTCCTTTTGTTGTTTTTGTGCACATGTTCTTTTCTTTTCTTTTCCCTTTTTTTTGACGTTCAAAGCAGCCTTGATGCAACCTTTGTTTGCTTTTGCAAGAATCAGTTGTGTATGCTTGAAAGATGATCCTTTTTGTGTTTGTATGGATGTGTAGTAGAAAACAGATTTTCCTTGGATACCAATACAACCAAAACAAACAAACTTGTATTCAATATCACACAAGCAAATTTAATTAAAAGCTTCGATAACAACAAGGTGTTTGACTCAAAGGTAGCTTCTTTTAGGCCTTGGGCTGATTTTAGATGGAGTTAAATCCTATTCAATGCAAACAACAATGATCCTATGATTAAGTGTGTTAAAGATGAAATCTTTGATGATAGGTGATCAATATTGATACAAAAAGGTGAAGCCTTTTTTTGTGGGTTTTCGTTGGACTAAAGAAAGGAACAATCTTTGTTTTTGTTTTGACGAAATGAAGCAAGAGATCAAATTTTTTTTTTTTTTGAATGATTGAGAATAACAAGAATGACGCAAATGACACAAGAAAAGATATTTGAGATGAAGATAAACGAGAGCTCTGATACCACTTGATACGAATATGGTTCGTATGTAGATGTTGTCCCGATCTTTCTTCACTCTCCAAACGTCCCTCAAGCCTTGAATGTGATGGACAATGGTGCCAAGCAACCACCTTCCTTTCAAGCCTCCAAATCCGTTTGATTATATGTGTTTCAATCCGTCCAATCCAACCAGTCACTCCTAATCCTTGGATTGTGGATCACCAACAAGGAACACACAATCCTTAATTGGGTCTAGCCTTGATTTAGATATGTGTAAACCAAAGGAAAAACACAAACTTTTATTCAAGAAACTCAAGAACAATACAAACCCGTATGGTTTTTGTCTCAAAGATGAAAATAGTCTAACTACCAAAAGAAATGATAAGTGATCAATATATTTGATTACAAGTCTTCTTGGCCAATCTCCAAAAACGTCTAGGTGCATTGGGGATCTTCCATGTTTGCGCCATTTCCTTCCTTGAGATGCAAAATCGGAATTTGTTATTTTAGGTAAGCTTCTCTCTCTTGGCAAATCCACAATTATTGTCTCAATCACCAATTATTGCATTATTAACCATCCTTCTAGAACTTGCCTTGTGCATCCCTTTGCCTTCATTAAACGCCATTCAGCCTTCCTTGTGACACAAGATCTAATTTTGGTAACTTTCTCTTACTTGAATTATCTCCTTAATTGCTCCAAATCTTCAATTATGACTCCATAATTCATTCCAATCATCCCAATCTGATTTATGACATTCTAGAAGGTCTCTTAATTGCATTTGATGATGCTAGGCGGCTGCCACCCTCTCAAGAAGACCGAAAACCCTAATTTGCACACTTGGGCTTGTTTTGGACTTCTTCCTTGCAACTCTTGTAACTATTCTTTGTGGACTGATTTTGACAAAACCCAAAACATGAAAGATGCTCTAAATTAAGTCTACTTCAAGGTCCAGCCGGTTCCATGCACGCCCAATCCCACTTGAAAGCCCAAAACCACAAAACAGCCTTGTATGGACAAGCTTGGTCCAAATCTGAGAAGCCTTCCTTTCCAAAGCTCAAGGCGTTTGATCCAAGACCTGTAACACCTACAAATCACACTCATACACCAAACATAAGTATTCTAAAACAAACTTTAAAAGAATCAAAAGAAAAGGCAACTAAAAGCCACAGAAACGGCACCAACAAGTGGACTGACTATCCTGCCCTCCCACCAACCCTTTAACTTATTTATTGACATTGAAAATCATTGGATAATCAGTTCTTAAGCTTAACAATGAGCACCCATTTAGGAGGAACGTCCATTGGTTCATCTTGCACATGTTTGGTTAGAAAGGAGCCAACATCAAAACCAAGTTGAAGACCATTAGTCCTCTTGGTTTGGCTCCTTGTCAAAGGCCCCTTATGGTTAAGGGCACCTTGTGCAAGCTCCTCATTAGGGGGCTGCTCCTCAGCCTCATCAACTCCCATATCCTTCATGTCGAAGTTTCTCGTTAACATCTTCTTTGTATTCAAGATGATATCACAAGTACTGCCAATAACTAGCATGTCGTCTACATAGAGACATACTATTACGTAGGCACTTTGTGTGTTCTTGATGTAGACACACGTGTCACACTCGTTGATCTTGAAACCATTAGCTAGCATCGCTTGATCAAATTTCAAGTGCCAGTGTTTAGGCGTTTGCTTAAGTCCATACAAGGACTTAACAAGTCTACATACTTTCTTTTCTTATCCTGGAACAATGAACCCTTCTGGTTGTTCCACATAAGTTTCTTCCTCTAACTCACAATTCAGAAAGGCAGTCTTCACATCCGTCTGATAGATTTCTAAGTTATAGACTACAGCAATAGCAACTAGCACTCTTATAGAAGTGATTCTAGTCACTGGTGAGTAGGTGTCAAAAAAGTCAAAGCCTTCGATAGCCTTTTGCTACCAACCAGGCCTTGTACTTGTTGATAGACCAATCCTCTTTCAATTTTTTCTTGAAAATCCACTTAGACTCGAGTGGTTTATTTCTTGGTGAAAGGTCAACAATCTCCCAAGTGTGATTCAGAAGAATAGAGTCCATCTCATTATTTATTGCCTCTTTCAAGAAGGGAGCTTCTAGAGTTAACATTGCCTCAGAAAAGGTCCTTGGCTCGTTTTCTACCATATAGGTTAGAAAATCCGATCCAAACAAAGTTGGTATTATGGCTCGCTTGCTTTGACGAAGTTCCTCATTTCCTTGAGGGGTCGTCTCACGCATTCGCTTACCATTACTCGTTTCTTCTTTGTCTCTTTCTTTCTTCGGAAATACATCTTCAAAGAACACTGCATTCTTTGATTCTATGACAACGTTCTCATATATGTCAGGAATGTCTGATTTGTGCACCAAAAACAGATATGAACTACAGTTAGTCACATATCCTATGAATATGATGCAGTCAATCGCTTTAGGCCTAATTTTTACTTGTCTTGGCTTTGGTACCGCAACCTTTGCTAGACACCCCCACACTTTCAAGTATATGTAGCTAGGCTTATGGCCTTTCCAAAGCTGGTATAGGGTTTCATCCATCTTTTTATATGGAATTCTATTCAAAATAACGTTAGCTGAGAGAATGGCTTCCCCCCACAAGTTCTGAGGTAAGCCCAAACTTATCAACATAGCATTCATCATCTCTTTTAGAGTTTGGTTTTTGTGTTCAACAATACCATTCGATTGAGGTGAATACGGTGCAGTCATTTGATGAATAATGACATGTTCTGAACAGAATTCACTAAATGGTGTATATATTCTTTACCTTTATCACTACGAAATGCTTTAATTCGTTTGCTAAGTTGATTCTCAACTTCATTTTTATAGTCTTTGAAAGCCTCAACGACCCCATCTTTGCTACTTAGCAAATAAACATAACAATATTTTGTGCAATTTTCGATAAAGGTGACAAAGTACTTTACCATCTCTCGTTTGCACAAACTTTAAATTACACACATCTATATAAATTAAATACAAAGGTTCAGTGTTGCTTTCTATTGAAGGAAATGGCGCATTTGCCATTTTTGCTTCAACACAAATTTGACATTTTTCTGTATCAAAGTTTAATTTGGGTAATAAGCCAAGTTTAACCATTTATTGTATTGACTTATAGTTTACGAAAATGTCATAAACAAGAAGACTCAATCATGTAAACAAAAGAGGAAGCAATATTATTAGCCTCTGCGGGCACTTCTTTCTTGGGTACAATAGCCATGACATTTAATTTAAACATCCTATTCGACAAATACCCCTTCCCCAAATACATGTCATTTTTCGAAAGAATAACTTTATTTGACTCTAACACTAGTCTAAAGTCATGCATGACTAGAAGAGACCCAGAAACCAAATTCTTCCTAATGTCGGGGATGTGCAGCACATTTTGAAGAGACAGATACTTCCCTAAGGTCAGCTTCAGAACAACTTTTCCCTCGCCTTCGTTCCTCGATAAGGTAGAGTTCCCCATGTAAATTTGTTCGTTGTTACCAGGCTGGTACTTCGAGAACATTTTCCTGCTGGAGCAGACATGTCTTGTGGCGCCAGTATCCAGCCACCATTCGTGCATGTTCTCCACATCATTGCACTCTGAGACCATGGCACAGAGGTTCAGATCATCCATGGCATCAATGAGGTTCGCCTTTGCCTTGGTTTGCTTCTCATTGGGCTTGCGGCATTCATTGCTGACATGCCCATGAATGTCATAGTTGTAGCATTTCCCTGTGAACTTCTTGTCTATCTGCTTGCCTTTGTTGTTCACCCCAAGACGACCTTTCTTCTTTTTGACCTCGGCAACATGGGCTTTGGCATGACCAGTATTGACATGTGGCTTCCTCTCAGATCTTTGATTATCCTCCTCTATACGGAGTCGGACAATCAGATTTTCCAAGTCATCTCCTTTCTCTTGTGTTTGAGATGACTTGTAAATTCCCTCCACGAAAGAGGTAGCTTCTCAATCGCCGCAACCACTACGAAAAATGCACTGAGCAACATGCCCTCCTCTTCCATCTCGGCTACCAATGTCTGTAGTTCCTCAACCTGAGAAAAAACAGTTCGAGAATCTGACATTTTGAAATCTAGGAATTTGCCGACAATAAATTTCTTAGTGCCGGCATCTTCCGCTCGATATTTCTTCTCCAAAGCCTATCACAAAGACTTTGCAGTTTTGTACGTGCAGTACAATCCATATAATGAATTGTCCAAACAACTCAGAACATGACTCAAACAAACATAATTGTTGAAATTTCATGCTTCAACAAAAAGAATGTTTTGCATATTCTGGGTCTGATCATCCACTGTATACACCATAGGCGGATCCTCGGTCAATAACTTGGCCAGCCCCAAGGCAGTCAGGAAGAACATCATCTTCTGCTGCCACCTTTTGAAGAAGCTGTCATTGAACTTCTCCGGTTTCCCACTTGGACCATGACAGGACCCTGTGTAGGAGCAGTTACAGACACCCAGCGTTTGGTGCCACAAGAACAACACTCTGTACGTCAGCTCCATGAACTGAGCTCGAACTTGCATTCTCCGTTTCAGTTTCTATAAAGTGTTTGAAACAAACAACTGAGAATCAATACATAATCAATACGGAATACGTTTTAAGCTTGTTGGAAATATTTCAAGTTAGACAAAACATATTATGTATAGTGTGTGCTTATAAAATAAGCAACATCCGACCTACCAAGCACAGGGCAGGTCGGGTCGGTTAGTCAAGTCAGATCAGCCCAAGTAGCGCAATTAAGTTTGCATCCTGAACAGATGGCCGACCTGCCGACCTCAGAACTGCAGAACAGCAATGCCATGCTATAAGCCGTCTGACCGACCTCAGCACAGCAGCAGATCTTAGCACGGCAGGCGCTGCAGAACAACAGATGCTCTCAGCAAATAGTCAAGCTCAGCACACAACAGAGCTCAGCTTGGCAACACTGCAGAATAACAGTGATGCACTATCAACTGATCAGCAGCTCAGTAGTTCAGCCTAGCAGACAATCCGAGGTGAGTCTAGGACTTGTCCTTAAGACGTATTGCTCCGATATAATAAGTCCAACCAGAGGAAGCAATCGTTTCCTAGGATACAACGGAATCAGTTCAGATGAGCGGCACTGCAGCGTATGAACTCAACGAACCTGTAAAGTGTCCCTGACTCCTCGGATGACTTGAAATGTAGAGGATGTTGTTTATGCGGTTGAAGATGATTATGCAGAGAGAGATTGTATAGAGAGAAGAGAAAGAAACTCGATTTCTGAATGCTTTCTTGATTACGAGAGGTTAGCTCGGCCTACTATTTATAGGGAAAAACTGAGGTCAATTTGTTACAGTCAGTTCAACCATAGCCGTATGATCAGATACCTTCTCGGCTTGAACCCTTGGATCATATAACCGTATCAGGTCTGCCCATAACCGTTGGATCAAATAACTGTTTAATCTGAGCTTTTAGATCATAACAACTTCATGTCAGCTCGGCATGGTTAAAGCTCAACAACTTTTCAAATCTTAAACCTTAGCTGATCCCAACAACCTGGATAAGTTTAAATTTAAACATTCTTTCCCGCCGATAAGATTCGACCCGCTGCCTGCAGCCTACATCCTGCAACCAGGGCCTGAGCACTCACAAGCCCCCCCCACAGCTCATGGCTGAGCTGAGCTGATTTCCATTTTATTTTTTCTTACTTTGAGCATTAATTTTTCATTCACCAGATATCGTAATTGAGTGATTCAAAAGCTTAAAAGTATCTACTCGTTACATAGATAATTAAGGAGTCACTAGTTTTCACTTATCATTAATATTAACTAATCATAATCAAGTTCAAAGTACGTTTCTAACCACAATTGGTAACTTTAATTATTTCTTCTAATTTTCTCCCACATTTAAAACATTAGTAAAAAATGGTCACGTCACGGAGCGGCACGCTTCCATCACATGATCACTGTTTTTCTCACCGTTACTCCTCGCAACCCACGGCATTCAGAATCTAAACCACAATATTTTCCTCTGTATTTGAACCTAAAAGAAAGGCTCTTTAGAGTAGTTTGACTGTCCGAAGATCAAATCATCATCCCCCTGACGAAACCAAGAAAAGACTTTTCCTTTCTTGTTTTTTCCAAAGAGCGAAACGAAATTATTAACCATCATGTCTTTTTCTTTTTTGGGTTTCAATTTACTGGAAAAGAATAAGGCTAAGAAATCCGAAACGAAAAAAAAGAATAAACTATGACAAACACGGGATGAGATCTTCTGTCTAACTTTTCTCTAACTCCACTCGTCACGTGGCAACAGGGGTGGATGGTGAGACCAGATACAGGTGACCCTCATCTAGCTTCCCCATCTATCGTGCTATCACGTGTCGCGTGGTGACGAGTAAAGTGAGAGGAAATCGGTTAGGGAATCCTATCCCTACAAACACACACTTGTGGTTCATTGTCAAGTCGAGTCACATAATTTGCTAGCCTGAGAATTTAAACACGCAGTTGCACTTGCATAGTTGCATGTCATCTGTTTTCATTTCCTCACTTTGTAGCCATTTCAAGACATACCTTATAGCAACTAGTAGGATTGCTATTCTGTGACATTGAGATTACGGGTTCGAGCGACAGAAACAGCCTCTTGCACACAAAAAAATATAGGGTAAAATTGCATACATCATATCGCAAAGCGATCTGGCCCTATCCTGGAATCTGTAAACACATGACCAACGGGATGAGATCACAGCAGGCAAAAAAGGAGGCAAAAAATGAGGCCTCCTATCATAACCCGCCATGTGTTAAAATTAGTAAGGGATTTAAAAAAAAATTTTAGTAAATGGCTTTTTTTAACATGTGGCGGGTTATGATAGTAGGCCTCATTTTTGGCCTTCTTTTTTGCCTGGTGTGATCTGATCTGGTGACGAACATAAATTTACTCTCACTCATGTAACATTTATTACAACAAATTCAAAAGTGTGAATTTACTATTAAGCATTTTAGGCCAAATACTATTAGACAACCAAACTATAACAAGAAAAGATAAAAGGCACGATTGACTCAATCAATTCTAAATCAACATATTTACAAGTTAAATTAATCTTAAAGGGTTTTATTAAATAATAATGGACATACCTTAAACATCCTACCAGCTATCATGTATCATATTCGAATAACAAAACTTACCAAAAACCTTAGATTCAACAGCGATCTTAGCTTTTAAAATAACTCTAATCTTCTTCGTTTAAGATAACTCTAATAATTTATCGCCTTACACATTCAGTTGTGATTATTGTTTTACATAAGTTTTTTTTTTTTTTTTTTTTTTTT